>CM046943.1:143327041-143927041 GCA_025698515.1 Gossypium sturtianum
CTTCCCAAAACATACAAAGTGGCTATCTTTGCACAAGATGAAAAGATTGCTTTTGGAAGGACATGGACTAAGCGCGTCAGAACATCCTAGGAAGGGCCTATGCATTTTTCGGATCAATTGTATGAAATGACAAGTCTTAAGTTTTATGAATAAATTTTTGATACTTTTGGAAACCTAGAAATGAATGAAAATGAAAATGGAAATGAAAATGGACATTTTTGGAAACTTAGACATTTTTGGAAACTTAGACATTTTTGGAAACCTAAACATTTTTGAAATGATCCAAAAATGGAAACTTGAACATTTCGGAAAACTTGGATATATGAGAGAAATAAAGGAGTTTTATTCACATAAATATGTGAATAATAAGAGATAAATAAAGGAGTTTTATTCACATAAATATGTGAATAATAAGAGATAAATAAAGGATTATTTTCTAATGAGATAATTGAGAGATAATTGATGGATTAAAGGCTTTTATCTTTTAAATAAAAGAGATAATATTATCAAAAGAGGAGTGGTGGCCAAGTAAAGGACTCCTAGGCTGATAACTTTGGCTATAAAAGGAGGACAGGAGGGCTACTCATCAACACTTGCTCCTCTTCCTCTCTCTGCCGGCCAAATTCTCCTAGGCAAAACCCCTCTCATAGAATTTTCATTAAGCAAAAATCCTCTCTTTTTTCTTTCTATTTTCTTTCTCCGTCCCATCATTGTCGAATCTTTGTGGATTCTAAGAAAGAGGCAATCATCCACAACATCAAAAGGGGATCTTTCGGAAATCTAAGGATCTAAGGTAAGAATTATAAATATAAATATGTGGTTAAAGATTATGATTCACGTTTTCAAAGTTAGATCTAATCTAACACGGTTATAGGATTTCAACAGGCTTATAAAGGAATCCTCTTGATTTGGAATCCCATCATAAGGTAAGGGATATTCGGCCAAGGCATAAATTGTTTAAGTGTTTTCCATTATTTCAAAAATCGAAAAACGACTTGGTTACATACCTAGTATTAGCCGATTTCAAGGAAGAGGAATTCTAGCAACCGTTGGGACTTGATTAAATCAATTCGCAACTAGGTAAGTAATTCTACTTCTAGTAGGATTTGGTTTTAAGACCAAATAGGTTTATTTATATGTTTTAATTAATGGCCGAATATAGGGTGAAAGATCTAGATCGGTGAGATCGCTCTACGGAATTCACGGAAACTATTAAGCGAAAAAGGTGTGTACTCTTACTAACTTTCAATAAATTGCATGGCAATCATTAGATATGTAAATATGTAACAAGATGTGAATGTGGCTAAGCACCACAAATGTGGTAAGGAGTACCAGTGCACGTTTCCTACTTTTGATAGGATTGTGAATGTGATATATTTTGAACATGTGATTAGTAACATGAATGAAAATTAAGTATGTGAAATATGTTATGAAATAATTGGGGCATTCGGGATATTTGTGGAGGAAGAAAGTGAAGGTGATGACTACTGGTCTCACCAACGTAAAGTGGTGACTACGGTCACATAAAGTGAAAAGTGGTAACTTCGGTTACATCCAATTGAATACAAATGTCTAATGACACAACATAAGTGGGCGATGAGCACGTCGATTGCGCGGCGATCGCTTCGATGGTGTGTAGCGGATGGAGGGTCGACTTAGTAGTCCCCGCGATTGTACTGTGTTGGTACGGGTGGTGTGTAGCGGATGGACAAATAGGTTTGGGTTTGGGTTGCATCATCCTTTATTTTGTATGAACATGATATTGATATGACTTGTATGCTCTGATTTGTTGGAAATTAGTACTATGTACACATTGAGTCTCTGTTGACTCACCCGTTGGGAATTATTTTTCGGTGATGAGCGGTGTGAATGGACCGGCGGGCAGGAGCTAAAGGTGGCCATGCATCGCTTGAAGAAATTATTTGGAATTTGGACTTTATGAAATTTTAGTACTTTAAACTTTATTTTGGGTTTGAATGATGTAATAAGGCCATAAGGCCCAATTGGATTTTCTTTATTTCGCTTTATTTTTATTTGAATATGATACAATTTATGTTTGATTAAAGATAAGTAAATTTATTTCTTTTAAAATAATAAACCCAAAAATTATTTTGTCACCTTATTTAAGTTGGATTTTAAATTTATTAAATAGGTTTCAAATTAAGCCCAACCTAAAACAATTTTTTTAAATTACACAAATTTTCTCTAAGTCATTTAGAACATTGAAAACCGATTTATTTAAGGAACATACCGAGATCCTAGCTTCGGGCTCGTGGGCGGGTGTGGGGTGTTTCAGATTGGTATCGAGCCCGCTTTAAAACTCTCGGCTGTGGGCTCGTGCCCAAAACGTTTTCAATTCGAGCCCAAATGAATTTCTTTGAAATAAGCGTGTTTTATGGCATGGCACCTAAGTCTCCGACCATGATCCACCGTAAGTACCTTTAACCATCTGTGTGATTATGTGAATTATGAATTGTAAAAGGGTAGCAAAGGCATGGAACGTAGAATAGTGTGATAGGAACTTGAACCTAGGATTAGACTACTCAAACACTTGAAACTCATAAGACTTAATGAACTTAACAAACCTATGACTAAGTTATTAAGCTAGGGGTGTGGCAACCCTCATGCGCATGTCTAGGATTGGATCCGGAAGAGCACAGGTATTTAAGCGATCCCTAGTGACTCACCTCCTCTTCGCAGTATCCTACCTGGTGCGTAGCCGGTTCGCCCTAACTCGTAAGGCTTTGGTGGTGTGGCAACCTCTCGTGCGCATGTCTAGAAAGGTCGGTGAGAGCTTGGTATTTAAGCGATCCGCGTGACTCACCTCCTCTTCATTCGAATCTCGCACAGTGCGTAGCTTTGTTCACCACGACCAAGAGGGCTCGGTCATAGGCTAAACACAAAGAATAAAACCCGAAAGGGACTTAGCCGCTTTTTCTTTTATAAAAAAATAAAAAAATGTATAACCAAAATTTAGTTTTAAAACTCTTAGAAACTTATGAGAACTATTCTACAACATTTTCTTCTAAAAAAAAAATACCATTGGTTTATAAAATGACCAAACCACCCATAGTTTTAACAAAATTTCATTACTTTATCAAATGTTCAAAAAACCCTAATTTGTAAAATATCAAACTATCTTGATTTTGGAAAATTACAAAATTGCTCCTAACTTACAAAATTACCAAAACGACTCACGATTTCCAAAATTTTTACAATATCATTGCTTTGAAAAGTGTAACTCTCAAAGGAACCCTCAATGTTTTACAATCTTGGAAAAATATCCCTAACTTAATAAATTTTACAAATTTACCCCGATTTTTGGAAAAATTATCAAAATACCCCTAAGATCAAAAATTACCAAATACCCTCGATTTCAAAATTCTTCCAAAATTTCTAACTTTAGAAGTACCAAAATACTTTCATCAAAATCACCAGGAACTTTTCATTTTTGAAAATTTACTAAAAACCCAGTAGGATAAAATTACAAAAATGCCCCGGGTAGTGGAAAAGCAAAATAACGAAAAACAACAATAAGAATTACAACGCTTTCTTTGAATGAACGAAAGTTCATATTTGTTGATGGATGAATGAATGAATGCAAGATCGTATGCATGTATGAATACTTAAAGAACCACTTCTTAAACTCTTCTTCATAAGATATCATCGCGGGTAATAAGTGAAACAAGAATACTAATACATAAAATTCCTTAATCGATCTCGCCGATAATGAGCTCAAGAGGACGTGGTCGCCGTGGAAGAGGTAGAGGAAGGATGACTCATTAGATCGTGACAAGGTTCTCGACAATGAGATACCACCACCACCATCACCCCCGGTAATTTGTCCAATGTTGAGCAAACAGGCTCGCAGGAAAGATGCCGTGTCGCAGGTCGTCTTTGCGAGTTTTGGAATTGGTGGTCGTGCGCAGGAAACAATTCAGAAATCGTAAGTCCAGGCCCGAGCGGCTCCGTGCTAATGGAGCCGAAATGTTTAGAGTATCGGAGTGGCACCCGATGACACCGTAGTCTTCGGTTGGAAGCAAATCGAGCGCATCATGGATGAGCTCGACTTGACCCCGAGGAGAAGTTGAAAGGGATGACGGCACCATTACGCGATGAAGCGTATCAATGGTGGTTAACCGTTCGGGGCGGTACCGGGCGAAGATCTCGACCAGGGAATATGCTAAGGAAGCATTTCGGAAGAAGTATGTGGGAACCAGTATATAGATGAGCAAAGGAAGGCTTTTCCGGGTTGGTACAAGGAAGTAAGTCTGTCACCAGAATATGAAGCGGAATTCTTGAGGTTGAGCCGATATGCCCGAGGAGTAGTGGCGATCGAGCATGAACGCTGTGTTCGCTTTTGAGGACGGACTTAGGGACGATTTGAGACTTTTGATAGCACCGCATTAGGAGCGGGAATTCTCTGCCTTGGTGGAAAAGGCTAAAGTGGCTGAGGGAATTAAGGACGCCACCAAGCAGGCTGTGGACAGAAATAAGCCCAAAAGAGGTTTTGGGCCATCTGGAAAAGGCCATAAGAGGCCTAGAGTTGACAGTGCCACAAAGTCAATCAGTGCACGGGTGGCAATTTCGCCTTGTGAACATTGTGGAAGGAAGCACGGGGGAGAGTGTTGGAAAAAGGCGGGACGATGTCTCAAGTGTGGGTCCAAGGACCATATGATTAAGGATTGCCCCAAGCTATTAGATGAGAGCCAACCAAAGAAACTCGGAATGCTAACCAGGTGGTAGAGGCGACAAAGCAGACTTCAAAGAGGTCGTGGGTCGCCAACAGAGGTAGTGGCAGAGGCCGTGGAGCTCAGGGTCGAGGTGCGCTTAACGCCAAGCAAGGCAACCGGGTTTGGTTTACGCGGTTCGCCGGAGGGAAGAGGAGACGCGCGCTGATGTTATAACCGATGACGTTCTTTATTCATGACAAACCCTATTTTGCTCTTATTGATGTGGGCTCAACTCATTCCTATGTTGCATGTAGTGTGGTTGAAACACTAGGCCTAGACTCGAACTTTCTCGATGGGCGGATAAGCGTAGTAAGCCCTTTAGGCCAAACGGTGAGGATAGATAGGATCTTTCTTGAATGTACCCTAGAGATTCAGGGAGGCGAACTTTCTGGGCCGACTTAATGGAATTACCTTCTGAGAGTTTGAGCTTATACTTGGAATGGATTGGCTAGTAGAGCATCGAGCCGTGTTGGATTGTGCGGCTAAACGTATGGAACTAAGAACCCCGAAGATGAGGTAGTAGTGATGATCGGAGAAAGGAGGAACTACTTGTCTAAAGTAGTTTTCAGACCAAGGCCGAGAAAATGGTTAAGAAAGGATGTAAGGCATTCTTAGCCTTCGTGAGTGCGTTAAGAGGAGAAGAGGAAGGTGTCAAGGGAGTTAGAATAAGAAGGGATTTTGAGGATGTATTTCCGGAGGAGTTGTCTTAATACCCCCGTGATAGAGAAGTAGAATTTGGAATAGATTTGCTACCGGGAATGCCTCCCGTGTCAATCGCTCCCCTACCGAATGGCACCAAAGGAGTTAGTGGAGCTCAAGGCTCAAATCCAAGAGTTGTTGGATCGTGGGTTCATTCGACCCAAAGTGTCTCCGTGGGAGCACCGGTTCTCTTTGTGAAGAAGAAGGATGGAACTATGCGGATGTGCATAGATTATCGCCGCTTGAACAAACCGACCATCAAGAACAAGTATCTTTTGCCAAGGATAGATGACTTGTTCGACCAACCGAAAAGAAACATTGTGTTCTCAAAGATCGACTTAAGGTCGGGTATCATCAACCGAAAGTGAAGGAGGCTGATATTCATAAGACCGCTTTTAGGACAAGGTACGGTCATTTTGAATTTGTGGTGATGCCGTTTGGGTTGACGAAACGACCGGCCGCGTTCATGGATATGATGAATAGGGTTTTCCAACCCTACTTGGATAGATTCGCGTGGTGTTCATCGACGACATTTTGGTGTATTCCAAGACGGAGGAGGAGCACGATGAGCATCTCCGAGTTGTGTTAGAAGTGTTAAGGAAAAGAAGCTTTATGCCAAATTCAAAGCAAGTGCGAATTTTGGCTCAAGGAAGTGGCGTTCCTAGGACATGTGGTATCCGCAGAAGGAATAAGAGTGGATCCTAGGAAGATCGAAGCAGTATTGGATTGGAAACCACCTAGGTCGGTGGCTGAAATCGAAGTTTCTTAGGCTTGGCAGGTGCTATTACTGAAGGTTCGTGGAAGGATTCTCAATCAATAGCCGCACCTTGACAAAGTTACTAAGGAAGGAAGTACCGCTTGTGTGGACGGATAAGCAACAGAGAGCTTTGAAAAGCTTAAAAGGTGCCAACATGTAAGCTCTGTTAATTCACCGGGAGGCGGTAAGGACTTCGTAGTATATTGTGATGCTTCGCACACTGTGGTTAGGGTCGTGTGCTAATGCAAGAAGGAAAGGTAGTCGCTTATGCATCTCGACGCTTAAGGCCGCATGAGGTGAACTACCCAACTCATGACTTGGAACTCGCGGCGGTGGTTTTCGCCTCAAAGTTTGGAGGCACTACCTTTATGGAGAAAGGTCGATAATTTACACGGACCACAAAAGCCTTAAGTATTTGTTGACTCGTAAGGAGTTGAACTTGAGGCAACGAAGGTGGGTGGAGTTATTAAAAGATTATGACTGTTCGATAGAATACCATCCGGCAAGGCGAATGTGGTAGCCGATCTCCTAAGTAGGAAAGGTTGTGTCGGATTTAAGGGCTTTGTTCGCTCACTTAAGTTTGTATGAAGACGGAAGCCTTGTTGGCAGAGTTACAAGTCAAGCCAACCTGGTGAAGGAGGTGAAAGAGGGACAGTTTGGCGGATAAGGACTTAAGTACTAAGTTACAGCAAGTACGGCAAGGAGGATTAAAGGATTATGGCGCCAATGATGAAGGAGTATCGTGCTACAAGGAAAAGGTTTGTATGCCGAGGGATAAGGAGTTGAGACAAAGGATTCTTCGGGAGCGCATGGTAGTCCTTATGCTATGCATCCCGGAGGCATCAAGTCGTATAGAGATCTAAGGGAACGATTTTGGTGGTCGACTCAAACGAGAGGTGACTGAATTTGTGGGGAAATGTTTGACATGTCGCAGTAAAGGCTGAACACCAAGTCCCATCAGATTGCTTCAACCAATTGAGATTCCCAATGGAAGTGGGAAAGAATTACCATGGACTTAGTTAGTGGGCTTCCCCTTACGCCTACTAAGAAGGACTCTGTATGGGTGATAGTGGACCGTTTGACCAAGTCCGCACATTTTATCCCCGTGAGGATCGACTATTCCCTTCAAAAGTTAGCCAAGTTATATGTGGCGAGAGATCGTGAGGCTACACGGGTACCGATGTCGATCATCTCTGATAGAGACCCAAGGTTTACGTCTCGATTTTGGAAAGCACTTCATCAAGCATTAGGCACTAAGCTAGACTTCACTACGGCTTTTCATCCACAATCGATCGCAGGCAATGCGACGGGTTATACAAGTGTTGAAAGATATGCTAAGAGGTCATGGTGATGGATTTCCGAGGAAGTTGGGAAGATTACTTGCCTCTAGCCGAGTTCGCCTACAACAACAGCTATCGTGCAAGCATTCGGATGGCACCATACGAAGCATTGTATGGAAGGAAATGTAGAACACCAACTTGTTGGACCGAGTTAGAGAACGCCGCGCTTTTGGGTCCAGAGTTAGTGGCGGAAACCGAGGAGAAGGTGGAATTAATTCGCACGGTTGAAAGAAGCTTCGATAGACAGTAAGTCGACGCAGACCTTAAGAGGAAAGAAATTGAGTTTGAAGTAGGAGACCAAGTGTTTCTAAAGGTCTCACCTTGAAGAAGGTTATGCGGTTCGGTCGCAAAGGGAAGCTAAGCCCAAGGTTTATAGGGCCCTATCAAGCACTTGGCGAAGTTGGGCCAGTGGCATACCAATTGGAGTTGCCACCAGAGTTGCATCAAATGCACGACGTATTTCATGTGTCCATGCTACGTCGCTATCGATCGGATCCGTCTCATGTGGTACCTATTGAAGAAGTGGAGTTAAGGCGGATCTATCCTACGAGGAGGAGCCGATTCGGATCTTGAACGTGACGTGAAAGCACTACGAAAAGAAGTCGGTGCCTTTAGTCAAGGTGTTATGGCGCAATCATGGATCGGAAGAAGCTTCGTGGGAGCCGTAAGAGACAATGCGACAAAGAATACCTCAAGCTGTTTAGTTAGGAAATTTCGAGGACGAAATTTTATTTAAGGGGGTAGAATCTGTAACATCCTAGGAAGGGCCTATGCATTTTTCAGATCAATTGTATGAAATGACAAGTCTTAAGTTTTATGAATAAATTTTTGATACTTTTGGAAACCTAGAAATGAATGAAAATGAAAATGGAAATGAAAATGGACATTTTGGAAACTTAGACATTTTTGGAAACTTAGACATTTTTGGAAACCTAAACATTTTTGGAAATGATCCAAAATGGAAACTTGAACATTTCGGGAAACTTGGATATATGAGAGAAATAAAGGAGTTTTATTCACATAAATATGTGAATAATAAGAGATAAATAAAGGAGTTTTATTCACATAAATATGTGAATAATAAGAGATAAATAAAGGAGTTTTATTCACATAAATATGTGAATAATAAGAGATAAATAAAGGAGTTTTATTCACATAAATATGTGAATAATAAGAGATAAATAAAGGATTATTTTCTAATGAGATAATTGAGGAGATAATTGATGGATTAAAGGCTTTTATCTTTTAAATAAAAGAGATAATATTATCAAAAGAGGAGTGGTGGCCAAGTAAAGGACTCCTAGGTCGATAACTTTGGCTATAAAAGGAGGACAGGAGGGCTACTCATCAACACTTGCTCCTCTTCCTCTCTGCAGAAATTCTCCTAGGCAAAACCCCTCTCTCGCCGAATTTTCATTAAGCAAAAATCCTCTCTTTTCTTCTATTTTCTTCTCCGTCCTCTCAGTTAAGTTGAATCTTTGTGGATTCTAAGAAAGAGAGCAATCATCCACAACATCAAAAGGGGATCTTTCGGGAAATCTAAGGATCTAAGGTAAGAATTATAAATATAAATATGTGGTTAAAGATTATGATTCACGTTTTCAAAGTTAGATCTAATCTAACACGGTTAAGTTATAGGATTTCAACAGTTTATAAAGGAATCCTCTTGATTTGGAATCCCATCATAAGGTAAGGGATATTCGCCAAGGCATAAATTGTTTAAGTGTTTTCCATTATTTCAAAAACCGAAAATCGACTTGGTTACATACCTAGTATTAGCCGATTTCAAGGAAGAGGAATTCTAGCAACTGTTGGGACTTGATTAAATCAATTCGGCAACTAGGTAAGTAATTCTACTTCTAGTAGGATTTGGTTTTAAGACCAAATAGGTTTATTTATATGTTTTAATTAATGGCCGAATATAGGAGTGAAAGATCTAGATCGGTAGATCGCTTCTACGGGAATTCACGGAAACTATTAAGCGAAAAAGGTGTGTACTCTTACTAACTTTCAATAAATTGCATGGCAATCATTAGATATGTAAATATGTAACAGTATGTGAATGTGGCTAAGCACCACAAATGTGGTAAGGAGTACCTGTGTCACGTTTCCTACTTTTGATAGGATTGTGAATGTGATATATTTTGAACATGTGATTAGTAACATGAATGAAAATTAAGTATGTGAAATATGTTATGAAATAATTGGGGCATTCGGGATATTTGTGGAGGAAGAAAGTGAAGGTGATGACTACGGTCTCACCAACGTAAAGTGGTGACTACGGTCACATAAAGTGAAAAGTGGTAACTTCGGTTACATCCAGTGAATACAGTGTCTAATGACACAACATAAGTGGGCGATGAGCACGCCGATCGCAATGATCGCCTTCGATGGTGTGTAGCGGATGGAGGGTCGACTTAGTAGTCCCCGCGGTACAAAAAGTTGGTACGGGTGGTGTGTAGCGGATGGACAAATAGGTTTGGGTTTGGGTTGCATCATCCTTTATTTTGTATGAACATGATATTGATATGACTTGTATGCCTGATTTGTTGGAAATTAGTACTATGTACACATTGAGTCTGTTGACTCACCCCGTTGGGGAATTATTTTTGTGTGATGAGCAAAGAATGGACCGGCCTGCAGGAGCTAAAGGTGGCCATGCATCGCTTGAAGAAATTATTTGGAATTTGGACTTTATGAAATTTTAGTACTTTAAACTTTATTTTGGGTTTGAATGATGTAATAAGGCCATAAGGCCCAATTGGATTTTCTTTATTTCTGCTTTATTTTTATTTGAATATGATACAATTTATGTTTGATTAAAGATAAGTAAATTTATTTCTTTTAAAATAATAAACCCAAAAATTATTTTGTCACCTTATTTAAGTTGGATTTCCAGAATTTATTAAATAGGTTTCAAATTAAGCCCAACCCAAAACAATTTTTTTTAAATTACACAAATTTTCTAAGTCATTTAGAACATTGAAAACCGATTTATTTAAGGAACATACCAGATCCGGTTCAGGCTCGTGGGCCGGGTGTGGGGTGTTTCAGCGTCAGTCCCGTAATACGGAGAAATGATGAATACTCGTTGAGAAGGGTTAAGTGCGAGTTCTAAGACTCATGTTTTGGTAAATGTTAGGTTGTGATAATTGTGGTGCCTTTGAATGGCATATTGGTTAGTTGATTTAGGATATTGGAATGGCATATTGGTGTGTGTTTGGATGTTGTTTAGGTCTCTTTTATAGTGTGCTTAAATAGGTTGAATGTTTATGTATGGAATGGTTTTGGAATGGCTTAATTATAGGTAAATTTTGGTCCACACGGCTTGAGACACGGGCGTGTGATCAGCAGTGTGAGACACTAAGTCAACAATTATATGCCACTAAGTCAACAAAATAAATATAATTTCCAAACAATTATATACAATATTGGCTTCAGGGAATATGCCAAAATCTTCAAATCAAATCAATAACTTAACTCTCCCTTTTTCTTCATCCTTTCAAAATAGATATTTGTAGCAATAGTGATTCATATGAATAGAGGTGCTCATGGGCCGGGCCGGGCTCAACTAAAAATTCAGGCCCTTTTACTAGGCCCGAGCCTGGCCCGGCCCGAAAATGGGCCTAAAATTTTGCTCAAGCCCGACCCGGATAAAAATGCTAAAACTTGGGCCCAACCCGGCCTGCTCGTATTAATTTTTTATATTATTTTTATATAATTTTTAAATATATATAATACATCAAAAATACTAAAAACATCAAAATAAATATTTCCCAACAAATTGAAAATAAATTTTAAGAAAATATGTAGACTTAAATAACACTAAGATAAATGCAACTTAACAAGTTAATGCCTCTAAAATAATAACAATATTAACAAATGCCTTTAAAATAATAACAAAATTAACAATAAAATAAGTTTTATACAATATCCAAACAATAACAACAAAATAGTAGCAATATAATAGTAAAATGGTAGCAAAATAGGGAGAAAACAACAAGAAAATAACAATTTTTTAAAAAAAAAGAGTAGATTTTTTTGTCCTTTAGTGAATTCGGGCCGGGGCCGGGCAAAAAATGTCTTACCCGAGGCCCGGCCCATTTTTTAAATGGGCCTTATTTTTTTGTCCAAGCCCATTTTTCGGGCCTATATTTCGGGCGGGCCTTCAGGTCGGGCCGGGTGGCCCAACCCATGATCAAGTCTACATATGAAATATAATCTTTTCTTCATTCACAATCTCAATGTGATATCCATTATAATGAATATCTTTGAAAACTAATGCATTAACCATCACAAATTTTGTGCTTTTTAGATATTGATATATTAGCTCTATGTCTTGTACTATGTATAGTCTCTAATTGGATAACTCGAAGTCCCTATACTTTTCAAAATTTAAAAATTTAGTCTCAACGCAAATGACAATGGTTAACTCATTAATTGAATTTTTAGTGAGTAGTATGTGGAAACAAACAAGTTAACATAGCATTACACATATAATTTTAGAAATAACAGAACTTAACTTAATGAATTTAATAGTTACTGTTTGGTAAAAACTGAAGTTTTAAAATTTTAAAAATAATGGGACTAAAAATAACTATACTAAAGTATAATGACTAAATCTACATATTTCATAAAGTACAATGACTAATAATAGAATTTAACGGTAAATTTATGTTAGCCGCCCTTTTATTCCTTATATTCAAGCCACCGGTCTTTTTCACGTCCCCCTTCAGCTAACAAAAGTAAGGACTCAAATTTAACAACTACCAGAATATTGGCCGAAGAAACAAAAAAATAAAATAAAAAAAAAAGGAAATGAGAATGCAGTGTAAACCAAAATTTACTAGATTTGTAGCCACAGTCTGTCTGTCTGTACTAAATAAATGTTATTTAACTTAAATTTCAAAATATTTTATTAATAATATTCAAAATTTATGCCTTCGAGTGATTTTGGAAAGTAATAATTTAGAAGCTACACAGATTATAGATGAATTCATTAGTGTCATTGTTTGCAGCTCAGTACAATAAATTCAGGGTTTGAAGTCGTTGCAATGGGCAGTGTCGATGCGGCATGTTGATCGTGAAAACAACATGGTTGTGGACTTTGTGATCAAGGTGTTTCGCAGAAGAGCACTGCCCTATAGCAATTTTACATTTTGATACTTGGACCATACTAGCTCGGGATATAGAGTGTAGTCCTCTATACAGATGTCGCTACTTTCTTGTTTCATATCAAAAATTCAATGTTAAAAATTTATAATTATTTAAATTATAAAACTACTCACTTCACATATAATTTATATTTTTTTCTCCATTTCTAGTTTCTCAGTCACATTGTTCTAAAAATTTATTATTTTGGAAAAATTATTAATTTCCCTCAAATATTTTTTTTATTATTTTCATCATATCATCGATTGCTTGTCTCACTTATACTCTTATTAGAGATATATAAATTTACGTTAGCCGCCAGTCCTTTTCATGGCCCCTAATTAATTTGTTTTACTGCTAATTATCGTCTCGACTCAAAAGTCAAATTTACTGACACTTATTTATTAAAATATCAATCCAGTCAAAGTTTACATCATACTAATGTAGTTGAAAGGGTTTTGTTTTTTCACAGAAAGAATAATAATACCTTTTGAAGGTTAGCCAGAACAAAAAAGTTTAATGAAAAATTTGATTTTTAATATTTATATATTTTGTTAAAATAATTTTATTTTTATTTTTAAGTCTTTTTGTCATTAATATTTTTTAAAATTATTTTTAACATATTTAATAAAAGTACTGTTAAAAAAAAATTAAAATTAATGCACACATTCAATATTATCAGTTTGATTTATTAATTATCTTTTTAAAGTCTCTCAATAAACAAACATATGTATTCATTTTGAAACCTTTGTTTAGATATTTATGTTTATCTTCTTTAAATTAAGAGTTATTTTTTAAAATTTTATATATAATTTATTTATATTATTATTTTCACATATAATTATCTTATTAGGTTAACTAATTAATAAATTACATCTCAAATTTCACATTATTTTATTAACTTTTTTAACGATACTTTTATTAAATCTGTTAAAAATAATTAAAAAAATAAAAATTGATAATAAAAAACTCAAAAATATAATTAAGGACATTAAGCCAAACATAAAATATAAGTTAAATACGTTAAACCCACTTGCGACAAGAATAAAAAGTATGGAGATTAGCATACGTTATTAATAAATGAGACGATAGCATCTCATAATACGTTTTCTTTTCCTGCGCCAATTTTGACTTTTGGCGTATAGGATACATTGAATATCAAATTTTATATTTTAAAATGATTTTTGAAACATTGAAATGTATGTATGGTCAAAATAATGTTATTTATAGTTATTATTAAAAACTTCTAATAATCTGGTATAATTTATAATATCTCTTTCGGTTTGGGACACGTGACAGTACAATAAGTTACTCGAAAGTCATTTCTTCATTTGTTATCTATCAATTAGTCACTAGAAAATTAATTACCTTTGCAAGACAACTACCCACTTTTTAAGGAAGGCTTTCACTCGGCACTCATTCTTATGTTCAAAACATGATTTTTTAGGCTATCAAACCTCACGTGGGCTTAATCACTCTGCACCAGGATCATAAGGAATAGCAGAATGCGTCTCATCATAGACATCCTTCCCATGTGCCTCACAATGATGGTATGGTAGCAGACCCGCCATGTTAATGTCACCTAACACAGAACCTTCTTTATATATACCCCTGACGTAATGAAGAAGGGATCAACCATCAAGTATTCAAGCCTCCTTACTGCCTTCAGCATAACCCTCAGCAACTTCAGCCTCTTTGCTCTCCACCAGCACCACAACTCCCTCCTTCGTATCTCCTCCCTTGTTGATCCGTATGCATGATTTCATATGGCCATATGTCCCACATGGCCTACCTCCACGACCTACAAAAACATACACGATCTACCACACGACCTGGCACATGGCTATGTGGTGCTAGGCAGTTTCAAAAATAGCCACTGTTTCATAAATTTCTCGAGTTTTGAGCGATAAATCTGGTTAGAATCACACATCTGACAGCGAGATTGATCAACCACACAATCGTACACTTTGAATCCTACAATTGAAATCAAAACACATCGATTACAACTTTGATTTAATGCAACATTTGACTTAAAACACATTCTTCTCTTTAAAATAACAGTCCCAAAATTTTGTACACACACACACACCTCGAACTAACAACAACCTACGTCGTTCCAAAGCTTAATTTGCTGGAGATTCGTCTAACGCCATTCGCTCTTCTCCTATTTAGAAAAATAAAGCCATCATTCCTTACAATTTTATAACACACCATATCATAAACCAAAAGCCAACACAACCTCAACCTTTAAAACATATCGAAATCAAGATTACATACACCAAACTTACCCACTCCGAAAATAAGTAATGCACCAATACGCGTGTATGACGATGGACAAGAATCGAGAACAAAAGTAAAGCAAAAACAAAGGAAAATCACAAAAATAATCGAAGGAAAAGAAAAGAAGAAAAAAGAAGAAGATGAGACAAGAAGAGGAATAAACTTGAAAACAAAATAGGGATTTTGGGAAAAATGGGAAAAATAAACATGTACGGTTGAAGGAGAAAAACTTTAAGAAAATAAAATTGTTAAGAATAATAATATATATATATATTAAAACCATCCACACCCCTACTAACTCCCACCAAATCCAATTAGTTTTTCTTGTCAGATTTTCCCCAGAGTTAAAAACAAAAGTACTTTCTACGTTGCATACGCATGGATTTGAACACAAGACCAAAGGGCAAGCTAACACCTTACCACTGAACCAATAAACTCATTCTTATTATCAGTTGAGCAAAAATTAGTATATAAGCCAGGACATTTAAAGATATGGTTTGTAACAAAATAACAAAAATTCAAAGAAAATATTCAAACCCGAACCTTACACACACAAGCACAACTCCTATCCACCGAACTGCATTAACTCACTTGACATAATTTCACAATTCCAATTTCTTCTAACCCAATTTCGAGATGTGACAGACATGCTATTGGCTTTGAGGAACGAGTGGTCAATCTCCGTGAGCCCATCGGGGACGTAAAAGACACTATCAAGATGATCGAGGGACGTCTCGTAGAGTTGGACCGTAAGAAAGAGAAACTCAAAGAAGTGGTGTTGAGTCTCTTGGTTCCAATGTGGAAGAGATGCGAGGATGCTTAATTCCACTATGGATAAGCTGATGGAGAGAGACGATGTTTTCGAATCCATGGTGATGCCTTTGAAGGAGGAAACAATGATTACGATAAGGGCTTTAAGCACAAGGGTTGAGGAGTTTGTGGGGTAGCTTGCTTTATGCCGAGCTGTCATGGGTAAAGGAGTGTTGAGTGAGACACTCAACTGTGAGATGGATGTCCCCAAATCGAGAAGTTCAAAGGGGCAAGGCTCGCAAGTGAAGTGGAAAAATTTTTCTAGGAGATGGAACAATACTTCCGTGTAGTGGGCATCAAAGATGATGATGCTAAGATAAATACTGCTGCTTGATATTTTACTAACTTTGCTCTTTTATGGTAGAGGCGTAGGTCCACAGGTGAAAAGCTTGGTCAGGTTGTAATTGAAACTTGGAAGGAGTTTCAAAATGAGTTCAAAGAGCAGTTTTACCCTCAATATGTCGATAAGGAGGCTCGTTTTAAGTTGCATTAGTTCTCACAACGAGGCACAATCTGGGAGTATGTGAAAGAGTTCAACAAGTTAATGCTTCGAATCACCAATTTGAGTGAGGAAGAGGCATTCTTCTATTTTATAGATGGGTTGAAGATGTGAGTTTATGGGAATTGGAATGTCGAGATGTCTAAGAACTGTCAAAAGCCATGATTATAGTTAAGTCTTTAGTTGAGCTTGTTATGAGGAAAGACAAGTTCGGGTATTCTATGTCTAATGGGAAGAGAATTGGTGGGGGAGATCATAAGGAAGATGAAGAGGAATATAGTGATGATGCCAATGGCAACAATGGTAATGGGAAACCACGAAATGGGAAACAAAGACCCAACAACCCAAAGGAGTAGGGGAGCGAAATAAAATGATCCATTTGTCAATGACCGCATATGGTAAGGTATTGTTTGAATATATATATTTTTCGGTTGTCAGAAGTGATGATGAGTCGAAATAAGCGTCCATGAAGCTAGGTTTGGTCGTGAGTAGAGTCGAAGCTAATTGGGCTAAGGAGAGTGTCAAGAAGCCAGTGAAATACTTCGTTTGTAGTGGTCCGCATAGGATGCGAATCGCCCACAATGAGTTAAGTTGTCTACGACCAAAGAAAGGGAATAAATGGAGCCTAATGGGAGGAAGGCATCGAAGCTTAATTCAATGATACTCACTCATGCGAAAAGGAATAACAAGGAGGTAGGGTTGATGTTTTGGACATCGACATCGCAGTTAGAAAAGAAGTGCTCTTGTTGATACAAGAGCATCGAAGCTTATTCACATTAGAAAAGTCATGAGGAAACTTGGTCTCTCAATTAAGAAATTGAATAAGAAGATCAATGTGGTAAATTTCGAGGATACCCTAATTGTGGGAGTAACTTGAGGAGTGGAGCTACAACTCGACGAATGAAAGGGCAAGGAAGATTTTGAGGTAATCTAGTTAGACGATTATGATTTTGTGCTTGGCCTAAATTTCCTTGATAGGATTAAGGTGGTTCTTTTTCCTTTTACCGATCAAATTATTTCATTAATGGTATGTTATCACAATTTTTTGTGCTCATGAATCGAGATATGAAGGTTAGGACCAATGTATTGTCAGCAATCCAGCTAGTGGAGGATGTTTCATATGGGAGGAACATTGACTAGATGGATTGCCCCTTCACAAATGCTAGTGGTGTAACGCCCCGAATTTTGGGCCTAGAAGAATTGAGCCTTGGGCATGGGAGCGTTTAAAATTTTTGAGAACAAGAGAACGGCACAATTGCATGTTAGATCTATTAGGTGAGTGATTTTGGAAGGTTAAAGGGCTTCTATGAAGTCCTGAGTTCAAGCCATGTCATATGGAAAATTTTTATTTTTGCATTAGGGGAACCATGACTCTTGGTTTAAGCCTTTTAAATAATTGTGATTAAAAAGAGACACGAAAGGAGCTTGGGCTCCAGTGGTAAGTGACGCCAATGGTGGTATAGGAGGACTGGGGTTCAAGTCCTAGGACAAGCATTGGAGTATTTATTTTGCTGAAGGGACGGCTAGTGTTTGAGTTGGAGTGGAGTTCTGCTAAGGTGGTTGTGGAATTGGTCTTGGGAGAGTGATTCATGGGATAGGGATATAAGTTGGTAAAGATTTGGAGGAGAAAATGGAGAAAAATAAGGAATTAGAATTGGAGGAGGTTGGAGCCGAAATTTGAGTGTAGCACTCAAGAAATTCAGCCAAAGGGGGATTTTTGTGCATATTTCGGCTTTGTTGAGTTTTGTTTTTTTTTCTTTTGATGAGTTTAGTTACCAAACCAAAGCGACTTTTCTCTTTTTCCGGATGCTGCCGAAACTGCACTAAAAGTGACCTCTCGTGCATTATTTTTGCTCTGTTTCACTCTACTTTCTTCTTAGCCGCTTCTGTATTACCATTTAGGCATCTTTTTGTACCTTTTCTGCCTATTTTTTACTTGGCCGATTGCATCTCTTCTCTTCTTCCACATTTTTTTCCTCATTTACTTCTCTTGAGTAATTTCCCTTTTGTTTAACACTCGTTATCCTTTGATCATAAGTGTGTAAAGCCGAATACCCCGCCATCTCTCTTTCATCTATTGTCGAAATCCACTATGGGTAAGTCGACGGTGAGAGATGATGTTTGTCGAATCTATGGCGATACCTTTGAAGGAGGAAACAATGATCACGATAAGGGCTTTAAGCAAAAGGGTTGAGGAGTTTGTGGGGTAGCTTGCTTTATGCCGAGTTGTCATGGGTAAAGGAGTGTTGGGTGAGACACTCAACTGCGAGATGGATGTCCCCAAATCGGAGAAGTTCAAAGGGGCAAGGCTCCAAGTGAAGTGGAAAACTTCTTCTAGGATATGGAACAATACTTCCAGTGTCGTGGGCATCAAAAATGATGATGCTAAGATAAATACTGCTGCTTGATATTTTACTAACTTTGCTCTTTTATGGTAGAGGCGAGGTCCACAGGTGAAAAGCTTGGTCAGGTTGTAATTGAAACTTGGAAGGAGTTTCAAAATGAGTTCAAAGAGCGCTTTACCCTCAATATGTCGAGAAGGAGGCTCGTTCTAAGTTGCGTTGGTTCTCACAACGAGGCACAATCTGGGAGTATGTGAAAGAGTTTAACGAGTTAATGCTTCAAATCACCAATTTGAGTGAGGAAGAGGTATTCTTATATTTTATAGATGGGTTGAAGATGTGGGTTAACGAGAATTAGAATGTCGAGAGGTCTAAGAACTGCCAAAAGCCATGATTATAGTTGAGTCTTTGGTTGAGCTTGTTCCGAAGAAAAATAAGTTCGAGTATTCTATGTCCAATGGGAAGAGAAATGGTGGGGGAGATCATAAGGAAGATGAAGAGGAACATAGTGGTGATGCCAATGGCAATAATGGTAATGGGAAACCACGAAATAGGAAATGAAAACCCAACAACCCAAAGGAGTAGGGGAGCAAAATAAACTGCTTCATTTGTCAATGACCGCATATGGTAAGGTATTGCTTGAATATATCTATTTTTTCAGTTGTCAGAAGTGATGATGAGCCGAAATAAGTTTCCATGAAGCTAGGTTCGATCGTGAGTAGAGTCAAAGCCAATAGGGCTAAGGAGAGTGTGAAGAAGCCAGTGAAATGCTTCGTTTGTAGTGGTCCGCATAGGATGCAGAACTGTCCAGAGCGAGTTAAGTTGCCTGCGACCAATAAAGGGAAGTAAACGAAGCCACATGAGAGGAAGGCATCGAAGCTTAATTCAATGATACTCACTCCTGCGAAAAGGAATAATAGGGAGGTAGGGTTTATGTTTTTGGACATCGACATCGCAGTCTAGAAAAGAAGAGCTCTTGTTGATACAAGATCGTCTGGACTTATTCACATCGAGAAAAAGTCGCGAGGAACTTGGTCTCTCGATTAAAAATCGAATAAGAAGATCAATGTGGTAAATTTCGAGGATACCTCAATTGTGGGAGTAGCTCGAGGAGTAGAGCTACAACTCGACGAATGAAAGGGCAAGGAAGATTTTGAGGTAATCCAGCTTAGAAGATTATGATTTTGTGTGTAAGACCCAATTTATACCTGCACCAGATAAATAACCCAAATTCGACTCAAACACCAATTTTAAGTTAAAGCCTAAAACTAGCTTAACGGCCTAATTTTTAAACCTTGGCCCGATTGGCCCAATAGAATTAACATTTTTAGAAAACCCTAGGGGTTTCTAGAAGCAGTTAACGCCGCAGCAGCCTTCAGCCTCCCACGCACGTGCATCACCACGTACACCACCACGCTCCTCCACACACCACGCCCTCCTTGTACTGCGAAGACAACAAAGAATGACAAAAAAAGAGAGATAAACAGAAATTAAAAAATTTTGTATTTGATATTTCTATTTTTTTTATTTTGTTTTCTGCTATATAAGGCCGATTTGAGGCATTGTAAAAGGATCGATTCTTTTGTATTTACGAACGCACAGATACTGAATACAAAGAAAAAAAAGGGATTTGAATCCAGGTTTTAAAGGTGATTTTCAGAGGTTTTTGATAATCGGTTTTCTTTCGCTTTACCTTCTTTCTTCTTTCAAATTTTTTTTATTTGAAAATCATGGAATAAAATAAAGTAGGTAAGCGACTTACCTGGATTTTCCCCTTGAATCGCGACGACGGTGGAGGTGCGCTAGGCGCCGATGAAACCACGGGTTGACTGAGGGGACGGAAAGATTGAAAGGTTCTGAGAAAAGGGTTTTGTTTTGGAGAGAAATCGGCGGAGTGAAGGATTAGGGATTTAGGTTTTTTTTAGGTTTTATTATAATGCACAAAACGGCACCGTTTAGAGCCTGTTTCAGTGGCTCTAAAACGGTGTCGTATAAGCCTGACTGATTTGACCCGACCCAACACCCTGAGGATCCGCGTGTTTACGTGTTGAAGGGGTAATTGCGCATTCAGTCCCCCCGTTTTGCGTTGACATCTGATTGAGTCCTTTTTTATTTATTTCGTTCTTTTAATTTTACCTCAAGGATTTGCACGCTTTTTTGATTTAGTCCAGCTTGAACGCCGCGTTTTGGCTAATTGAAATATTTGCTAGATTAATCCCTAACTATTTATGCGCATTTTAATTTAGTCCTTAAATCTGTTTAAAATTATTTTTATAATATAGCCTATTAATTTTATTCTTATTTCAATTAAGTATTTTTTAGTTTATAAAATTTATTCATTATTTATTTTTAGAAGCTGTTTTAATAAATTATTTCGAACTATTTCATTGATTTTACAATGTTTTAATTTGTTTTAAACTTTCATTTGTATATATTTTTATTTATTGCATAAATATTTGATTTCAAAATATTCTTTTATATGTCTCTTTGTTTTAATAATTTGTATAATATTTAATTTAAATACTCTTATTGAATTTTATTAAATCATTAAATTGTATATTCTGCTCATGTACATATATATTCTTTATTAAATTATTTTTATATACATACTATGGAGTTCATATTATTTTCATATACGTATTTTCTTTTAAATATATTTATATGTATAGGTATATTTTAAATTTATTTATTCATATAATTTATTTTCTCTTAAGTCCATATTTCATTATATTTTTGTTTATTTCAAAACCTTCATATATTATTATTTTCATATATAAATTATTCATATTAGGTTTTTATTTCATATATTATTTATGTAGATTAATATGTTATTTTGTATATTATTTACTTTAATTTTCTTTGTATATAATATATTTATTTTAAAATCATGTATTAGTTATTTTCATCTTTTTTTATCAATTTCGAACTCTATCATTTGTTGCTTATTTGTAAATTTCCATTTATTTACTAGTGTTGGTATTTTCAAAATAGAAGTTGTGAGATTATTGTTTTTGTATAATTTGGATTGTATGTTCATATTATTATTTTTGTTATCCATTTGTACGAAGTTGTATTCAAATATTATTATTCCATGATCGATATTATATTTTTGTTTTTCATTATCGAATAGTGATTGAATAAATGCATTATGAGTCGATTTTAAAATCGATTATTTAAAAATTTCTCAAAACAAGGCAATATTTCGTGTTTGGAAATTCGAGAAATCATGCCCTATCGTGCTAGGTTGCGGTTTTCTGTTTGACCAAATAACCAAATATCCTTTTAATTGCATATTTTGAAAATCAAAGATGATCTCGGTATCGAGGTATAAACGTGTCATATCCTAACGTGCTGGATGTGATGTTTTTATTCCTTTGGAACGAGTGAATCTTGAGATTCAATTCAAAATTAATTAACATTCTTTAAAAAGTATCACACCTTAAACATTTTCAAGTTTTCAACACAAGGACACTAGCTAATCAATTTGGTACCAATTTTGGGCGTTGCAAGGGTGCTAATCCTTCCTCGCACGTAACCGACTTCCGAACCTGTTTTCTTATATTTCGTAGGCCAAAAATTATTGTTTTAATAAATCCAAATGTTTTATTAAAATAATCCATCTTGAGGTGATCTGATCACACGTTGAATAAATGATCGGTGGCGACTCCATTTTCCTTTTAAAGTCGACCCCCGTTTTTTCGAACTCGTAAAAAAAATGGTTTCGACAGCTTGGCGACTCCACTGGGGATGGTTGAGAGTCAGGCCATAGATTGATTAACTCTTGTCCTTTTGATTGAAAATTTGGAAAATTGTTTTGAAAAATCATGTTTCCTTTGATGCATTTGATGTTTTTGGTAAAATACTTGCATCGGCATTGCATAACCATTGTGGTTATACCTTTAAGTGGGAGTGAGAAACTATGCCTTCGTGAGGTTTTCACCTCCGCATGGGCTAGTGGACTGCTTCCGGGATACATCTGTACCTATGTGCGCCGTGAGATTTTCATCTCCGCATGGCCATAGGGAAATGTATTCCCCTGAACCGAACTCGGTCCATATGAGCCTATAATGGGTGAGGATTGAGGAATCTGCTGGTTCAGGTACCTTCTCTTTAGAACTAAACCACATATAGTGAACCCTAGGAGCCCACTTTAGGTAAAACTATGTTGAACCCTAGCAGTCACCTAGATATGTGTTTGATTTTTACCATTTGTACATGATACTAACATGTTTACTTTTGTTTATGACTACATTGCATTTCATCATCATAGAAAAGAGGTGTTGATTAATATTCGATTGCTAAATAGAAGAGTTTATCATAAGGAAACGAATTTCTTGATAAAGTGGATTATAACACGGTCGTCCAGACATGGTCTAAATAAACACAACGGAAGAAGGTTGATAGTTCGCGAAGGAATGCGTAACTTTGCCCGAGAATTCAAGCCGACAAAGACTATTCAAGAGCCGCCACGCCTTGACTTTCTTAAAGAAGCTTATGAGCATCACGGGGGATAGGTGAGTGAAGAGTTACGGCCCAGATCAAACAACAAGGAGCTAGAAGAGGCATCTATTGAGAAAGTTCACGGACACGACCATAACATCCGGATACGAAGAAAAGGATTGGTGTCTTCACCGGACTATGAGGACGGCCGCATATGTAATCCATTTTATGTAAAGGAATTTATTTTCTAGAAAAGTTCTTCTAATGGAATTGAATTCAGAATCAACGCCTCTCTTTATTTATGCATTCATTCCATGCATTTGCATTGTATTTCATGCATTTGCATTACATCATGTCATATGCATTAAAATTTGTAGAAAGGCTCTAATTTATTAAAAATTATTTTAGTAATCTGAAAACCGAAAAAAATCAACCAAGTACGCATCCTTACAGTACACGAAGAAAGACCAAATCAATGGATAAAAGACTAGAAAAATTGGAGCAAATGCAAAAGGATATGCAAGAACAGATGCAAGCACAGATGCAGGAGCAGCTCACTAAGATCCAGCAGGATATGATGGACAAAATGATGGAATCTCAGGGAAATATAATGACTCAGATGACGCAGCTGTTGAAGGGGCTTATGGATAAAGGAAAGAACCCTATGGTAAATGCTGAGGAGAATACTGAGTATCCTCAATATCCTCCTGGTTTTACTCCACCACACGTGCAAACACAACCTGAAATAGCTTTACAAAGGCCACCTGTCACGATCAGGCCTCAACAATTCCAAACTGGTGCTTCAATGAATCTCCAAACTGGCTCAGGGTCAGGAGATAATCCAATCAATACTAATGTCCCTGATTTGGATGAAATAGCTGAAGGAGAGAGGACAAAAGTAGAATTACCAAAGCAACTAGAAGATAGATGTAAATGGTTGGATGAGAAATTTAAGGCAATAGAAAGTGCTGATGGTTGTTATGGAATTGATGCCAAGGATTTAAGTTTGGTCCCAGACTTGGTGCTCCCGTACAAATTCAAAATGCCTGAATTCGAGAAATATAATGGGACAAGTTGCCCCGAAGCTCATATTACTATGTTTTGTAGAAGAATGACGGGGTACATTAATAATGACCAACTGTTGATCCATTGCTTCCAAGATAGCCTTGTGGGAGTAGTAGCCGAATGGTACAATCAGTTAACCCGTTCCCAAATTGGTTCATGGAAGGACTTGGCTCAAGCTTTCATAAAATAGTACAGCCACGTGACAGACATAGCGCCCGACAGGATTACACTCCAAAACGTGGAGAAGAGGACAAACGAGAGCTTCAGGCAGTATGCCCAGCGATGGAGGGAGGTTGTCATCCAAGTCCAGCCACCACTTCTGGAGAAATAGACCACAATGCTCTTTATCAATACACTGAAGGCCCCATTTATCACGCATATGCTAGAAAGTGCCACAAAGAGCTTCTCGGACATTGTAATGACCAGAGAAATGATCGAGAATGCCATAAAAGTGAAAAGATCGAGGCGGGAGAAAGTAACAAGAGAATGGCCACAATGAAGAAAGAAAGCGAAGTGAAAACGCAAGTATGGGGTACTCAAATCAGCCAAAAAACGTGACTCACGGACATCAAGGTTCATCAAGAAAAGAAATCGCATAAGGCAAAACAACTGAAAAACTCCAATTTACGCCGATCCCAATGACGTATAAGGAGTTGTACCAAAGTTTATTTGATGCGCACGTTGTGTCCCCCCACTACCCGAAACCGATGCAACCTCCATACCCAAAATGGTATGACCCAAATGCCCAGTGTGAGTACCACGCAGGGATCACAAGGCATTCGATAGAAAATTGCCTTGCTTTCAAGAAATTGGTGGAAAAGTTCATCACCATGGGTATTGTGAAATTAGATGACACGCCAAATGTAGAAATATGAATCTTGGAGCGTTTTGGACAATCGGACTACGGAAGAAATTCTTGTAGTATTTAGAGCTTACTTAGAGTAATGTACAAAACGCACTTGTTGCTTTAAGCCTAGAAGCAATAAGATTTTTTTTGTGAAATAGGCTTGTGTCCAGAATTTCTATTTCAATAAAATGCATCTTTTTAAGCAAATATTTTTTCATTCTTTCCATTTCATATTATACATTCTTTATTCATGACCATACCATACAAATAATCATCCTTAGAATTATTTATTCTTTGGATTCTTTACCTTCGTGCCTAGGTACCCAGATATCAACGACGTGAGCGACGTTGTTACTGACTCCCTTTTTGAGTGAGATATGTGTCTAGAGGGATCTCAGAACTTTGAAGATGTCAGATATTGTGGCCTATCCTCTGATTTGTTAAGGATGGTAGAATAAGAGGAAAATCGATCCTACCTTACAAATGGTCAATGGACCTTACGAGCTTAGGAAAGGGATGAAGATCAAAGCCTAGCTCACCACAGAAATGAAACGAGACGTCATATCTTTGCATGATCACATCAAGATACGCCTACACGTGAGGATGCTATAAAGTGTCAATGGTTTTACGATAGCCAAGCCAATCAAGAGATTTGGGCTACCGGTTTACCAAGAAAGGGAAATTGCATCGCTTCGCCATAAATGCCAAACCGAGGAGGACAAGACTTATGTGCCTCTTCCATTTTTTCTATATGTGGGGCATAGATGTTATGGGGCCGATCTCATCAAAAGCATCTAGCCGACACCAATTCATCTTCGTGGTTTTCAATTACCTCACTGAGAGGGTGAAGGTCGCTACATATGCCAAAGTTGCAAAGTCAATCATCAAATTCATATTCAAATCCGAATCCAAATCCAAATCCAAATTAATTCAAATTCAAATTAAAAAAATGGCAATAAAGAACGTCGAGAAGAAACATAGTTGCACAATGTCAAAGATTTACAAATCAGTTTACTGATCGACACCATATCAAGTCAAAGCAAGGGCGTACCAAAAAAACATTCAAAAATTTTGAAAAATGATCGAGACTTGTAAAGTTTGGCATAGAGAAGTTACCATTTACCCTCTATGTTTCTTGAACGTTGGCAGACCTTCACAGGGGCATCTTTCCCATTGGTTTATGAAAGGGAAATAATTGTTGGAAGTTAAGATTCCTTTTCTCCAAGCTTTGATTGAACTAAGAATTGGATAAAGTAGAATGTCTCCAGTAAGCTTGATTGAAAATATTCATCATGGTCGAATGTACCAAAAATAGATGATACGGGCTTATGACAAAAAGGTTCGCCTAAGAGAATTTCATGATGGGGACCTAGCATTAAGAAGGATTCTTCTCATACAGAAGGACTTCAGAGGGAAGTAAATGCCAAATTTGGCAAAACCTTATGTGGTGAAGAAGGCTTGTTCTGGAAGATCATTAGCTTTGACCAAGATGGATGGCAAGGATATGCTCAAGCTGGTGAATTCAGGTTCTATCTAAAAGGAGAGGCCAAGGTGAAAACCTACAAAGGGGCAATTTGAGACCAAAAAAAAAATCAATCAAAAAGATGAAAGAAAAGGAGAGGCCAAGGCGAAAACCCGCAAAGGGCGCCTTGAGACCAAAGGGGATTTGAGTTGAAAACCCGAAAAAGGTAGCTCAAATTTTGATCGAAAATGGGGCATACAGTAATCATGCTACGATTGAATTAACAATGAGGAAGAATGTTACGTCTTAGGGCATCGACAAAGTATTCTGGATCCCCTAAACACATATTGAGCTTAAAATGGTCCTCAAGAAATTCGAACAGAGAAGCTCAGGTTGCGATATCTAGGGCACCTAGTTTCCATTTTACCCATTGTAAATTTGTTATCTGTGATTATCTTATTCTTTTCAAAAAATGCTCCCAATAAAATTTCTTTGCATTTGCTATCTTTGCTTAGCTTATTTGTTTCAAGCTATGCTCCTAATTAATTTCCTTTTTGTCCATGGTTATGATCTTTTTCAGGCATTTTGCATTGGAATAACGATTAGTGGACTAATAATACTTTCATAAAAGGAGTTTCGCATATTACTCTAGAAGCTTCTGAATAATACGAGAACTTGAAACAGGACTTTCGTTTAAAACTCACCAAGTTTAAGGAAGAGTCTAAACTGAGACTATCTCTCCGGATTTTTTGTCAAAAATGAACAAATGACAAGATATTGCGTCAGTGATACAATCTTGACGAAAAGTGGGCAATGTTAACCCAAGTGTAAAAGGGGAATCATTCGCAAGAAAAAATGATATTCTGCATCCATGCAAATATCATGCATACACATTTGGTTAGGTCACCGGGAGCGATCGCTTGATTGAACAAGTTACGCCCTCTACCCCTAAGTTGCGCGGTGGTATGGATAGAAAATGATACAAGTCCGATACCCTTGAATAGCAATGGGGTGGATTGAAGAAGAAACAAATCCTACATTTTGGGAGTCGCAGTGGGATGGATTCGAGATCTTACACTCTTAAGTCACAATGAGATGAACCCCGAGGTTACATTGGGGCAAATCATTGAGCAAGATATAATCGTTTTCTCGGGTTTTCTATCGAGAATACCAGCCAACAAGATGGCAGTATAATACGTCAGTGATAAAGCCTTAATAAACAATGAGTGATAAAACCTTAAACTTTTAACAAAGGATCATTCTCATGACATTCTGCATTCATGCAAATGTCATCCATAATCATTTAGTTAGGAGCATTCGATTTATTCTGATCATTGCAAAAAGACCATTCTCATGACATTTTGTATTCATGCAAATGTCATCCATAACACATTTAGTTAGGAGCATTGGATTCATTCTGATCATTGCATCCTAACCATTTTGCATAAGCATAAACACATAAAACCGATTTTACAGGATAAGTTCCCCAGAGGATGGGATCACAACATCGGTGAATTCACAGATCTTGTCTTCCTAAGTTTGCAAAGAAGCGCATCGAAAATACCACCGCATCCCTGAGTTTGTAGTGGAGTAGATTTAAGATAGCATATCTGGTCTTCCTGAGTTTGCAGCGAAGCAGATCGAAGATTGTAGTCTTATCTTCCTAAGATAACAAGGAAGCAGACTGAAGATTTCAGATTTTGTTCCCTCGAGGTAGCAGTGGAGCAGATCAAGGATGACCAGTCCTTCTCTCTAAGCAGTAGTAGAGTAGGCTGAAGATTATAGATCTTGTCTCCCTAAACAATAGTGGAGCAGATCAGTTAAAGATTACAGATCTTATCTCACTGAGTAGTAGTGAAACAGATCGAACACCTAAATTCTTATCTCCTCGAAGTTCCAGTGGAGTAGGTTGAGGCTACAAATCCCTCATCCCTGAGTTGACAATGAGGATCAATCCGTATTTCTTTGAAGTTTTAGCAGAGAGGTTTGAAGTTACGAATCTCTTCTCTCTGAATTTCTTATCTCCTCGAAGTTCTAGTGGAGTAGGTTGAGGCTACAAATCCCTCCTCCCTGAGTTGACAATGAGGATCAATCCGTATTTCTTTGAAGTTTCAGCAGAGAAGATTGAAGTTACGAATCTCTTCTCTCTGAATTTCTTATCTCATCGAAGTTCCAGTGGAGTAGGTTGAAGCTACAAATCCCTCCTCCCTGAGTTTACAATGAGGATCAATTCGTATTTCTTTGAAGTTTCAGCAGAGAAGATTGAGGTTATGAATCTCTTCTCTATGAATTCTTATCTCCTCGAAGTTCCAGTGGAGCAGGTTGAGGTACAAATCCCTCCTCCCTGAGTTGACAATAAGAATCAATCCGTATTTCTTTGAAGTTTCAGCAGAGAAGATTGAAGTTACGAATCTCTTCTCTCTGAATTTCTTATCTCCTCGAAGTTCCAGTGGAGTAGGTTGAGGCTACAAATCCCTCCTCCCTGAGTTGACAATGAGGATCAATCCGTATTTCTATGAAGTTTCAGCAGAGAAGATTAAAGGTACGAATCTCTTCTCTCTGAATTTCTTATCTCCTCGAAGTTCCAGTGGAGTAGGTTGAAGCTACAAATCCCTCCTCCCTGAGTTTACAATGAGGATCAATCCGTATTTCTTTGAAGTTTCAGCAGGGAAGATTGAGGTTACGAATCTCTTCTCTCTGAATTTTTATCTCCTCAAGTTCCAAAGTGGAGTAGGTTGAAGCTACAAATCCTCCTCCCCGAGTTGACAATGAGGATCAATCCGTATTTCTTTGAAGTTTTAGCAGAGAAGATTGAGGTTACGAATCTCTTCTCTGAATTCTTATCGCCATGAAATTTCGACGGAGCAGATTGAAGCTACAAATCTCTTCTCCCAGAAATTACATCGAATTGGATCGAAGCGCTAGTTTTCATGCCCCTGAAGATGCAGCGGGATGGAATGAAGCTACTCAAGAAGAAAAACGCCGAAAGAAGTCAAGATTCGGTGAAATCGGGCAAAATTGGCCCTTCTAAAGTCTTTGCTTCATTCTCGTTACACGATAAATGAGCAAAGAGGGGCAGCTGTAAGACCCAATTTATACCCAGACCCAGATAAATAACCCAAATTCGACCCAAACACCAATTTTAAGTTAAAGCCTAAAACTAGCTTAACGGCCCAATTTTTAAACCTTGGCCCGATTGGCCCAATAGCATTAACATTTTCAGAAAACCCTAGGGGTTTCTAGAAGCGATTAGCGCCATAGCAGCCAGCCCTTCACCTCCCACGCACGCTGCGTCCACGTACACCACCACCACGCGCTCCGTACACCCCGCCCTCCTTGTACTGCGAAGACAACAAAGAAATGACAAAGAAAAGAGAGATAACAGAAATTAAAAAATGTTGTATTTGATATTTCTATTTTTTTTATTTTGTTTTCGGCTATATAAGGCCGATTTGAAGCATTGTAAAAGGATCGATTCTTTTGTATTTACGAACGCATGACATCTCGAATACGAGAAAAAAAAGGGATTTGAATCCAGTTTTAAAAGGTGATTTTTAGAGGTTTTTGATAATCGGTTTTCTTTCGTTTTACCTTCTTTCTCCTTTCAGCATTTTTTTTATTTGAAAATCATGGAATAAAATAAAGTAGGTAAGCGACTTACCTGAATTTTCCCCTTGAATCGCGACGACGGTGGAGGTGCATTAGGCGCCGATGAAACAACAGGTTGACTGAGGGGACGGAGAGATTGAAAGGTTCTGAGAAAAGGGTTTTGTTTTGGAGAGAAATCAACGGAGTGAAGGATTAGGGATTTAGGTTTTTTTTAGGTTTTATTATAATGCACGAAACGGCACCGTTTAGAGCTTGTTTCAGTGGCTCTAAAACGATGTTGTTCAAGCCTGACCGATTTGACCCGACCCAACACCCTGAGGATCCGCGTGTTTACGTGTTGAAGGGGTAATTGCGCATTCAGTCCCCCCATTTTGCGTTGACATCTGATTGAGTCCTTTTTTATTTATTTCGTTCTTTTAATTTTACCTCGAGGATTTGCACGCTTTTTCGATTTAGTCCAGCTTGAACGCCGCGTTTTGGCTAACTGAAATATTTGCTAGATTAATCCCTAACTATTTATGCGCATTTTAATTTAGTCCTTAAATCTGCTTAAAATTATTTTTATAATATAGCCTGTTAATTTTATTCTTATTTCAATTAAGTATTTTTTAGTTTATAAAATTTATTCATTATTTATTTTTAGAAGTTTGCTTTTAATAAATTATTTCGAACTATTTCATTGATTTTACAATGTTTTAATTTGTTTTAAACTTTCATTTGTATATATTTTTATTTATTGCATAAATATTTGATTTGAAAATATTCTTTTATATGTCTCTTTGTTTTAATAATTTGTATAATATTTAATTTAAATACTCTTATTGAATTTTATTAAATCATTAAATTGTATATTATGTTCATGTACATATATATTCTTTATTAAATTATTTTTATATACATATTATGGAGTTCATATTATTTTCATATACGTATTTTCTTTTAAATATATTTATATGTATAGGTATATTTTAAATTTATTTATTCATATAATTTATTTTCTCTTAAGTCCATATTTCATTATATTTTTGTTTATTTCGAAAACCTTCATATATTATTATTTTCATATATAAATTATTCATATTAGGTTTTTATTTCATATATTATTTATGTAGATTAATATGTTATTTTGTATATTATTTACTTTAATTTTCTTTGTATATAATATATTTATTTTAAAATCATGTATTAGTTATTTTCATCTTTTTTATCAATTTCAACTCTATCATTTGTTGCTTATTTGTAAATTTCCATTTATTTACTAGTGTTGGTATTTTCAAAATAGGAGTTGTGAGATTATTGTTTTTGTATAATTTGGATTGTATGTTCATATTATTATTTTTGTTATCCATTTGTACGAAGTTGTATTCACATATTATTATTCCATGCTTGATATTATATTTTTGTTTTTCATTATCGAATAGTGATTGAATAAATGCATTATGAGTCGATTTTAAAATCGATTATTTAAAAATTTCTCAAAACAAGGCAATATTTCGTGTTTGGAAATTAGAAATCGTGCCCTATCGTGCTGGGTTGCGGTTTTCTGTTTGACCAAATAACCAAATATCCTTTTAATCGCATATTTTGAAAATCAAAGATGATCTCGATGATCGGGGTATAAACGCGTGTCATATCCTAACGTCTTTGGATGTGATGTTTTTATTCCTTTGGAACGAGTGAATCTTGAGATTCAATTCAAAATTAATTAACATTCTTTAAAAAGTATCACACCTTAAACATTTTCGAGTTTTCAACAAAAGGACACTAGCTAATCAATTTGGTACCAATTTTGGGCGTTGCGAGGGTGCTAATCCTTCCTCGCACGTAACCGACTCCCGAACCTATTTTCTTATATTTCGTAGACCAAAAATTATTGTTTTAATAAATCCAAATGTTTTATTAAAATAATCCATCTTAAGGTGATCCGATCACACGTTGAATAAATAATCGGTGGCGACTCCATTTTCCTTTTAAAGTCGATCCCCGTTTTTTCGAACTCGTAAAAAAAATGGTTTCGACATTGTGCTTGGCTTAAATTTCTTTGATAGGATTTTTGAGGTAATCCAATTAGACGATTGTGATTTTGTGCTTGGCTTAAATTTCTTTGATAGGATTTAGGTGGTTCTTTTTCCTTTTGCCGATCAAATTATTTCATTAATGGTATGTTATCACGAATTGTAGTGCTCGTGAATCGAGATATAAAGGTTGGGACCAAGGTATTATCGGCAATCCAGTTAGTGGAGGATGTTTCATATGGGAGGTGTAACACCCTGGTTTAGGGGCTGTGCATATGGGGTATAAATCAAGTGTTAGTAGGTTTTTGGGAGTGCTTGGTTGAGTTTTAGAGGCTCTAAGAATGTTGGGATGAGAAGGGAAGGCTTTGGAAAATTTAGATTTTTAGGGTAAAAAGGAATTGGGCCTTAGGCATAGTAGCGTTTAAATTTTTGGAGAACAAGAGACCGGCTTAAATGCAAGTTGGACCTATTGGATAAGTGATTTTGGAAGGTTAGAAGGCTTCTATGAAGTCCCGGGATCAAATATTAGCTTTGGGGAAATTTTGGTTTTAGGTGAAAAAAAACCCCGGAAGTTGGCGAGTAGGCCTTAAGAATAAAATGTGGGAAAAATGACACAAGTAGAGTGTGTGGTGTAGTGGCAAAGTGGCGCCACATAAGAGACAAGGGGGTGACGCCATACAAGGGAGGAAGGAGGTCCAAGGTTCAAGTCTTGGCTTTTGCATTTTGGTTTTCTTTTACTTGGACCTCAGAATTTGGCTATAGTTTATATTTAGTTGCGCATGGTTTAAGACACAAGAGGAGCTTGTGGCTAAGTGGCTAGCAGCGTGGATTATGTTGCAAGGGAGCCTGGGTTCGAATCTCATGAGAAGCAAGGGAGTATTTATTTTGCGATGCTGGACGGGAAGAGTTTCATTGAATTTAAACTCTCGACGAAGGGATCCTACACATCGGAAAGATACAAAGAAGGAAGGTGAAGTGCTAGCTATATAAGGAGCATCCTAGGAGGAGAGAAAACACATCTTGGAGGGCGTTTGGGCACAGGAGTGGTCGGAGCGCGGATTAACACCAGAGTCCTATCAGGTGTGTAACTCTCTCTACTCTAGTTGTAGAGCGGCAAATGCCGAAGTGCGGCCACGGCAATAGTAGTTACACACGCGCGCGTGCGCGCAGCGTGTGGGGCTTCGACGCGATAGTTGAGGCCATCGATGAGTATTCTCGTGGTTGGGGTCGCTTGGGCCTCGATGGGCGAAGTGGGCCCAATGGGCCCAATGGCCCTTATGAGTAAATTGTGCGATTGTGTAGTATATAGTGAACTAGACTAGGTGAATCTCATAAACGTGGCTAGATTTGTGTTAGGTGGGCCACACGAGCGTGTGGGCCCGAATGGCCGAAATTGGGCTTTAGGCCCAATAGTCCATTTCGACCAAAATGGTAGCCGAGTCGCTCGGGCGACATCGGGCCTTTGGAAAGGCCATTCCAGTGCGAAATTATCGATATACCCTTGGTGGGTAAATTACGAAAATGCCCTTAGTAGGTAAAATTACGATTATACCCTTAGAGGTTGATTAGCATGATTATGTTGTTTAGTTTTGGCCGATTGTAGGGAAGAAGAGCCTCATCACTGGAACCTTTTTGTAAGTCCGTTAGTCTGCGGGTGCGAAGCGGCGATAGCGTTTCGGGTTTTGGTATCATTTAGGTGCGTAATCATCGCACTATTTCTCGTGGTTTGGTTTGCTAACATGTTTATGTGTGTATTATGTGTAATAGCCGCTTATAATGGCATAAGTGATGAATAATCGTGATGGTAAGTTAATCTTGATATACATTTATATATGTACAATGTGGTAGTGATAAGTGATAAATACTCATTCTATATGATATTCTTGCATGATTTATTGACACATGGGCATGGGATTGGATTGAAGAAGGAAGAAGTGTACACAGGATGTACGTGGTCTAATGATAGCTCAGGCTACATTAGCGCTTGAGGGTTAGCTTTGTGCTACCTCAAGGGAGGTGTTGGCTAGGTGCCCATCTCGGCGGTTGATTGCTATGTGCATCACCGTAGACGATTTCGATATTTGGATCACTTTGGTTGATCGGTGGCTCACCCACGGCCTCGAGCAATGAGAATGCCGAGGTAAGATTTATGGATCACGATGTGATCGGTGGCTCACCACGGCCTTGTGCAGCAGTCCGCCGAGGTAACATATGTGGGATCACTTTCGGTTGTGATCGGTGGATTAGCCACGGCCTTAGGCGAAGTCCGCTAAGGTTGGTGTCACGGTTGGATAGTAGGTTGGGCCGAGATGCATTCTTGCATGATTTGTTTCGATGGTTGTGTGGGTATGGGCCAAGCCCATACGGATGGAAATATGTGTTGTGGTTATGCACCGAGTCGGTGGACTCACTCTTTTCATTAACCATTTCGGGTAGTGCATAAAGTCGGACCGGATCGGAGAGGACAAGGTGGCCCATGCCGAGGATGATGTTCAATTATTCCATGCTAAATTTTGATATAAGTACTTTATTTGAATTGTTGGGTTGTAATAAAGGCCATTTTATGTTTTTGGTATTACTTTAACTATGGTTTATTTAAATTAAATTGCTACGTGAAAATGATTTATGGTTTGCAACCTATTTATTCAAATTGGATATTATAAACTAAAGTTTTAAAAATGAATGAGTTTTATAGCAAAGTTTTATTCCAAAGATATGTTTTCCAAAATTCAAAGAAACTACGATGTTTTATTTTAAGATTTTCAACCGTCTTTTCCAAAGACATAACCGATTCGGTCGTAGCGAATGGGCCGGGTTTGGGGATGTTACAGAGGAACATTGACTAGCCGGATTGCCCTTCGTAAATGCTAGTGGAACATGAAACCGATATGAAGCTCAAGTTGAGCTATTAGTGGAGCTACCACCTATGAGAAAGGTGGGTTGTGCATCAAACTTTGGGCATAAAGTGTTGATGCAAACTTTGCACATTTATGTTTTAATGTATTAATTTCCCACTCATCCATCCGAATCGCCTCGAGCATTGCTCGACACACCATCTCGCATAACACATAACAATAACTGACCATCCAGAATTTGATTTCTGGCGATGATGGTCGTTCACTGGTCATCTGTGATGATGACTATTACTACCACCCTGGTTTGGTCCAGTTTTGATGATGTTTTAAAATGACCATCCTATCCTGTCCGGTTTAGATGGCTTTACACATAAACTACCATCCCGGTTGACCTAGTTTGATGGCTTTTTAGCCTACCATCCTAGCTTATCTATTTTGGATGACATTGCCGCCTACTTCGTGTAGTACTGGCTTTTGGTGTAGACTTCAATTACCACTGTCTCCAACGGAACTCCTCCGTCATCCATTCCCAATTTCATGTAATATGCACACATACTCATTATAACATACTCGTTATCAAAATTTGATACTATGCTTGTTTAGCACATTTATTGTCGCAAATTATCATTAGATGTCATTCAATCAATCTCACATATACACACATATATTTGGTGCATGTACAAAGAATAACAATGATGCATATACAAGGGTTCACATAAAGCATACGTAGAGTTCGCACATAGCATGTATAAGGTTCGCTTAATTAAATATGTATAACTCACCTATCAAGTAATTGCGGTTTGCATATAATTTCTATGGGTTCACATATAACTTCTACGTGTTCACATTACAATTCCTATAGTGTTCGCATGATATTTCCTCTAGGTTCGCATATTATATAGTTCGCATAACAACTCTTTTAATTTCCTAACACTACAATTAATTACATAATGTTTTAAGTTTAGATCTCACACCTAATTTGAAGACTTAAAAACCTTAGCTTTGGAGATATTGATGATCTACTCGAGAAAAGAGAGATGGTTTTTAAATTCCTTGATTGAAAACCGATTTAACAATGGAAGAAAAAAGAAAGAACCCAAGAATTTGAAAGAATTTTGCAATATGAGTTTTGAAGGAAAATAGAGAATAAATAGAAGGAAGGAGGATAATTTCTATTAGTATTTGAAAAGGAGTAATTTGAATTCTAGTTAGGATAAGAAGATAAAAAAATATAGATTTATATTTCTATTTGAATTTATTTAAAAAAAGATATAATTTCAAATTAGGATAAAAAGATTAAAAATATGGAATTTTAATTCTATTTAAATTTTAAACAATGATAAGATATGAATGCTAATTAGGATTGGATTGGGCGAATTTCTAAGATTTAGAAACGTTTGGGCATTACTGTAATTTTTCAAAGTTTGGGGCGTGATTACAATTTTCCAAAGTTGGCCGAATTAAAAGGAGAACAAAAGGGGGAGACGCAATTTGAACACAATTTTGATGGGGAGGTTGGCGCCTTAACCAATGGGCTATTACCCAAGTCTTGTTTGATTTTTACGCTTAATTATTATTATTTCTTCTTGCTGGAGGCTTGTCGATTTTTCAAAATAAAAGGGAAGGATAAGATTTGAACTTGGGACCACAAGAGAAAGAGGAAAGTGCTTTACTACTTAAATTATATCTTATTTCATGTTATTTTAGTCAATTAATTGTACATATCTATTTGGGGCTCAAATTACCTATTCTCTATTATTTTATATAATTACTCAATTTTTTTTTCTAGTTTATTTAACTATTATAGTTTTTTTTAATACTCCCATATTTTAGTTCATATATAATTATTAGTACACATAGTCAGGACTCACTATCAATATTTTATTTTACCTCTTTTCCAATTAGGTCTTAACTCAATTAAAACTCACTATTTCCAAATTAAACCTTGTAATCAAGTTTCATTCTAATAACATCTGATTATATTATCTTTATACTTTAATTAATTATTTTTACCCTAATTTTAATATTCGTTTCAACCCCATTATTTTGTAACCCGATTAATCTAACTCCTTATATTTTGGGATGTGACAAATCTACCCCCTTAAAAAAATTCATCCTCGAATTTTACTTACCTTATTAAGAAAGTTTGGTCGAAGCTTGATTTCTTCAATGGGAATGATATGGGAAGGATCAGAACGATATGGACTCACCTTGCTTTTGTTGCGCTACTCAGAGTTTTTTTTACAAGACTTTTTATGAAGAACCTGTGATGTCATTGGTTGCATCCTTATCTTCCCGTCCTCTTGTTGCATAAATTAAAGCCGGGTGCCTTGTTTCTCTGCGTCCGTGCCTTGTGCTGGCACTCTTGGGTCTCAGTTTCCATCGTTTAGGTTGGCACCACAGTTTCCTTGCGTTTGGTTCCGATTTTGGCCTTGATTTTGCAGTTGAGTTGAATTATTCAATCGAGGACAATCCTTTATTTGGTGTTCTTTTGATCCACACTTAAGGCAAGCATTGATCTTTTTCCAACATTCTCCTTTGTGGTATTTCTCATAATGTTGACATTTTTGAGCACGTTCTTTAGTGGGCTCAGGTTACGGCTTAGTCCTTTTTACAGGTCTATCGTTCGAGTTGTTTGAACCTGAATCCCTTTTATTGGGAATTTTCTACCTCTTTTCTCGTTCTATTTTTTTATTTCCTCTAAGATATTGGATTTTTCAACCAAATTTCCAAAGTTCCTTTCTTGATAGAGCGCCACTTAAACTTTTAGGTCATATTTTAACCCTTCTTCGAATCTTGCACTTTTGTCCTCTTCCTTTGCCACAAAATAGAGAGTATAGCAACTTAATCTCAGAAATTCTTCTTCATATTCTGACACTCACATGTCTCCTTGTTTTAACTCGATAAATTCGCATATGCGAGCTTCGACATAACGGGGAACCACGTACTTTTTTTCGAAAAGCTTCTTGGAAATAATTCCAAGTTAGTCGTTCTACAAGTGTTCCCCTCTCAACTGCTTGCCACCATCTATAGGCCTTATCTCTTAGCAAAGACACCACTCTTTTTAATTTTTGTTCAAGAGTGCATTCGGGATCATCCATAATCCTTTCTGTCATTTCCATCCAATAATCCACCACGGTAGGAGTTGTTCTGGTGACTCTTTTGAACGGTTCGGCCCCGTTTGATTTATTTTTTGGGCGACCATTTTTCTATTTCTGTTTCCCGATCCGAAAATTCTTTGGAGAGCTCTTATCATAGCCTCAGTTATAACGTCGTCTCCCATGGTTCCATCATTCTGATTTTCAATTCCCATATCTCCGTTCTCATGACCTCCACCGTCATTGGCGGTGGAGTTTCCAACATACTCTTGAGTTGGGTTTTCTCCTTGTATCGTAGGTGGTTCAATGGGTACAGCCTCAGTAGTCTCTACCCCTACCATGTCTACCTTAAGTATTCATATTGATATTTCTACAATTTCAAGTAATTAGTACTCAAATTTAAGTTTTCAGTTTATGCTACCTTTCCTATCTAAAGTTTTCTTACTACTTAGGAAGTTTTTCTGATGCACTGCATCTGACTTCCTCGGATTATCTTAAAATTCTACTATTTCATGAAATTTATTCCTAAACATGCATACTCCTTCAAATTTTCAAAATCATGTTTTAGAAAACCTAGACTCTGATACCACTTATGTAACATCCCCGACCTGGCCTAGGAGTTTTGGCTAAGTTGAAAATATTACATTAGATCACCGAACTGATCCCGTAAAGCCATTCTTTTTACTTGAGTCTATTTGATTGAAAATCACTTTTTAATTTTTAGGAAAAACATTCTTTAATTTAAACCAAATTTACCTAATAATTTAATTTCAATAATATTAATGTGAGATTTTGAAAAAAAATAGTTTAGGTTTTAAGGAAAATATTTATTCAAAACTTTAAGTATTTTATAGAGCAACGGAAATCAAAAGATAGTTTTCCAAACTAAGTGACATGCAAATATTAGAGTAATATTTAAATGTCATGCATAAAATAAATAAGGTAACAAATTCCAAACCTAAGATTTATAAAAACGAGAAAATACTAAATAATTACAAACTCAAAATAAACGATTAAGGAAAATTTTAGATAAAACTTAATAGTAGAACTTAAATAAAAAAATGGCTTTCTAATCGAGAGTTCTTCGATGCCGATTCGAATCTTATTTTTGCGTTACACAGGAGGTAAGGAAAAGGGGAATGAGCTTACAACGGCTCAGTGTGAGACTAATATTGAATCATTATATATAATCAATTGAATAATAAAGTATTTAATTCACAGCATAATTATAATTTAGGCATAATAAGAGGAACATAGAATAAATCAATACATATACATAATATAATTATGATGCACATTTATGTTTTAATGTTTTAATTTCCCACCCATTTGAACCCTCTCGAGCATTGCTCGACACGCCATCTCGCATAACACATAACAATAATCGACCATCCCGAATTTGATTTCTTGCGATGATGGTCGTTCACCGGTCATTTGTGATGATGACTATTACTACCACCCCGGTTTGGTCCAGTTTTGATGGTGTTTTAAAACGACCATCCCGTTCTGTCCGGTTTCAATGGCTTACACATAAACTACCATCCCAGTTGACCTAGTTTGGTGGCTTTTTACCCTACTGTTATAGGCCCAATTTGCCCGGCCTCTAAAATAAACCAAAAATAAATAAATAAATAGTTTCTTACAGTCCTTTTACAGAAACCAATTTACAAAACCCAAAATACAAACCCAACAGACCCTGACTCCTCAGACCCAAAACAAAAACGGCCCAAAAGGGCCCAAATGTTAACAGAAATAGGAAACCTAGGGTTTCTGGGAAACCCTAGGCGCCGCTGTACTCCAACAGTCGCGCCGCAAGCACACCAGCAGCATCCCTAGCCTCGCGCCGCAATCAACGCCTCGCGCTCACGCCAGCCCTCGATCGCGCCGCGGTTCGCGCGTGAATCCCCCTATCACCGCCACGATCCTCGTCCACCTGCAAAAGAAAGGAAAGAAGATAGCAGCAAGAATGGCAACAATATGATTTTCCTTTTTTTATTTTCATTTTTCAAGGCTATAAAAGCCGATTATTTTGTAAATTGAAGGGATACGAATACACAATACACGAGAAATAGAAAAATAGACGAGAGAAATTTACAAGCAATCGGAAAAGCAGAAGGTGTTTTTTTTATTTTCGTTAAGTTTTTTTTCTTTCTTTTCGATTTATGCACATATTTTTATATATAAAATATTCTTTAAAAAAAATGACGAGGTTACCTTTCGAAGGTGGGCATTTCTCACCGAAAAACATCGCGAACGGCGGCGCGTGAGGCGCGTGAAGCGGTGGCGCTGAGATCTGATATTCGGAGCCCAGACGAGGAGAGAAAGGGATTTCAGAGCGTTTTTAAGTTTTTTTAAAAACTATTTTAAAAATGATTTTTAAGCCAAATTTTTACTTATATAATATAGAGGAAACGCCGCGCCGTTTTAACTTAACCTAATAAGCGCAAAACGACGTCGTTCGGCGCGAGGATCCAGCGTTGACCCGATAACCGGGTAGGATCCACGCATTTTTAATTAATGGTCTAATTTCAATTTTGGTCCTTCCGTTATTTTAATATTTTTAATTCCGTCCAATTTGAATTTTCATTATTTATTAAATTAGCCTAAATTTTGTTTTCATTCCAATTTAATCCTCTGCTGCATTAAAGGCTAAATTTATTACGACGTCGTTTTGAAACTTGGCAAAATTGCCATTTTAATCCTGTTTCTTTTTTTATTTTAATATTGTATTAAATTATTTTACTATATTAGATAATTTACATTATTTTCTTTATTATTTATATATTAATACATTAATAGTATAAATTTATATATTGTTTCTATGTAATATCTTTTATATTAAACTATTATTATTTATTATTTTTATTTAGCTTAAAATTATTTTCATTATATATTATTTCTATATATTAATTACTATATTATATGTTTTGAAATCTTTATATTATATAGTACTATATTAATGTCACATGAAATCTTATTTTTGTATATTTTATAACATGTTTCATTTATACTACTTATATTATATCTTTATTCAATTATTATATATTATTAGTTATATATTATTTTTATATATATTAAATTATATTTATTATAATATTTTTAAATATTTTTATACATATTAATTGTTTTACAAAATTATTATTTTTATCTTTTATTTTGTTTTGTTAAATAATTATTTAGAGTTTAAGTATATCTTCCCCTTTTAAGTTTAATTTTGTTATTTCATGAAAATTTTCATTATCGTTATGTATTTTGTCAAATTTTTATTTATCTGTATCCTTTTAATTGTTTATTATTATTTAATATAGTTCTTTATATATTTATGTTATATTATTCTTTTATCATTTATTATTAGTATAATTTGTAGTTATATAGAATTGCTATTAACATGTATGCTAAAATGTCTTGCTCAAATTATTGTTTTATAAAAATGCCTTTTCAAATAATTTTTCAAAATACGGTGATATGTGATATTTGGGGAATTTCGAGAAGAATTTTTACCTAACTTATTGGGTTCGATTTTTCTCGTGAAACTTTAGATATTACATATCCCTTGTTTTTAAAAAAAACTGAGATTTACCAGTTTCAAATCAAAAAACCTATTCTTGGGAATTCAAAACGTTGTGTCCTAACTTCTTCGATGCGACGTTTTGCGTCTCTCGAGGTAGAAATTTTCTAAAATAAAGACGTGCTTAGTTTCAAAGTCATGAGATGCTATATCCTAACTTACTGGGTATGGTGTTTTATTTCTTTGAGATAGGTAAGTCTGGGTTTTTTCTTCAAATAAAAGGTCCATTTTTAAAATTTTTTAAAGTTTCAACATTAGGACATGATTTTATCGATTAGGTACCAATTTTTGGGCGTTATGAGGTGCTAATCTTTCCTCATACGTGAATCGACCCAGAACCCGTTTTCGTTTTCGTAGACCAAAGTCAATATGTTTTAAAATAAAATATTTTTCAAGGTGATCCAATCACACCTAAGTAAAAAGGGATTGGTGGCGACTCCCATTTTCGTTTTTACAAGTCGATCCCCGTTTTTAAACCCAAAATTTTAAAATGGTTTCGACAGCTTGCGACTCCACTGGGGACCAATAAGAGAGTCAAGCCGTAAAGTCGATAATTTCATGTCCTATTGTTGCAAATTTGAAATTCTGATTTGAAAAAATCATCATTTTTTATGCATGTGATTTTATTTTTTTTAATATCTTCGCATTGCATTTGCATGACCGTTGTGGTCGTACCCTTAAGTGGGAGCGAGAAGCTACTCATTCGTGAGGTTTTCACCTCCGTGCAGGATAGTGAATCGCTTTCGGGATACATCCGTACCTATGTCTTCGTGAGATTTTCATCTCCGTGCGACCATAGGGAAATGTATTCCCAATCAACTCGGTCCATATGAGCCTATAATGGGTGAGGATCGAGGAATCTGCGTTTAGTAGGTACCTCAACTTTAGAGCTAAACCACATGTAGAAAACCTAAAGGCTTACTCTAGGTAGAACTACGACAAACCTTAGTAGTTACCCAGATAGAGGTTCGTTTATTTTATTTGTTTTATATTCTGCGGTATTAACATGTTGTGTTTTATTCTTTTATGCATATCATTTCATATTTTAAGAGGTATCGATTCACGGTCGATTTCTAAGTTAGAAAGCTGGTTATGGAGAACGAATTCCTTGATAAAGTGGAAGACAATGCATTCGTCTATATGTGGTTAGAGCAAAGGCAATTAGAGAAAGAAGGGTATGGATTCGTTTGAGAATGAGGAAAATAGGGCAGCACTAGAATCCCTGCCACCTGTGCCTCCTGATGTTGGTCTGATCAAAGCAGAATCGGATGTGAATAAGATTGTACGACACCTTATGGCAAGGCGTGGTGTTGGAACTAAAGGGCGGAAGGTAACTATACTCACCAATCACTTCAAAGTGAGCGTGGGAAATGCGGATGGACACTTCTAACATTCTGATGCTTCTCTTTCATATAGAAAACAGATCGCCTTGTGGATGGTAAGGGTGTTGGAAGGAAAGTGATTGGCGAGTGCATGAGACCTACAAAAATCATTTGGATGGAAAGAATTTTGCTTATGATGACTTCTCGGCTTCTCGTTGTAATCCAAACAACATTGCAAGGGATTTGATTCGTTGTGGAGAAATAAAAGGAATTCGTATTGATCCCCCATTTGATATATTCAATGAGATGAACCAGAATAGATGCATTTCACCTGTGGTTAGAGTTGGAAAAATGTTTGAACAGATACAATCTAAACTTCCTGGAGCACCGCAGTTCTTTCTTTGTCTGCTCCTTGATAGGAGAGATTCTAATCTTTATGGGCCATGGAAGCGGAAGAATCTTTCTAAGTATGGCATTGTGACTCAATGTATGGCACCAGCTAGGGTGTATGATCAATACTTTACAAATCTTCTTCTAAGGATCAATGCTAAGCTTGGACGGTCTCTTCATCACCATCGAAGCCATAATTCTACGATAGAGTTAAAGTCAAGCCTGAAAGGTAAGTTAGAAGCGACATTGCCTGATTACTCCGAACTTCGGATCGAACTTTTGAAACAAGAGAAGGGTATTGGAAGGAAGAGCTTCATTTTCCCCATGACCAAGTTAGAAGTCGGGATTACCTCATGGGTGAAACAATAGTTTAGACTCGAGAGGTAGTTGATCATCTATAGATTTTGGCATCACGGTGATCGTTGAGCATGAAGTACAGTATGTAGTCGATCGTAGTCAAGAGCTAGCTTTTTTGCTTGGGAAAATCAAGACTTTAGGACTTAGGCGAAAGCATATGGTAGTCCGTTTTATGTAAAGGATTTTGTTTTCTAATAAAGTTTTCTAAAATGAAGTTGAATCGAGAATCGATGCCTCTTTGCATTCATGCATTTGCATTACATTATATCATATGCATTTAAGTTTATAGAGTGAGTCTAATTAGTTGAAATTAACATATAGAGAGAGAGAGAAAGAGAAGGGAAATCTGGAAGTTGATCACCCTTACGATTACACGTGCCAAGTCAAAGAAAATGGATCGGAGATTGGAACAATTTCAAAGAGACATACAAGACCGGATGCAAGAACAAATGGCAAAACTCCAACAAGAGATGAGAGACCGGATGTTGGAGGCTCAAAAAGACATGATGGCTCAAATGGCCCAGATGATGAGTGGGATGATGGACAAAGGAAAGGGTCACCTAATTAATCTTTGAAGATAATGAGGACTTTCCTAGGGGTTTCACTCCACCGCATGTACAACTTTGAGGAGTATCCCCAAAGACCACTGTCACAATTAGGCCTCAACAGAGGCAAGGCGATACTAGACCACCTATAAACTTCCGTGTCGGCTCGGGGATCTAACCTAGGAGATAACCACACCAATCCCGTTATCCCCGATTTGGACATAACAGAGAGAGGGAATAAGAATGGAATCTTCAAGGAAGTTGGAGGATCATTTGTAGATGGTTGGAAGAAAAGTTCCAAGCTTTGGAAAACGCTGATCATCACCATGGTATTAACGCAAAAGACTTGAGTTTGGTCCCAGATTTGGTGCTTCCTCATAAATTCAAGATGCGAGTTTGAGAAGTACAACAGGACTAGCTGCCCTGAAGTTCACATTACCATGTTTTGTAGACGCATGACCGGCTATGTTAACAATGATCAACTCTTGATTCATTGTTTCCAAGATGATTTGGTGGGGCAGGCGGTGTCTAGGTGGTACAATCAACTCACCAGCGCTAACATTATCTCCTAGAGAGACTTAGTTCAAGCCTTCATGAAGAAATACAATCATGTCACGGACATGGCGCTTTGATGAAATCACTTTACAAAACATGGAGAAGAAATCAAATGAAAGCTTGAGCGGTATGCGCAAAGATGGAGAGAGGTCGCCATGCAAGTTTAGCCACCACTCCTAGAAAAGGAGACTACAATGCTCTTCATCAATACCTTGAAGGCTCCATTCATCACTCATATGATAGGAAGTACTACTAAGAGCTTTGCGGATATAGTGATGGCAGTGAAATGATTGAAAATGCCATAAGGGTGGCAAGATTGAAGCGGGGAAACCACTAGAAAGTCTACTCCCGGAAAAGGGATGACGAGGTGAATAATACGAGTACATACAACAAAGGGTACTCAAAAGCAATTCTTTTTATTAATCGCCAAAGGTAATCAACTGGCAACAAAGGTTGACAAGACAAGAATCGGGCACTGGACAAAACTCACGAAGGCTCCAATTTACGCCAATCCCAATAACGTATAAGGAGCTATATCAAAGTTTGTTTGGCGCACACGTGGTGTCTCCATTTTATTTGGAACCATTGCAACCTCCATTCCCAAAATGGTATAACGAGAATGCCCAATATGATTACCATGCGGGAATATCGGGGTATTCCATAGAAAAGCGCCTTGCCTTCAAAAGGTAGTTGAGAGGCTCATCAAAATGGGAATTGTGAAGGTCGACGATTTATCAAAACTGATCACTTTGACGAGGCGATAAATGCAATAATTGAAGGAGGAGACAAGAAAGGCTGCGATCCCTTGAAGAAATCGAGAAGCGAAGAGGGAATCAAAGAACAAAGTTTCCAAGCCCTTGTATATTTAGGAGTGTTTTGAATAATGGGACTGTGGAGAGATCCTGTATATTTAGAGCTGATCTAGAGTAATATTCAAAACATGCTTGTTACCTTAAGCCTAGAGGCAATAAGAACTCTTTTGTGAAATAGGCTTATGTCCGAATTGTTATTTTAATAAAATGCAATTTTTTTAGCAAATATTCTTTTATTCTTTCCATTTTATATTGCACAAACAATTGTTCCTAGTTTTTCCTTCTTTTGTTTGTTCTTTGGATTTTCTTTCAAATATTCTTTTATTCATTCACGATCATACAAATAATCATTCTTTGATTCATTTATTCTTTTGAAATATTCTTTCGACCCTACACTAGGTCCCCAAATATCAACGACATGAGCGACGTTATTCTCGATTCCCTTTTGAATGAGATATGGGTCTAGGGGATCTCGGGACTTTGAAGATGACAGAGATTGTAACATACCTTACGATTTGTTAAGAATGGTTTAGCAAGATAAAAAAGACCTTACTCAACAAAAGGTCGGTAGATATTATGAGCCTAGAAAAGGGGTGAGGATCAAAGCCCGACTCATCATAGAAATAATGCGAGACATCATTAAGTTATTTTCAAGAATCCAAAGATGTTTTTGCACGATCATATCGGGACATGCTTGGGCTACTAAGACGCGGGCTAAACATGAGGATCAGGCACTATTGATCTACATAGAAGGGGATGGTATCAGTTATGCCGTATTAAAAAAGACAAGATTCATGTGCCTTCTTGATTCTTCACAAATTTTCCATATGTGGGGGCATGGACATTATGGGGCCAATCTGCTTAACGCTTCTAGTTGGCATCAATTTGCCATCATGGTCATCGTCTACTTCACTAAGAGGGTGGAAGTAGCTTCATATGCCAACATTACAAAGTCGATAGTCATCAAATTCCCAAAAAAAGGATCGGATGCGGCAAAGAATGACATAAAGGATCACGCATAAGCGTACAAAGTCAAAGTCTACAGATTGCCCAAAGATCGAGCAACATATCACAATGCTGACAAAAAGTTACAAAAAAAACTATGAAAGGTGACTTAGACTTGTAAAGATTGGCATAAGAAGCTACTGTTACCTTCTGTCTTATTGATGGTCGGCCAGAACCTTCACTGAGGGCAACATTTTACCCATTGGTTTATGGAATTGAAGCGTTTTACTAATTAAACCTAATTGAAGAAAAGGTTAAAAGCTATTCGTCACGGCCAGATGATGCGAGCTTATGTTAAAGAAGTTCATCTTAGGGAATTCCACGAGGGAACCTAATGTTGAAAAGACCTTTCTTCTATAAAACAATTTTAGAAGAAAGCATATGCCAAACTGGGAAGGACTTATGTAGTGCACATTTCTAAAGGAGCATTGATATTGGCCGAGAGACGGATAGTGAAGACTTGCCCAATCCGGTAACCTCGAGTTCAACCAATAGGTATTTTACACGAAAGAGGAAAGACTAAGGTGAAAACCCACAAAGGGCGCCTTGAGAATAGTTGCAAAAAAAGAGAAAAAGGAGAGGCCAAGGCGAAAACTCGTAAAGGGCACTTTAAGACCAAAGGGGATTTGAGTTGAAAACTGAAAAGAGCGGCTCAAATTTTGATCAAAAGTGGGGCATCTGATGAGTCTTGCTACATTTGAATTAACAATGAGGAAATATGTTACGTCTTGGGGCATCGAAAAAGTACTCGGATCCCCTAAACACATATTGAGTTTAAAATGGTCCTCAAGAAATCGGAACAGAGAAGCTCAGACAGCGATATCTGGGGCACCTAGTTTCCCATCTTACCCATTTTAAATTTTCTATCTTTGATTACTTTATTCTTTTCAGAGAAACACCCCTATCAATTTTCCTTCATAGCCTTTGCTATCTTTGTTTACTTTATTCTTTTTAAGATATACCAATCAATTTTTATTTATTGCCTTGGTTATCTTTGATTAGCTTATTTGCTTGAGCTATGCTCTGATTAATTTCTTTCATGTCCATTGTTTTGATCTTTTCAAGAATTTTATATTGAAATAATGATTAATGGACTAATAACACTTTCATAAAAGGAGTTTCGCATATTACTCTGAAGCTTCTAAATAATATGAGAATCTAAAAATGCAGAATTATTGTTTAGAACCCACCAAGCCTAAGGGATTGGAAACATTGAAAATGATTATCTCTTCGGATTCTTATTGGATAAGACAATTTCGTTGGTGATACCATATTGGCAAATGACAAACAAGGTCAATCCAAGTGTAAAAGGGATCATTGTCGGGGACCTGCATTCATGTAAATTTAGGACTCATACATCCAGGGGAATGGTGACGAACTAAGGAACCACGAATTGTGGTGGAATGGGTTGAATTCGAAATAAAACCTATACCTTGAAAAGTGCAGATGGGTCAGATGGAAAAAGTTTCAATTCTCATTATAGTAAGATGGTACAAGCCTTGTGTTCTCAAGATTCAAGCGGAGTTGACTCAGAAATTACATTGGGGCAAGCTTGTTGAATAGAACATGATTGATGAACAAAAAAGGAAGAACAAATGAGTGATAACACCTAAAGTAGGAATCATACTCATAACATTTTTTTTGCATCATAGCAAATCTCATTAGGGGCATTTGATTCATTGCAATCATTGCATCCTAATCCTTTAAAAGGAATCATTTTCATGACATGTTGCATTCATGTCACTCATAACACATTCAATTAGGAGCATTTGATTTATTCTGATCATAACATCCTAATCATCTTGCATAAGCATATGCCCATTCTACAAGTTATGTCCCTTAGAGGACAATGTAGTAGGGTAGATCGAAGACATCAATCTGGCATTCTTGAGTTTGCAGGAAGCAGATTGAAGATAGTAGATCGGCATTCCTAAAGTTGCGAAGCGGTCGAAGACATCGATCGGCATTCCCGAGTTTACTGAGGCGATTGAAGATAGCGAGATCTAGCGTTCTGAGTTTCTGAAGCGGTCGAAGATACCAATCGGCATTCCCGAGTTTGCGGGAAGCATATTGAAGATAGTAGATCGGCATTCCCGAAGTTGCGAAGCGGTCGAAGATACCAACTGGCATCCACGAGTTTGCGAGGAGCGATTGAAGATACCAATCTGGCATTCCCGAGTTTGCGAGGAAGCGATTGAAGATAGTAGATCCGGCATTCCCGAAGTTGCGGCGGTCGAAGATACCAATCTAGCATCCACGAGTTTGCGGGGAGCGATTGAAGATACCAATCTGGCGTCCACGAAGTTGCGGGCGGATTGAAGATAGCGGTCTGGCATTCCCGAAGTTGCGGGAGCGGTCGAAGACATCGATCTGGCGTCCTTGAAGTTGCATGGGCGATTGAAGATAGCGGATCGGCATTCCCGAAGTTGCGGGAGCGGTCGAAGATACCATTACGGCATTCCCGAAGTTGCGAGGAGCGGATTGAAGATAGCGAATCGGCATTCCCGAAGCGCGAGAAGCGGTCGAAGGTATCGATCACGGCATCCACGAGGTTGCGAGGAAGCGATTGAAAATAGCAGATTTGGCATTCTTGAAGTTGCAAGAAGCAGATCGAATCTGGCATTCCTGAAGTTACAGGAAGCAGATCAAAGACGTTAGCCTTGGCTATCTGAGTTCGCAGTGGAACAAGCTAAAAGATAACAGATCTTGTCTTCCTGAGTTTACAGCAAAGCGGTTCAAAGATATTAGTCTGACCTCCTTGAGTTTGTCAGTGGAGCAGATTAAAAGATAGTGAATATCGCCTTCCTGAAGTCACAGTGAAGTAGAATGAAGCTATCAAACTTACTGAAATCAAGATGAAGTTTCAAGTACCCCTGAAGATACAGTTGGGATTGGAAGACGTTTGAAGAAGGCGAGGATCAAGAAGTCGAGGCTCGGCCAAGACCGGGCAAAATTGGTCCTTTTATAGTCTTTGCTCTATTCTCGTTACACGATAATGAGCAAAGAGGGGCAGCTGTTAGAGGCCCAATTTGCCCGACCTCTGAAATAAACCAAAAATAAATAATAAACAGTTTCTTACAATCCTTTTACAGAAACCAATTTACAAAGCCCAAAATACAGACCCAACAGACCCTGACTCCTCAGACCCAAAACAAAAACGGCCCAAAAGGGCCCAAATGTTAACAGAAATAGGAAACCTAGGGTTTACGGAAACCCAAGCGCCACAGTACTCCAACGATCGCGCAGCGCAAGCACACCACGGCATCCCGACCTCGCGCGCAATCAATGCCTCGCTCACGCCCGACCCTCGGTCGCGCATGGTTACATGTGCGCGCGAATCCCCTATCGCGCCACGATCCTCGTCCACCACCGCAAAAGAAAGGAAAGAAGATAGCGGCAAGAATGGCAACAATATGATTTTCCTTTTTATTTTCATTTTTCAAGGCTATAAGCCGATTATTACAGAAATCGAGGGGATACAAATACACAATACACAGAGAAATAGAAAAATAGACAGAGAAATTTACAAGCAATCGGAAAAAGCAGACGGTGTTTTTTTATTTTGTTAAGTTTTTTCTTTCTTTTCGATTTACGCACATATTTTTATATATAAAATATTCTTTAAAAAAGCAGCGAGGTTACCTTTCGAAGGTGGGCATTTCTCGCCGAAAAAATGTCGCGAACGGCGGCGCGTGAGGCGCGTGAAGCGGTGGCACTGAGATCCGATATTCGGAGCCCGGACGAGGATAGAAAGGGATTTCAGAGCGTTTTTAAGTTTTTTTTTTAAAAAAATTGTTTTAAAAATGATTTTTAAGCCGAATTTTTACTTATATAATATAGAGGAAACGACGCCGCCGCTTAAACCTAATAATAAGCGCAAAACGACGCGTCGTTGAAAGCGAGGGATCCGCACGTTGACCCGATAACCCGGGTAGGATCCGCGCATTTTTAATTAATGGTCTAATTTCAATTTTGGTCCTTCCGCTATTTTAATATTTTTAATTCGGTCCAATTTGAATTTTCATTATTTATTAAATTAGCCCTAAATTTTGTTTACATTCCAATTTAATCCTCGGGCTGCATTAAAGGCTAAATTTATTACGACGTCGTTTTGAAACTTGGCAAAATTGCCATTTTAATCCCTGTTTCTTTTTTTATTATTTTAATATTGTATTAAATTATTTTACTATATTATATAATTTATATTATTTTCTTTATTATTTATATATTAATACATTAATAGTATAAATTTATATATTGTTTCTATGTAATATCTTTTTTATATTAAACTATTATTATTTTTTATTTAGCTTAAAATTATTTTCATTATATATTATTTTTATATATTAATTACTATATTATATGTTTTGAAATCTTTATATTATATAGTACTATATTAATGTCACATGAAATCTTATTTTTGTATATTTTATAACATATTTCACTTATACTACTTATATTATATCTTTATTCAATTATTATATATTATTAGTTATATATTATTTTTATATATATTAAATTATATTTATTATAATATTTTTAAATATTTTTATACATATTAATTGTTTTACAAAATTATTATTTTTATCTTTTATTTTGTTTTGTTAAATAATTATTTAGAGTTTAAGTATATCTTCCCTTTTCGTTTAATTTTGTTATTTCATGAAAATTTTCATTATCGTTATGTATTTTGTCACATTTTTATTTATCTGTATCCTTTTAATCGTTTATTATTATTTAATATAGTCTTTATATATTTATGTTATATTATTCTTTTATCATTTATTATTAGTATAATTTGTAGTTATATAGAATTGCTATTAACATGTATGCTAAAATGTCTTGCTCAAATTATTGTTTTATAAAAACGCCTCTTTCAAATGATTTTTCAAGATACGGTGATATGTAATATTTGGGGAATTTTGAGAAGAATTTTGCCCTAACTTACTGGGTTCGATTTTTCTCGTGAAACTTTAGATATTACATATCCCTTTTTTTAAAAAAACTGAGATTTACCAGTTTTAAATCAAAAAACCTATTCTTGGGAATTCAAAGCATTGTGTCCTAACTTACTGGGTACGACGTTTTGCGTCTCGAGGTAGGAATTTTCTAAAATAAAGACGTGCTTAGTTTTAAAGTCATGAGATGCTATATCCTAACTTACTGGGTATGGTGTTTTATTTCTTTGAGATAGGTAAGTCTGGGTTTTTTCTTCAAATAAAAGGTCCATTTTTTAAATTTTTTAAAGTTTCAACATTAGGACATGATTTTATCGATTAGGTACCAATTTTTGGGCGTTATGAGAGTGCTAATCCTTCCTCATACGTAACCGACCCCTTGAACCCGTTTTCTCGTTTTCGTAGACCAAAGTCAATATGTTTTAAAAATAAAACGTTTTTCAAGGTGATCCAATCACACCTAAGTAAAAAGGGATTGGTGGCGACTCCCATTTTCGTTTTTACAAGTCGATCCCCGTTTTTAAACCCAAAATTTTAAAATGGTTTCGACACCTACCATCCTAGCTTATCTGTTTTGGATGACATTGCCACCTACCTCATGCAGTACTGACTTTCGGTGTGGACTTAAATTGTCACGGTCTCCAATGGAACTCCTCCATCCTCCATTTCCAATTTCATGTAATATGTACACACACTCATCATATCATACTCATTATCAAAATTTGATACTATGCTTGTTTAGCACATTTATTGTCACAAATTATCATCAGATGTCATTCAATCAATCTCACATATACACACGTATATTTGATGTGTGTACAAAGAATAACAATGATGCATATACAAGGGTTCGCATAAAGCATACGTAGAGTTCGCATATAATATGTATAGGGTTCGCTTAATTAAATATGTATAACTCACCTATCAAGCAGTTACGGTTCGCATATAATTTCCATGGGTTCACATATAACTTCTACGTGTTCACATTACAATTCCTATCGTGTTCACATGATATTTCCTTTAGGTTCGCATATTATATAGTTCGCATAACAACTCTTTTAATTTCCTAACACTACAATTAATCATACATAATGTTTTAAGTTTAGATCCCACAACTGATTTGAAGACTTAAAAACCTTAGCTTTGGAGAGATTGATGATCTACTCGAGAAAAGAGAGATGATTTTTAAATTCCTTGATTGAAAACCAATTTAACAATGGAAGAGAAAAAAAATAACCCAAGAATTAAAAAAAAAATGCAATATTATTTTTGAAGGAAAAATAGAGAATAAATAGAAGGAGGATAAATTCTATTAGGATTTGAAAAGGAGTAATTTGAATTCTAGTTAGGATAAGAAGATAAAAGAAAAAGATATGAATTTATATTTCTATTTGAATTTATTTAAAAAATATAATTTCAAATTAGGATAAAAAGATTAAAAAATATGGAATTTTAATTCCATTTAAATTTTAAACAATGATAAGATATGAATTCTAATTAGGATTGGACTGAATTTCTAAGATTTAGAAACGTTTGGGTGTTATTGTAATTTTTTCAAAGTTTGGGGCGTGACTACAATTTTCCGAAGTTGGCCAAATTAAAAGGAGAGCAAAAAGGGAGACGCAATTTGAACACAAGTTTGATGAGGAGGTTAGCGCCTTAACTAATGGGCTATTGCCCAATTCATGTTTGATTTTTCCGCTTCTTGCTGGAGGCTTGTCAATTTTTCAAAATAAAAAAATAAAAGAAGATAAGGAGAGCTTTACTACTTAAATTATATATTATTTCATGTTATTTTAATCAATTAATTGTACATATTATTTGGGGCTCAACTTACCTATTATCTATTGGTTTATATAATTACTCAATTTTTTTTCTAGTTTATTTAACTATTATAGTTTTTTTAATACTCTCCTATTTTAGTTCATATATAATTATTAATACACATAGTCATGACTCACTATTAATATTATATTTTACCTCTTTTTCAATTAGGTACCAACTCAATTAAAACTCACTATTTTCGAATTAAACCTCGTAATCAAGTTTCGTGCTAATAAAACTTGATTATATTATCTTAATACTTTAATTAATTATTTTTTATCCTAATTTTAATATTTATTTTAACCCCATAATTTTGTAACCCGATTAATTTAACTCTCTATATTTTGGGATGTGACACTCATATTCCAACATGAAAATGTAAAAAAAAAAAAAAAAAAAAAACCTTTAATCATTCAAAGGAATGGATTAGAAAGCTAACATATCTAGAAAAATTGTTTTCATGTTCATGGCATTCATCTGATGAACGGTTTGAAAATTTAAACTTCAAGTTGAAATGGTTTAAAGCTCAGAATGGAGAGCCATTGATTTAGACCGGTTACTTATCATTGCCTTTTACATAAAAGAGGGGTTATCATTACCTTTTAAATAAAATGTAAGTAATTATAAAATTACTTATATATATTTTTTATATTCAAGGTTATATTGGAAAGTAAAGCTCTCCCAACAAGTAAATTTTTTGGAGCTCTAAATTATCTTCAAGGTGAAGTTAAAGAATTTTATTTGAGAGATTGAAATAAAATTATAAAATTTGAAGAGACAATTAGGGGTCGAGGCCTTTACTTACCCCTTTGATTTTGTAACTGTTCTCATATTTTTAAGAGCGAGGTTACTTAACTAGCAATTTATTGGTAATTTAATTATTTTACTTTTTAATTTCTCTATTTTTAAAATATTGTTAACAAGTATAAATTGATATCACCATTAAATCACCATCAATTTAGATATATTAATAATATTATAAAATTAATAATTAAATCATATAACTTAGACCAATAATTAATGCTAATGACTAAATCATGGAAATTAGACCAATAATTAATACTTATCCGTCGTATCATTATCTTACCGTAGGCAATGCAATCCAACAATGGCCATCTCCGTCATGTTTGATATTGTTAGGCATCCCTGGTAAATTATCAATGAACTTTTCAACATATACAAATTAATCTTTTATCAACTCATTTATATATATATATATATATTATATGTAATGAAAGAGATGTATTTTATTTTAAGGTTTTAAGTACGTAAAAACCATATATAGGTTCACAAAAATAAAATATTTGTTTTTCAATTGGTTTGTTTATTTTCGATTAAGCTAAGGACATATTTAGGTTTATTTACTAATACATATTGTTTTTTATTATAATTCAATCACATAATACCACTTAGTATTAGCTAAGTATTAGATAACCAGTGAGTCAATATTTACTTTTATTTTACTTTGTGTGCAAAAACATTAAGGATAATATATAAAAGATTTTAATGTAATTAATGAATATTATTGTTAAACTAATTTGTTCGAAAATACAAGTATATATAGACAAAAATATTACATTTAGAGCACTAAATCCAACAAAAAATATAAATATTTATTGCAATTTGTTTTAATATTTTATTATTTAAATTGTTATAAATGGCTTAAATTTCCTAGCTGAAGTCAACAATTTATTGCATCATTTATGGTGTACTTGGTAGGATGGAAAAGTGAAGGATGAGAGAAGTGAGTAGAAAAGTGAAAAAAAGTAAATTTGGAATGTGTTTGGTAAGAAAGAAAAATGAGAAAAATAAAATAAGAGAGATGATAATTTTCTATCCTAATGCATAGAAATCAATCCTTCTAAATTGGAACAATAAGAGGAGAGAAATGAGAGATATATATATATATATAGTTCAAAATTATGAATTTTCAATTATTTTATTTTATTTTCTTTCATTTTTAACTCTATCAAACAATAAATTGAAAGGAAATTACTTTTTTGTTTCCATTTTTTTTCATACTTCTTACTAAACACTCCAGAAAGATGATATTTTTAATTTTTTTTATTTTTTATCGCTTCAATTTCTTTTGTCACTCTATTAAGTAAAGCATTATTGCTCCAAAACTACCAAAAGCTGGATTGAATTCTCAAGCTTTAAAACCCCTAAAGTCAATATTTTCATGCTTGTAGCACCAAAGGCTGGAAAAAGTATTTGGTGTTCCAATTTTCAAGCCATATTAAATGACTATTGGTTTGAATGGATATCTAAATTTTTTTAAAATTTTAAATTAGTAAAGGTAAAATTGTACTTCGGTTCCTCTTAAAATTATAAAAATCGATTTAATTCTTTAAAAATTATTAAGATATAGACTATAAAAAATTAAAATTTTATTTGGCCCCTAAAAATTATTCGACTTTGCCCTCGCTTAAAGTAATTAATTAGTTGGGTATAGTCCAATTGTGGTTTTTATATTTTCTTAAACGAATGTATAAAAATAAATTTATTCATTAATATTTATATTTTTAAAAATTTTACTTTTATTTTTTTAGTTAAATATAATTCTCAACATTTTAAAAATAATTAAATTTACCTATTAATTTTTTTTTAAAAAAAAGTCAAATGGTTGTTTTTTAATGAAAATATTAAATAAAACATTATGTGTTTAAATATGGCAGTCTACATAGTAAACTAAGTGTAGTGCGTGCTTTTTTTCTTAAATTTTTATGAACTTTTTTCTTTTTTTAATTTTAAATATTTAAATATTTAAATTAAATGTTGATGACAAATAGTGCGAAGTTAGTATGAAGTACAAGTCGACTCTCAGGTCAACATCATTAAAAATTAATGTTTTAATCAACATTTTAATTAAGAAAAGTGATTTGACTATTTTTAAAAAGTTAATGAACAAATTTAACTCAAAAAATAATGATTAAATTGAAAAAATAAAAATATTGAGAGCTAAATTTATTATTATTCATTAAGTTGTTTGAAGTAGTATAAGTAGTGAATTAGTCCTTATAAATATGAGCTGAGTAGCTTAACAAAATAAAGATTTTCCTGCTTATTAATTATATTGTGAGAAAATATGCAGTGTAAAGAGGAGTGCCAAGTTTTCCGTCCGATTGCAACTTTCTCCCAAAACATATGGAGATATCGATTTCCTCCTTTTCATCAGCTGATGAGTTGGTAATCTTCCATTCTCTTCCCACATTTCTTTTGTCACCTTTTGCAAATCATTATGCTACTCTGTCTGAAACTCATCCTTTCAAGCTCTTTGGGCTGTCCCATTGCCTTAAAAAGATGATCAGTTTCAAACAGATTAAATGACTTATGCTTTCTTATTTATGATGTAAAACTCTAATTTTTCAAGCAGTCTCAGGTGTTTGATTCTTTAACCAAAGAAACAGCCCCTTTGAAAGAGAAAGTGAAGGACATATTGATGGGTTCTACTGCGGATCCCGTTGAGAATGTTAAATTCATCGATACTCTGCTTCGCCTTGGTGTTTCCTATCACTTTGAGGACGTTATCGAGAACCAATTGGAAACCATTTTCACTTCCCACCACAATCGTTTTAGCGGAAATCACCATGACTTAAACTCCACTTCAATTGTGTTTCGAGTTTTCAGACAATATGGTTTCAAAATGTCTTGCGGTAACCATAACACCATTGATAAATGAATTATCTATAAAAAAATAGCTATGGAATATATATAACTTAGTTTAGAACCCTCCTATCAATATGTGAATCAGATGTTTTCAACAAATTCAAGGACACTGATGGTAAGTTCAAAGAATCCTTGATCGACGATGTTAGGGGAATGCTAAGCCTATATGAAGCCGCCTATCTTAGAGTTCACGGGGAGGATATATTAGAGGAAGCCCTTGCTTTCACCACGGTACACTTGAAGTCATTGGAAAACAAGTCGAATCCTCATCTTGCGAAGCAAATAGCAAATGCCTTTGATCAGCCATTGAACAAATGCCCTCCAAGACTAGCCGCAAGAACCTATATCTCTTTCTATGAGGAGGAAGACTTTAGAATTGAGACCCTTCTTAAGTTTGCAAAGCTAGACTTCAATCGAGTACAAGAACTTCATAAACAAGAGATAAGCCAAATCGCAAGGTTAAAATAATTAAAAAACATTTCTTATCAATTTGAGGATTGATTTCTGATGACTTTTGTTGCATGTTAAGGGGATTTTTGTATTTCAGGTTTTGGGAGGACAGTAAGCTCTCGGAGCTTTCTTATGCAAGGGAGAGATATGTGGAGGCCTACACATGGAGCAATTCCTATTTTATGAACCTCGCTATGCACAGGGGCGACTATTTCTTACCAAGATGATACTACTAGTATCAATTTTAGATGACACATTTGACGCATACAGGACACCTCAAGAGCTTCAACGTCTCATAGATGCATTAAAGAGGTCAGAAGTCATCTCCCAAATACTATAGAGTGAATGTTCACGCATTTTAATTCATCAACAATGAAACCAGCATAATTTCATAATTTTCAGATGTGAGATTAGTGCTATTGATGAGTTGCAAGATTACACCAAAGTTATTTGCAAGGCTGTGCTAGTTTTTTTTGATGAAATAGCTGAGGAGGTTAGGAAGGAAGGAAGATCTTATAGTGTCCCTTATGCAAAAGATGCTGTAAGATCAATTATATCAATAGCACACATTTCCCTCATGGTTCTTGTATATTTAACAATTTATGAGTATCTGTTAGTGTTTTAACATGTTTTTCTTTTATTCTAATTGACCGTATAATTAGCTCATTAGACTAGTGAACAACTATCAAGCTGAGGTGAAATGGTCCCATGATGGTTATGTACCAACATTTGAGGAGTACATGAGCATTGCAACAAAGACGTCCACTTATGATTCATCGATAACAATATCATTTATAGGAATGGGAGAAATGGCAGCGATAGAAGCATTTAAATGGCTGCGAAAGGAACCCAAAAGTATGAAGGCTTTAGATGTTATAGGTCGTCTCATGAATGATATAGTGTCGCATAAGGTATGCGGTTAATAAAAGCATCTCTTTGAATTTGTACTATAATAACCTTATAAAAATTTTAACTATTAATTCAATGGTTGCTCATTCTAATTGAAGTTCGAGCAGTTGAGACATCATTGTCCATCTAGTGTGGAATGCTACATGAACCAACATGGCCTTTCAAAGAAGCTTACTCTTAAAGACTTTGAGAAAATCCTGGAGGATGCTTGGAAGGATTTAAATGAAGAATGCATGAGACCAACAGATGGCCTGAGAGATCTGCTCTTACGAATTTTGAACTATGCTCGAGCAACATATTTATTTTATAAGCATGGAGATGGATACACAAAACCAGAATATGTGAAAGATGATATCCGTGCACTGTTCCTTGACCCAATACCCGTCTAAAGGCGATCGTTTTCCAGCTTTCTTGATGCTCCACCATACTTTCTTAAGTGTGTTTAAACAACTGCTTTTGTCCAAGGGTTTGTATCAGATTTGGCGAAAAATAAAAGTTCTGTTTGTATGCAATATGAAAGTGCATTTAAATCAATCATTTTTTATTTAAGGTTGGATATATATGTAAAATGTACCAAAAGTGTGGTGTACTACTATGAACTAGTGAATAATCCATGTATGATCATGTATGTTGTACAACCCAATTTTGGCCCGGGCCCAATAAGACCTAACCCAATACCAGACCCAAAATAAACCCAATATTAAACCCGAAGCCCAACATTACAGCCCAAATCAGAAAAAAAAAAAGAACTAAACCCTAGGTGCGCCGCACCTAGGGTCTTCTGACCCCTGCCTTCTGGCCTGCCGCCGCCACCAGCAGATCCCCCGCGCACGCCATCGCCCCTCGCACGCCTCTGCCTCTCACGTCACCTACAAGACAGAAACAAAAACCAAGCAACAAAACAAAGAAGAAAACGACAACACAGAAGAAACAAAATGGAAACAAACTAAAAATAGAAAACACAGTTTGTAACTAGTTATAAAAGGCCTCAAACGGCCATTTTTTCTTCTTCTTCGATTCCGAATTCAAAAAAGAGAAAATACGAACATCAGAAATCAAAGAACATTTTTTTAGGCGATTGTTGTTTATTTTTATTTTCATTTACTTTTAAGTTTATTTTATATTTTTTACATACGAAAATCAAAAAGAGAAAGGAGGGTTTACTGAGTTACCTTGCGGTTGAGCCGTCGGAGGGCTCTTCTCCGCCGCGAAACCGAACCCAAAAAGGGGTCGAAGACCCCTCCTTTCGGTTTCCTGGGTTGGAGAAGGCTTGGCCTTTGAGCGCGCTTTAAAAAGGGGTTCGAAAGGCGCCTTTTCGCCTTTCCGATCACCGCGCACGGCGGCCGCCGGCGGTGGTCCAGCGACGGATTCTGGGCCGGAGTCGTAGGGGGGAGAGGCTTCAGAGAGTTTCTTCTGCGTTTTTTTTAGAATGGTGTTAGAATGATTTTCAAAACAAAAAAAATAGCTTTTATAGAAGGGTGAAACGGCGCCGTTTCGGTGAGTTCTGGAAAACCCCCCAAAACGACGTCGTATGGGAAACCCGACCCGAATCCGACCCGTACCCTAAGAGGATCCGCGCGTTTTTTATTAATGGACTATTTGCGCGAATGGCCCTTCCGCTTTTGTGGCGTGTTTCGATTGAGTCCCACCTTTCTTTTTTTATTTTTTAATTTGACCCCTGTAATTTTATCTCATGTTCGATTTAGTCCCTCGATTTACCAAGGGGAATGGCGCGCTTGATGGGTTTGGGATATTTTCCTTGTTAATCCCTCACCTTTTAAGCGCATTATATTTTGGTCCCTGGCACCTCTTTTTATATAGTTTATTTCATTTACAGTTTGTACCCCAATCCCATTTCGATTTCAATTTCATCCTCACCCTTTTAGCTTCAAATTATTTTATATATACTATTTATTGTAAACTGTTTTATAAATTATTTATTTAAATTGTTTTATTATTTTTAAATTGTCTTATATGTTATTTATTTTAAATTATTTTATTTATTTCAAACTGCTTCATATATTTGGCTTAATTTATTTACATATTCTTCATTTTCAATTAGTAATCATTTTTTTATAAATTTTAACCTGTTCATATACTTATTTGTCATCTCTTTAATCCCTTTTATTAGTTTTTACTTTGTCTTTTTTTGAAATTCAAAATTGGCTCTTATCTTTTATATATTGTGCATTTTCTCTACTTTTATTATTATCATTACTATTATTATTTTCGTTGTTGGTATTTGTATTGTTATTATTATTTTCACCATTATCATTTTTTTCATTATTAATATTGTTAAATTATGCGTATTGTTGTTATGTTTTATTATCATTATGTTCATGCTTTATTAGTTTGTTGAATTTATGTCGCGTTATCGTTCGTCCAATATGAGATTTTTACGCCTTAGCCATACTCGAATAAACTACATACATCATTTTTAAATATTTCATCAACTTTCACCCAAATTCATAAAAGGAATTTAAAAAAAAAAGAAATTGGTAATATTTCGCATTTTGGAGATTCGACAAATCGTACCCTAACTTACGGGGTTTCGATTTTCTTGTTAAACCTAAATTGTCAAATATCCTTTTAAATTTCAAAATACATAAAACTTTAATTAAAATTAAAGACAAACTTGCGTTCGAGTGTTCTAGGTATCGCGTCCTAACTTACGGGATGTGATACTCCGATATCTCGATGCGAGGAAATCTTTAGCTACTGTTTTGATTTAATTCAAGTATTTTAAAATCAACATTAATAAGAAAGGATTGTATTTTTAAATTTTTTTTCAAATTTTCAACTTTTGACATTAAGACATTAAAAAATCAATTAGGTACCAAGTTTGGGCGTGATGAGGGTGCTAACCCTTCCTCGCACATTACCGACTCCCGAACCCGATTTCTCAAAACATTGTAGACCAAAAATAGTCGTTTTAGTAAATTTAAATTTTATTAAAATGATTGAATAAAGAGGTGACCCGATCACACCTCATCAAAAAGGATTGGTGGCGACTCCCATTTTTATTTTCGTTTTTAAACCCTAGTCGATTCCTGTTTTCAAAAAATGGTTTCGACAGCTTGGCGACTCCACTTGGGACGTCAATAAGAGAGTCAGGCCATAAATTGATTAATTTCTGTCTTTTGTCGAAATTTGAAAATCTGATTTGAATTCATGTTTTTGTTGCATCCGTCATTTTTTGTGGTCTTTATCATAATGTGTTAAGCCTCTTGATTTATCTTCGCATGTTGCATCGCATAGGTCGGTCGATCTTACCCTTTTTAAGTGGGAGTGAGAAGCTATGCCTTCGTGAGGTTTTCACCTCCGCATGGGCTAGTGGACTGCTTCCGGGATACATCCGTACCTATGTCTTCGTGAGATTTTCATCTCTGCATGGCCATAGGGAAATGTATCCCCCTGATCTAAACTCGGTCTATATGAACCTATAATGGGTGAAGATCGAGGAATCTGATGGCTCAGATACCCTTACTTTAGAACCGAACCGCATATAGTGAGCCTTAAGAGTCCGCCTTAAGCAGAGCCGTGCCAAACCCTAGTGGTCACCCATTTAGGTAATCTATTTTGTTGTGCTAACGTGTTTTGTTTTGTTTATGATTGCATTGCATTGCATTGCATCGCATCATCTTAGAAAGGAGGTGTTGATTCATATTCGATTACTAAATAGAAGAGCTTGTCATAGGAAAACGAACTTCTTGATATAATGGAATATAGTAAGGCCGTCCGAATAGGGTCCAAGTAAACACAACGAAAGAAGACTGATAATTCGCGGAGGAAAACGAGACTTTGCTTCATTGCCTGAGGATTCAAGCCAACAAGGATTATTCGAGAGCCGTCACGTCTCAACTCTTTTAAAAGGAGTTAATGAGCATTGCGGGGATAAGTGAGCAATGGGTCGTGACACGGATCAAGCAAAAAAGGAAACAATAGAGACATCTTTGGAAAAATTAGCAAGATTCGACCATAGCGTCTGGATATGAAGGACAAGATCGATGTCTTCACCGGGAGTACGAGGGCAAGGCCGCATATGTAATCCGTTTTATGTAAAGAAATTTGTTTTCTAGAAAAGTTGTTCTAATGGAATTGAATTCAGAATCAACGCCTTCCTTTCTTTTGCATTCATTTCATGCATCTACATTGCATTGCATCATTTGCATTAGATTTTCACAAAAGGACCCTAATTAGGTAAAATTATCTCAGTTAACCTGGAAAACATGGAATGAAGGTTGGAGAGATTAGAGCAAAGGCAAATACAGATGCAGGAGCAATTGGCCGACATCCAACAGGATATGCGAGATCAAATGAATGTGATAAGCCAATTAACCAGTTACTAGCCAGAAGGCTTGAAGAAAGGAAAAGCCCGGTGGTCAACAATGGGAGCAATAATGAGGACCTTATCTATTCCTCAGATTTTACTCCAATAAGTGTCCCAGCCAAACCAGACGCGCATTCGCAAGGGGTACCCATCATTATCAAACCCCGATATCAGACTGATACCTCAGTATTGTTAAAGTTCCCAATGGGTTCAGGTTTTAATTCGGGGGATGATCGAGTTAATCCTGTGCCGAAATAAAAGAAAAGGGAGAATGGACCTTAAAGGCACTGAAGAAGAAAGAAAAAGAAGTGAATAATCCGAGTAAGCCGATTACAGTAAGCCAGCCAAAGACAACGGCTACCAGCTATCAGGTCTCCCCAAGACAAGAGCCCAATCCAAAATCAAACTCGAAAAAACTCTAGTTCACACCCATCCCGATGACATACAAGGAGCTCTATCAAAATCTATTTGATGCACATGTGGTGTCTCCTTACTACCCAAAACCAATGCAGCCCCCATACCCCAAATGGTATGACGCAAAAGCTCAATGTGAGTATCATGCAGGGATTATAGGGCATTCAATAGAAAACTGCCTTGCTTTCAAGAAGTTGGTCGAAAGGTTCATTGAAATAGGAATTGTGAAGTTCGAAGATTCTTCAGAACCTAATCGCTCTGACAAAGCAATGAATGCGATAGTTGAAAGTGGGGGCAAAAGAGTTGCGATGCCTTGAATAAGACAAGAGCCCGGAAGGAATATCGGGGAATCTGAATGACATATTCGAATAAGGAACTGGGGAATAAAAGTTTCCAAGCCCTTACATACTTGGGAGGGTTTTGAACAATGGGACTGTGGAAGAGATCCCTATATTTTTAGAACTAATTTTGAGTAATATTCAAAACATGCTTGTTGCCTTAAGCCTAGAGGCAATAAGAGTCCTTTTGTGAAATAGGCTTGTGTCCAAAATCTTTATTTCAATAAGATGCATCTTTTGAGCAAATATTCTTTTATTTTTTTCCTTTTTCCATTTCATACTATGAATTCTTTTATTCTTTGAGCTCTCTATCAAATATTCTTTTATTCTTCATCCATGATCATATAATACAAATAATCATTCTTAGATTCATTTAAATCTTTCTTCGTACCTACAATAGGTACCCAGATATCAACAACATGAGCGACGTTGTTACTGATCCAGAATCTTCTTTTGAGCGAGATATGTGTCTAGGGGGATCTCAAGACTTTGAAGATGACAAAGATTGTAACCTATCTCCTGATTTGTTGAGAATGGTAGAACAAGATGGAAAATAGATCCTGCCTTACAAGGGGTCAGTGGACATTGCGAGCCTAGGAAAGAGAGCCTAGCTCACCACAAAAATAAGGCGAGACATCATGAAAGGGATTGCATCAGTCATGCCGTAAATGTCAAATTTATGAAGACAAGATTCATGTGCCTCCTTCATTTTTTCGTAGACCTTATCTATTTGGGGTATGGAGTTTATTGGGATAATCTCGTCGGAAGCTTCTAGCAGACATTAATTATTTCGCTAAGAGGGTGGAATTAGCTTCGTAGGCCAATATTACAAAGTCGATAGTCATCAGAACAAAAAAGAGAAAAAGAAAGAAAGAATACCAACAACAAAAAATGTCAAAAAGATCACATTTAACCGCACAATGTCAAAAGTTTACGGTCTGTTCAAAGATCAGGTGCCACATCACAGTGCAGCAAAGGCAGCCAGAGAGGAAAAACAAAAAAAAAACAAAAGCAACAAAACAATGATCATTAGGAAGATGACCTAGACTTGTAAAGATTGGCATAAAGAAGTTACATTTACCCTCTATGCTTATCAAACATTGGCCAAGACCTTCGCTGGGGCAATGCCTTAGTTTGTAGAATAAAAGCATTTTGAAGTCGACATTCTTTTTTCGAGTCTTGTCAGAACTGAAGTTGGAAGAGATAGAATGGATTTAATCCCGATATGATCAGTTGAACTTGAAGAGAAAATGTTAAAAGCTACCTATCACGGTCAGATGATACGAGCTTACAACAAAAAGGTTTGCCCTAGAAAATTTCATGATAGGGCTTCGAAGAAGATTTTCTCATGCAAAAGGGACTTCAGAAGAAAGTGGATGCCAAACTGGGAAGGACCTTATGCAGTAAAGAAGGCTTGTTCTGGAGAAGCATGGATATTGACCGAGATGGATGGCAAGGACCTGCCCAATCCGGTGAATTCAGATTCAATAAAAAGTTTTCCAAAAAAACACAAAAAAGAAAAAGAAAAATAAGAAAAGAAAAGAAAAGAAAAGGAAAAGGAGAGGTCAAGGTGAAAACCCGAAAAGGGCGCATTGAGACCAAAGGGGATTTGAGTTGAAAACCCGAAAAGGACTGCTCAATTTTTGATCAAAGTGGGGCATGCAGTGGTCTTGCTATGCCTGAATTAACAATGAAGAAGTATGCTACGTCTTGGGGCATCGACAAAGTATTTCGGATCCCTTAAACACATATTGAGCTCAAAATGGTCCTCAAAAGGTTCGTACAGAGAAGCTCAGGCTGCGATATCTGGGGCACCTAGTTTTCATCTTACCCATATTGAATTTGCTATCTTTGATTACTTTATTCTTTCCAAGATACGCTCCCAATAAATTTCATTTGTTATCTTGATTAATTCATTCTCATTTTGTGCTTTTTCAAAATTTGATATCTTGATTAATTTATTCATTTCGAGCTTTGCTCAATAAATTTCCGTTTTGTCCATCATTATGATCTTTTTCAAGCATTTTACATTGAAATAGAGATTAGTGGACTAATAATACTTTCATAAAAGGAGTTTCGCATATTACTTTGGAAGCTTCTAAATAATACAAGAACCTGAAACAGGACTGTTGTTTAGAACTCACCAAGCCTAAGGTTTGGAAATATTGAAGAAAGATTATTATCTTTTTGGACTTTTTATTGGTTGAACAAAAAGACAATACATTTCATCGGTGATACAACCTCGACAAATAACGAGCAATGTCAGCCCAAGTGAACAATGAGATTATTCTCGGAAAAAGAAAATGATACTATGCAAATATCAGGCACATACATCTGGTCATTATACCTAGCGAATGGTGTAACAGATCAAATTGATTGAAGATGATACAAATCCTATATCTCGGAGTTGCAGCAGGATGGATGGAAGAAACCAAATGTTATTCTCTTGGAGTTGCAGTGGGAGGTACAAACTTTATGTCCCAGAAGGTACAGTGGAAGGGACTCTAAAATTACAGCAGGGCAAGCTTGCTGAGCAGAACACGATTGTTTCTTTGGGTTTTCTGTTAAGAATACCACCCAAGCAAGAAGACAGGATATTACATCAAGTGATACAACCTGGAAGAACAACGAGCAATGACAACCCTAAGCATTTAAAAAAGGGATCATTCTCATGACATTCAGCATTCATGCAAATGTCGTCCATAATATCATTTAGTTAGGAGCATTTGATTCATTCTGATCATTGCATTCTAATCATTTTACAAAAAAAAAAAAAATCATTCTCATGACATTCTGCATTCATGCAAATGTCACCCATAATATCATTTAGTTAGGAGCATTTGATTCATTCCGATCATTGCATCCTAATCATTATACGAAGGATCATTCTCATGACATTCTGCATTCATGCAAATGTCGTCCATAATACATTTAGTTAGGAGCATTAGACTCATTCCGATCATAGCATCCTAATAATTTGGCATAAACATAAACATATGAAATCGAGTCTACAGTACATGTCCCTAGAGGATGGTGTAGCAACATCGATGAATTCACAGATCTTATCTCCATGAGGTATCAATGGAGCAGATCGAAGACGGTGAATCTTATCTCCATGAAGCAGCGGAGTAGATTTAAGCCACCAGCATTATCTCCTTAAAGCGGCAGTGAAGTAGACTGAAGATTACAGATCTTGTCTCCCTAAGCAGTAGTGGATCAGATCGAAGACGGCGAATCTTGTCTCCATGAAGCAGCGGAGTAGATTTAAGCCATCAGCCTTATCTCCCTGAGATAGTAAGGGAGCGGGCTAAAGATTGTAGATTTTGTCTCCCTAAGCAGTAGTAGAGCAGATCGAAGACGGTGAATCTTATCTCTATGAAGCAGTGGAGTAGATTTAAGCCATCAGTCTTATCTCCCTGAAGCGGCAGTAGACTGAAGATTACAGATCTTGTCTCCCTAAGCAGTAGTGGAGCAGATCAAAGACGACGAATCTTATCTCCATGAAGCAGCGGAGTAGATTTAAGCCATCAGCCTTATCTCCCTGAAGCGGTAGTGGAGCAGACTAAAGATTGTAGATCTTATCTCCCGAGCAAAGAAAGGAGCGAGATCAAAGACGACTTAATCTTATCTCCATGAAGCGGCCGAGTAGATTTAAGCCATCACCTTTATCTCCCTAAAGCGGCGAAGGAGTAGATCAAGATTATAGATCTTGTCTCCCTAAGTAGTAGTGGAGCAGATCGAAAACGACGAATCTTATCTCCATGAAGCAGCGGAGTAGATTTAAGTCACCAACCTCGTCTCCTTGAAGATACAAATGAGCAAAAAGTTTAAAATTACCGCTTTTATTTCCTTAAAGTTTCAGTAGAGAAGATCAAAGCTGGAAATCACTTCTCCCTGAATTCTTATCCCTTTGAGGTTCCAACGGAGTAGGTCGAAGCTACAAATCTCTTCTCCCTGAAATCCTCATTTCCTTAAAGTTTCAATAGAGAAGATCGAAGCTACAAATCTCTTCTCCCTGAATTCTTATCCCTTTGAAGTTCCAACGGAGTAGGTCAAAGCTACAAATCCCTTCTCCCTGAAATCCTCATTTCCTTAAAAGTTTCAGTAGAGAAGATCGAAGCTACAAATCTCTTCTCCCTCTCATCTCCTTGAAGTTTTAGCGGAGTAGGTCGAAGCTACAAATCCCTTCTCCCTGAGATTACATTGGAGCCACAATTCTTACTTCTTTGAAGTTCCAGCGGAGTAGATCAAAGCCACGAATCTCTTCTCCCTGAAATTACATTGGAACAAATAGAAGCCATTAACCTTATCTCCCTGAAGTTGCAGTGGAACAGGTTAAATCTACGAGTTACAAGTCCTATACCTCTGAAGTTGCAGTGGGTCGGATCCAATCTATCATGGTGAATCTTATCTCCCTGAAGTTGCAGTGGAGCGGGTTGAAGATACAAGTCTTATCTCCCTGAAGTTGCAGTGGAGCAGACTGAAGATAGCAAATCATATCTCTTTGAAGTTGCAGTAGAGTAGATTGAAGCCACAAACCTTATACCCTTGAAGTTACAGTGGGGCATGTTGAAGTTACGATTCTTGTCTCCTTGAAATTACAGTGGAGTGAATCAAAGCAACAATCCCTATACCCCTGAAGATGCAGTGGGATGGAATGAGGCTACTCGAAGAAGAGAAGCACCAAAGAAGTCAAGACTCGACGAGACTGGGCAAAATTGGTCTTTCTTAAAAGTCTTTGCTCCATTCCCGTTACACGACAATGAGCAAAGAGGGGCAGATGTACAACCCAATTTTGACCCGGGCCCAATAAGACCTAACCCAATACCAGACCCAAAATAAACCCAATATTAAACCCGAAGCCCAACATGTCGTTGAAATCCTCATTTCTATTTAATCACTGTGTTATTCAATGATGAGTCTAAAAACGGTTTTCAAGCATGAATCATTGAAAAGTTATTCACTTTTAAAAACGTTATCAATTCTCAAAACGTCATTTATTGCGGAAGCTTTTAAACCAATTGCGTATTTGAGGAAATTTTGATAAAACATTTATCTTTCTGAAAACTCGCAGCTTTTCCTACTGCTAGCAGTTATAAACCAAAACCACAATAAAATCCCAAATTAAAAATATAAATCCAAAAGCCCTTATTACAATAATATACCCTAAAAATTAAGTTAAAATCATAAAATACTAGATCAAATTAGATAGGTCGTGTGGCCACCGCTGAGTCCTCTATTGCACCGATCCGCCTATGACTGGGGATTACCTGTATAGTTAAAACAGATGGGTGAGTTTACGAAAACTCAGTGTGTAATCCCATAATAGTAAAATGCATGTAAAACAAACACACCGCGGGCCTAAGCCCTTTTTCGATGATCGCGACAATATCGGTTTGGGCTTTAGCCCATCTCAGTACCGAATAGTCATGTGATTGGGCCTTGGCCCATTACAGTATCATTAATCAGTGCAGTAACAGATTAAGCAGTATATATGTCCTACCCATCCGGCCTCTACACTCCATCTCCGTCCAACCCTACACTCCATGTAGGGATATAATCAACCCACCCCTCCCTACACTCGAGAGAGTACCAAATGCGGCACTATACAATGATATACAGTTGGGCTGCCAGTAATTTAGGCTCGAATCCTTTCAGTACACTTCCTCCGATCAATAACAACCCATCTCCATACAATGCATCATGCAATCATGCCATGTCATATCATAGTATCGTGTATGTATTCAGTATAGTCTACATAGCATGCTAAAATATAGCCTTACATGTACATATATATAAATATATCACACAGGCATAATGATCATTTCACCAATTAGGGTCTAAGTAGGCTTACCGACCCAACAGTAGGTCCATAGTCGACTCGGGCGACCCGTGCAACCTTAGCAGTCAAACAGTGAAAATGGGCCCATGAGCCCATGTTGCTAGCCCATGTAGGCCCACACACCCATGTGGCCCACATGGCCCATAATGGTCTTGGCCGTGTGAAATGCACGACCTGGCCCAACAATTTCCACACGCCCATGTAGTTTGCTCGTGTGGGGCCCACAAGGCCGAGTTCGGCCCGGCCCATGAAATCGCACATGGCCGGCCTCGTCAATCACACACCCATGTTTAGTCACACGGCCTACCACACGGGCGAGCGCACACTCGTGTAGCATCGATGTTCACTTATTTCGGCTTTTGTCGATTTCTATAATCGCGATTGCGTTTACACACCTGGTTCGTTTGTGACTTAAAACCGCTTCCGAAATCACCAGCACCTATGATCCACAACCAAACCCAACAGTCAATTTAAATCGCAGTTAGTTCGAACTAAAGCATTGACAGTAAACCGTTCAATCCAACCGTTATTTACCTTCCAAAATCAAACAACCCCCCAATTATGAGTCCACGAGATGGATCACCCCTCCTAATATTTGCCGCTGATCACTCTGAAAAAGAACCACCAACATGACAACGATTTATACCCCAACCAAGAAAGAAGAAAAACTTTTCCCCAAATTACATCAAATCACAACCACCTTACCTACCAAACGAGTAATAGTGGAACCACAACACTCCAACAATGGCCGGACGCTCCCACTCTTAACCTTCATTAAAGACACAATCGATTGATTACCAAAAATCCATAACCACATTACACCATATTTAAGAAACTTACCAATAATGCAAGAACTACACAAAGGTGACCAGTCGCGGCAATAAGAAGAGGATTAGGAAACAGAAAAATCAGCAGCACAAAGGGGATGGAGGGAATCGACGGAACCAAGAGATCAGATAAAACAAAAAGAAGATTGGAAAGGAGAAAAGAAATTAGCAGCAACCTCACAGCAATATTCAGCCAAAAGGGAAAAAGCAAAATAAAAAAAACGACAGTCTTTCGAGAAAAGAAAAACTAGCGTCAAAATAATTTTGGGAAGGTATGGAAACCAAAACTTTTTTTTAAAAAAAATAACAATAAACAATATCTAATCCCTCATTTTCCTCCTCAAAATCGGCTATTATATCCCTATCCCTCAACCACTTAGTATTTCACAATACCTCAAACTCTTACACGGCACAAGCACAAAAATAAATCCCATTGATCGCGCAGAGATTCGAACTCCAGACCCCTTGCAACATTAACACTCCACTTAACCACTAGACCTACAGGCCCATTCTAACATGTTTTACCAACATTTATTTATAAGCCTACTATCTAAAGATAGGGGTTTGTTCAATAAAAACAAAATCTTTGCCCAAGCTAAGGCTTGAACTTGGGACCTCTCAAACACTTCCCAGACCACTTAACCACTGAAGCAGGTATACAATTGTCACAAACATACAAAAATAAATATGTAAGAGATTTTTGGGGCGTTACATGGTCACTTTGGTATTATACTATTGATGTGCTTGAATTATTATTAGAAGAAAGTCTATATATATGTATTCATGTTTATATATATATATTTAGTCTTGGTTGATGTTAGAATGTGAGAGCTTGGTTTGAGTTATGTGTCTACTTATCTTGCTTTATTGAATGTTAAAATCTTGTTGACGTGCCTTTGAATGGCACATTGGTTAGGCACATGAATTGTAGGATTTTGATATGTATGTTTTTTTTTCGAATTGTTTGAGAATAATTTTGGTCATGGTTTTAATGTGGTTTTAGGTTTGGCTTGGGAACCAAGATAGATGTAAAAATTACCTTGTTTTAGAAGCAAAATTTGGTTCACACAGCCTGAGACACAGGCTGTCACACGGCCGTGTGTCTCACACGGTCTATCTACCCGGCCGTGTGTTGTAATGATTTAAGTGCATGTAATGATTTAAGTGCAGGTTTCACATGACCTAGGACACGGCCATGTGTCTTAAAACAGTTATTTACACGGTATGAGGCACGGCTTGTGACACGACCGTGTGACCCAACATTGAATGCACACACAGGCGGACACACGGGCTGGGACACTGCCGTGTGTCCGGATTTTAAATGTCTACACGGTCTGGGCTATGACACACGGCCATGTGTCCCCTATTTTCAAATTTTTCAACTTTTTCCTAACTTTTCCGTTTTGTTTCGAATCGACCCCAGAATGTTTCCAAACTATTTTTAGGGCCCCATAAACTCGATTTAGGGTTGGATATTTATGAGTAAGTAATGATAAAGGTTTAAATTGATGTCATAATATTCCATGACCCGACTTCACCGACGAAGACGGGTTAGAGGTGTTACAGTTCATTCGTCTTTTTCTTACAGGGAATCTCCCCTGTTCATCTTTTGTCTTTGCTAAAAAATTATCATTTTTTTTCTGGTTCTGGTGATAGTTACTGAAGTGGTATCGTATGCAATATCCACTATTTTAATTGAAGACGTTGAGGATTTCTCGTCTTCTGATCCAGAGTCCATTGAGATGAGCATTTCAGCCATGAGTTTTTTGAATTCCTTCTTGGTCTTGGCTTAAGCCAATATTGCACTAGCAATTGGTTTTACTTGAAGGAATTTTGTTGTATTTTGATCTGAGGCCGCGAACTTACATAATTTCAGATTCTTGTTGAAAAAATTATCCAAGTACTTGGAATCATATTTTTCATCATTAAATTTGTCCCACCATATCATTCTAGAATTTCGAACTAATAATGGAATCCCAATACATGGATCCTATTCATAAGAGTAAATCTAGGAAACAATCTAAGAAATACACAATTTTGAGAAAAAAATGCATGGTTTTATAGATGTGTTTTTGGTCCGATTCGGGCTAGAATGTGTCAAATAACTTGGGCCATAAATTTTGATTTTTTTCTAGTAAGATATGGAAAGATGATGGTCCATACCAGTTCCACCATTCTTGAAACTAATTTGAGAATTTGAATTAGATACTATATTTGAAATATATGAGCCAGGAATGCCTCATATGCTGATTGTTCATTAAGAAGGCATTATACCAGGCCGTTTGGTAATCTCAAAATGTGAAATATGGGTGGTGGTCTATTTTGGTGGTAAATTTGGCTGGAAATTTCTTTGGAGAACTTGGGTTTTCACCCCAATCTCTTGGTTGAAAAATTTTAACTATTTGGACTATTGAATGGGTGATAAAATTTGGATCTTTTGAGTTTGTGTAGTGTTTGAAAAATGCTGATCTAGTTTGAACCAAAATGTTTTCATAATACTATTAAGGATTTTGATAATCTAATGGCTTAAAATGTCATCTATTGAAAATTTCTTTTACAAAAATATGTGGAGGTTTTTCTGAAAATTCTTCTGAGGATTTTTTGGTACTATTTCTTTTGGGAAAACATTCTGGAGAGATGTTTCTGTTCAAATATTTTTAAAATAACAACCTAAAAAATTACAGTTTTTTACTTTGGATTTAAGTGACCCTTTTTCATTGGTAACTGTTTTTAGGTTGAGAATGGTAGTCGTCTCGAGGAACTTAAGCAATGTGCCAGGGAGTTACTTGCTAGCGTGAAAGAGGCACGTTGCCAATTAGATCTGATGCAACGACCAGGAGTGGCTTACCTTTTTGAAAACCAAATCCATGATATTTTTGCTAAACTTACCCATCAAAATGTCGCCAATGATCTTTACACTGTAGCTATGCAATTCAGGATTTTACGTCAGAATGGTTTATTCATTTCCACAGGTTAATTGCTTACCTACACATAGTATGCTATGTTTTTAACAAGTTTTATATCAATTTTGACCGAAATGTGATATTCATATGAAGGGTGAAAATGTAAATGCAGATGTGTTTAACAAGTTCATGGATAGAGATGGAAAATTGATGGATAGCTTAAGAGAAGATGTTGCAGGGCTTTTAAGTTTACACGAAGCATCATACCTTGGGATGCCAGAAGAAGATGTTTTAGATGAGGCCCAGAACTTTAGTGCTAAACATCTGTCAGTACTAAGGGAAAAGATGGAGAGGAGAATGGGTGAGCAAATACAACAGTCAATGGAATACTCACAACACTGGAGAATGGCATGGACCGAAGCACGAGACTTCATTGGTATCTACCAAAACCAGAGAGACGATGATGATGATAGGATGAATTCGGTTTTGGTAGAGTTAACTAAGTTGTACTACAACATCTTGCAATCCATTTATCTCAAGGAGCTGCAGGAGCTAACGGAGTAAGATCAATTTTTTTTTTTTTTTTTTTTTTTTTTTGCTTTTGAGTTTGAGTAAGGTCATGCTCTAGGGGAAAAAAGGAGGTTTTTTTTATAAAAAATGATAAAATTGTCCTACATGTATGGGCAGGTGGTGGAAGGACTTGAATATCAAGGAAAGGCTTCCTTTTGTTCAAGATAGGCTAATTGAGTTTTACTTTTTTGGGCAATGGGAATTTCTCCTCCGGGTCCCCAATTTTCCAAGTGTAGGAGGAATGTCACAAAATTTGGATCCCTAGCAACTCCATTAGATGGCATATTTGACACATATGGATTACTGGATGAGTTTGAGAAATACACAAATGCAGTAAATCGGTAATTTATATATAAAAATCTAAATATGTGTAATGACTTGTTGTGCTAAAAGTATTTCCATATTGCAGATGGGATCTTAAGGCAATGGAGGAACTTCCAGAGTACATGAAATTTCTCTACGAAGCCATCTACAACCATGTTAGTGAAGTGGCTCGAGATGCTTTGCTAGATAACGGCATCGATATTCTACCCTACCTTAAAGAACAGGCACGACTCAGTTAAATGGCAAATCCTAATAATTTATGAAGTATATATATACATGTATCCGTCTCCCTACTTCTATGAAGTATATATATACACATATATATTAATTGTAACTTATATGAATTAATAATTTACATTAAACATTTTTCTTTTTTGTAGTGGCAGTATTATATTAGTGCATATCTTAATGAAGCTCGATGGATACAATCCAAGTGCAGAAGAATATCTAAAGAACGCATGGATCTCCATTGGGAAAGTTTTAGCCATGGTATATGTCATTTTTGGAATGGTAGGACAAACCATAAATCAACATTTGCCAGAATTTGTGGAGAACTGGTTTCATTCTGATTTGGTTTGTATCCCTGTTTACTTTGTTCGATTCCTTGATGATTTAGAAACTTCCAAGGTTTGTGCTATAATACACTCGAAACAATTGCTTCTTCTTCTTTTTTACTTGGATTCTTTTTAATTTCGTATTAAAAACTCTCGTACTTATTTTTTTAATTTATTATTTCATTAATACATGTCATTTTGCTATGGTGTAGATCAAACACAAGTTTTTTGGGTTTCGCTCAAAAAAAATTTAATTAAATTAGAAGCTAAGCTGGAGCGACCAAAATTCAACTATCCAAATATTCGACTTGAGTAGTTTGTAGAATTAATCAAAAAATTTTATTTTAATTGGTTTTTAAAGTCAACTCAAATTCAAATTTGAAGTCAAACATATTTTATACCGAATAAATTAAAAATACTAATCCAGCAATCTTAAACAAATCTATTTACACATCTAATTGAGCTTAACATTTAAAAGTGAAACTTAATCAAAGTTGAATACATCTTCAAATTCTAAATGTCAAGTTTGAGCTCAACTCCCGGATTTCATTAATTATCTTCCTTATTAAATTTTAAAAACTTCGCTAATAAAAGGACAAAATTAGAATTTGAGTGTTAATTCTTTAAACATTATAAAGTGTAATTTATGAAATTTAAACTTATTGCGTATACTAAAAATGTGGCAGACCACCATGATACAAAGATATTGATTCTGGTCTCAATATGACCCCAAAAATCACATCACAACCTTCTCGTTAAGTTACTGATCTCTCCACTTTAAATCCATATTGTTACATAGATATGGCATGAATCTAATGTGGTGTGGTGATTATGTAGCAATTATGTTATGTTTTGGTATGGAAACAAGTTAATTGATAATTGGATAAATATGCACAAGTATAGGTGTTTTTGGTTGATGTTTTAGCCATTATGTTTTGACTTGTAAATTTGGTATTTTGAATGATTGAAATGGTTGATATGTGGATATATGTATGTTATTGATGGAATTTGCCATGATTGATGTTGTGAAGTAAATGAGTTTATATTTTTTATAGTTTTGAAATGTAAATTCCGGTAATGCTCCGTAACCATATTCCGATGATGGATACGGGTTAGGGGTTGTCGAAACCTTTTTTTTTATTTTAGAAAACGGGTCGACTAAAAAAACGGAAATGGAGTCGCCACCAATCCCTTTTTTACTTAGGTGTGATTGGATCACCTTGTAAAACGTTTTATTTTAAAACATTTGATTTTGGTCCACAAAAAATAAGAAAACGAGTTCGGGAGTCGGTTACGTATGAGGAAGGGTTAGCACCCTCATAACGCCCAAAAATTGGTACCTAATCGATAAAATCATGTCCTAATGTTGAAAATTTAAAAAACTTAAAGTATGATTTCTTAAAAAAAAACTGAACAATTTGAGTTAAAATTTGAGATTTCTTTGTTCCGAAAGAATACAAACATCATATCCAGCACGTTAGGACATGATAATTTTAAACCCTCGTAACTAAAATCATCTCATGATTTACAAAATTTTATTAAAATTATATTTAGTTATTTAGTCAAACGGAAAATCGAAACCCAGCACGTTAGGGCACTATTTCCCGAATTTCTAAATACAAAACATTGCCTTATTTTAAAAACCTTTAGATAAAATATAGTAATTTTGCAAAATGTATTTTATTCTAAATGATGATCCATGTGAAAATATCAAACATAAATACCAAAAGCAATCATGATATACTAACATTTCATATTAATGTAGGCAATAAAGGAAATAAAAATATAAAATAACAACTAATAAAAGTAATTACATTAAGGCAATTATAAATAAATGAGAGAGTATGAATAAATATAATATATAAAGCAATAAATGACAAAATAATATATAAAAATACTACTAAATAAATATGAAAATTTCTCATGCAATATTAAACTTTCATGCAATGACATATACCAAATAATAAATAAATATTGCAAAATAAAAAATTAAAAAAAAGTATATAATAATTTCATATAAAAACATATATAATATACTAATCATAAAATTACATATATAATATAAACAATATAAATAAAATATGTTATATAATATAAATAAATAAAATTTCACAAAAAAATATGTATGATATAATATAATACTATATAATATAAAAAAATTTAAAATATATAATATAATAATTAATATATAAATCCTAAAATAATATGTAATAAAAATAATTAAACCAATTAAAATAAATAATAATAGTTTAAAATATATAAGGATAATACATATAAATATATATATATAAATTTTATACTATTAATAAAATAATAAGAATAATATAACATTTTAATATGATAAAATAATTAAATATAGTATTAGAATAATTTTAAAAATAAAACAAAATAAAAAGGTTTTAAAAATGAATAAAGAAATAAGGATTAAATAACAATAAAATAAATATAAATGGACTAAATTAAAACGCTCGTCGTACTGTAGGGACTCATTAGGCAATTATGCCAAATTTCAAAACGTCGTCGTTCGGATATCCACCATTAAATGGCCTTCGAACCAGATTGAAATAGAAAGGAAATTTTAGGGCTAATTTATCGAAAATAAAAATTCAAATTGAACTTAATAAAAAAAAACTAAAATAGCGGAAGGACCAAAGAGGCAATTAACCCTTTTAACAAAAACGCGTGGATCCTCCCCGGGTTTTCGGGTCAACACGCGGATACTCCTTAAAACGACGTCGTTTTTGGCTTTAAGGGCAGCCCTCAAAACGGCGCTGTATAGATCACCTATATAAACCAAAATTAAACCCAAAAATTCATTTCAAAAGCCCTTTAAAAAAAAATCAAAACAGAGCTCTCAATGCTCTCTCCTTCAAAGGCCGGAGACCAAAATCCGGCCCCAACTCCGATGATGGCCCTCCGCGCGTGTACCCCACGCGCCGCCGCAAGCGCCGCCACGTATGGATGCCGAAAGCCAGAAATTTACGTTTTTTAACGCCGATCAAAATGGTAAACTCTTGCTCTTTATTTTTAGTAGCATATATATATATTAAGAATTTTGCATGAATCGAAAAGAAAAAACGAACGAAGAGGAAAAAAATTACCTTTGCTCTTTTTTTTATTCTTTTTCTGTATTCTCTGTATATCTCTGTGTGTTTCGTGTGTTTTTTATTACAGATTAAATCGGGATTTTATAGCCTGGAAAATAAAAAGGAAATACATCTTTTCTGCCTTTTGCTGCTGCGTTTTCCTTTTTTGTGCAGGATAATAACGAGGATCTCGCGACGGAGATAGGGCGTGCTAACTGTGGCGTGAATGGTGGCGACGTGACGGCTGGCGGCGAGGTGGCGCATCTTTGGGGCGCTATGGCACAGTGGAAACCTAGGGTTTCCTGCATCCGCAAGCCATTTGGGCCACTCGGGCTTAGGTTTAGGTCGGGTCTGGGTCTGTTGGGTGTAATTGGGCTAATCGGGTAATGGGGTATTTGGGCTAGTGGGTTTGGGTAGTCTGTTTAGGTGTTAGGTTTAATTTTAGTATTTGGGCCATTTAATTTGGGCTTTGTAAAAGGACTATAAAATGATATTTATTATTATATTTTTTGGTTTTTCATGAATAAAATGGGCCTGGGCAAAATGGGTTATTACAGGGGTGTTACACGTTCATAATTCAAGACCTCGGCAGCCTTGTATTTTGAAGAACCCAACTCGAATTAATGGCATCAATCGCGTAATACGTTTAAATCCGATCACTATCTCCCTTGACAAAAATCCCACTAGTATGACTCCACCAGGGCATGCCAATTTGTTTACAAGAATCTAAATACACACGGCCGACTCGTCTTCCCAACTGTACGCCAAAATGACTCCAACCCAACGTGCACTTTGTGTTGAAATCGAACTAACTTTAAGGGACGAATTTGTACTATCCCATATTCTAGAGAGATGGTGAATACCGTTATGAAATATTTTTAGTACGGATTCATTTCTCACGATTCTTGATCGGAAAGAATACCGGCCTAAAGCTAAATTAAAAACTTAGTGAAGCATGAAATTAATCATGCTTGATTGGTGTATGGAAATGGTTTAAATGGAAATGGTGAAAAATGAAAAGGAAAAGGGACTTGGCAAACAATTAAGCCAAAATATTAAAATGGAAATAAAAGTTGGTAGAATGCTTGTACTTCAACTTCACGCGTGAAAAGAAATGAAATGAATTGATTTTCTATTCAATTTCCAAGTATTCAAGGTGTGCCTTTCAAAGGCCACCATACACCTTATTTATACACAAATCATATACTAAAATTAGGCTAACCCACCTACCCACTAATTACATGAAATAAAATATCAGATTTTCTTTTCTAAATATGGCTTTTACAAAGTCAAAAATCTGATCAGCCCTTAAATGTCTCCAAATTTCTAATTCGACCCCTCTTCTATTGCTCATGCTCCAATTTAATCCTTTTCTGTTTGTCTTTGAATTAAAGCATCCAAATTTTGTTCTTGACAAAATTTAAACATAAAATCACCAATTTAGCAAGAATTATTTCAAGAATTAATTTATTTGAACACATAAAATATGCAAAATAAACATACTATCACAGACTGTTGGAACATTAGCAGCAATTTAGCAAACACTTAGCATGAAGTTTTACACGTGATCAAATGAAAACAAAACAAAAGAGAAAGAAAACCAAAAACTTAGCAAGGAGAGCTTGAGCTCAAAACAATGGCTGAAAAAATCACCACTGCATTTCATTGAAAAGTAAAAATAGATACATGAGTTACAAAGTTAAGATGACTATTACCTAATGACTTAACTACTCCCACTAAGCTTGACTAATACTAACTTATGTAATACATAAAAGCAAAGCTGATAATGTCAGCTATTACATCCATCAAATTCAAATAAAAATTTACTAACTTTTGATATCAAGTTACAAGCTAACTTGATCAAGTTACAAAAGGACTAAAAGAAACAAAATGACTAAGCTGCTTCTGGTTCAGTCTCAATGCTGGCTTGCTAGCTGAGCTGCTACTGCTGGTCACTAGTTGTATTACAGGCCAATGCTTAACACAGACTCCCAAACAACTAGAGGGACTTAGTAAAAGAGCGGCTATCTTATTAAAAAAAGTGGTTGAAATGGTCAAGTTCAACCTTGGGCAATTGGTATTGGATGAAATTATTAAGAATGCTAAGAAAGTTCATCCAAGATACATGTTGTCGTTTCCCTCTCTCATTTTCCAAATCTTGCATAATCCTCGAATTGTACAGAACAGCTCAAGAAACCAATGCCAAAATTGCAGTTTTCCCATAAATGGTTTGAAGGGAAACATGCTATCAACGACCAAGAGAAAGAAGCCACTGATTCTTATAGTGATGATGTAGAGAAGGAATAAGCATCTCAGACTCAGAAAGTGCCCACTACTTCAAGCCTCAAGGTTATTCCTACAAGCATTCGCCAAAGAATGATTGATGAACTCTCTTCCTACTTTGAGTTGAATGAGAGGCAAGTTGTCAGATTACGAGCAGAGACCAAGGTTGTAAATAAGGTTATAGACAAGCAGAAGGCCCTGCGTGTTGATCTATTAGCTCTCCCTGATGAAGATTAGTTTGACAATTGTGTTGATCGAAAAGGGGGAGTAATGATGGTGGGTGTTGTTGAAGGGGAGAGATTAAGATAAGGATGTTGCTGAAGGGGAGTAATTCTGATGATGATTTTTTATGATGATATGTTGATTTTCTAGGGGGGGTTAGTTTAGATTATTGTAATCCTTAAATCGCTACTTGTGATGCTGCTACTAATGAATTTTATTTTGATGAGTGCATGGTTATTACTATTTTTGCATTATGTTCCTTGTTTCATTGTTGATTATTGATATAAATTTCAAACTTTCCATTGATGATTAACTTATTTAATTATTTTTAAATTACGTTTTTGAAATTAAGGGCAATGTACTAAGGAGGAGTTAAAATTATTTGATGATATTGTTTCCTGTGTTGTATGAGTTTTATTCAACAAATTACAAAAAAGAGAGATTGTTGAAAAATATGGAATGGCCGAAATGTGCTTGAGGAAGTGTACACTTCCTTACCCATTGTGACAGATAAACAACTTTTCATATTTAAGTGATTGGAAATTTATTAAACTATATCTTTAGGTTGTGCTGAGATCATGGATTATATCTAGTCCACCAATGAAGATCATATTACTAGGAGAAATATATTTGGAGCATCTGATCAAGTCTATCTAATCCCTTGGATCGAGGAAGTTGGATCTGATTGGAACGTTGAATTCTTAACTACTAATAGTCATGTTTACCTTGTTTGTTATTATTATATTATTTTTAGTTAGTTTAGCTATTGCTTATAGAGATTGTGGTAGATCTTTATTGTGTTAGTAAATCTCCAAATTTCTATGCAATTGAGAGATTTATATAGATTGATGTACTTAATTTGAGAGTACTTAATGATCGTTGTTTTATGCGATGTCAAAGTCTTAAAATTTATAATGAGAATGATCGAACATGGAAACTAACTATGACAACGATTTGAGGTAAGCGCACCTATTTAATAGTAGTATAGTTAAGGCAAGATCGGAATGTCGAACCCAAAGGAACTAAAAGTACTAATACTAACTTTCTTTTTATTATCTAGCCTAAAGTAAAGGAAATTGGTTGTTTAATCAAAATTAACTAACTACTAAACTAAAAACTCTAAGACAAAGAAGAATGAATTTGGGGAAATACTTGTGGGAAAAACCAATTGATTAAGACGATACCCAAGGAAGAATTTACCTAGACTTCACTTGTTATCTAACTCTGAACCAGACGATTTATTCACTTGACTTGATCCGTAGGATTCCCTAATGTATATTAGACCCTCTCTCGAGGCGAATAACGTCTAACCCTAGGTTGATTAATTGAAATCTCTTTCTAATTAAAACCCCTAGAATTACATTAACTCGATCTATAGACTCCCATATTAGGTTTCACCCTAATCCAGCAAAATCTCGTCACCCTATCTCTAGGCGTGCGATCAACTCTGCTTAACTATGCTAGATCTACTCTTAGGCAGGGACTTTTGCTCCACCACCTAAGCACATCAAACTTGAATTAATACCTCGGAAATATCAACACAAGAATTAAGAACACATAATTAATAACAAATCAAGTATTTATCATATAGTTCAGCAAATGATAACAAGATTCATCTTAGGTTTCATCCCCCTTAGGTATATGAGGGTTTAGTTCATAATAATAAAAGAAAACATCTCAGAAGAAAAGATAAAACAAAACATAAGAAATCCCTAAAACCCCCTGAAGGAATTGAAGGAGAGATCCTCCGTCTTGAGTATGATTCCGGCTTCTTGAGATGAATCAACTGGCTATCTTCGAGTAAATCCCCACAAATCTGCCTCCTTCGGCCTAGCTGGATGCCCCGACAGAGGGCTTTTGTTGAACTCCCCTTTTTAGGTCATACTTAGGTGTTTAAATAGGCTTCGGAATGTGTTACTTCGCCTCTAAGTATCCTAATCCGAGTGAAATTTCTCTTTGTCACGGCAGGGGCACGGCCATGGCACACGCCCGTGTGAATCGTGGCCAGGCCGTGTTCGAGGCTGCTGAAGGAGCACGACCGTGTGGTCTCGAGCCCAGGCCATGTCGATTTTGTGATATGGCCCATTTACTCTGTTTTAGGCCCGTTTCTCATTCTTTTCATTCTCCGGTGCTTTTCTTAGTATAAAACATGAAAACAAAGGATTAAGAGCACCAAATTACATAATTCAAGGCTTAAATCATCCAAAAGCATGCTAAATGTAGGCTTAAAATATGTTACTATTATGGTTTATCAAATACCCCCACACTTAAGCTTTTGCTTGTCCTCAAGCAAAATTCTCAACTCATAATTAAAACGAACTTCCTCGATTCATAATATTCATTGATAGTGTTTCATCATAATTCATAGATAATTTATACATGGTTAATTCAACTCAAAGAGTCCTAAAGATTCAAACAATCTAAGTCATACATTTTGTAGCATGAAAACATAGGTGTTTCCCCTCATCTAAATAAGTACCTTTGATTCAAAATCGACAAGGATTGACATCCTCACTAAAGATTCACTCAAATCACTCGAGGTGTTTAAGGTTCAAGAAAAAGCACTCGTAAGTCAAACATGAAAAGTTAATCCCATAGGCTTGCATGAAAATCAAATCTCCACCACTATAATATGAGATGATACACAAATCAAAAGGTCTTTAACAGGATTGTAACGGGGCTTGGTTAAAGGTGTGGATAAAGGCTGAATTAGAAGGTTAGAATCGAGACTGACCTGACAAATTACCTAACTAGAAACAAAGAACTGATAGTAAATAATTACATCAATTGAAAACTCATAATACTAATAATAACACGAGTTTCTTCTAAAGATGTGAATTTAACTGTTTTAAGCTCATAGAACATAGAACTAATAATGAATATACTTCGTTTCTTTTTTTTTTTTTTTTTAAGAACAAATCAAGTAATAATAAGATAGTTCTTTAACAACTGAAATATAGAACATAGTTAGGCAACTGCTCAAAATCAAATCTCGACAAAAAGGGTAGTCAAGAAGAATGGTGATAACAAATACAAAGGGTTTTGGTTTAAAATTAGTGGGTGAGTCAATAAAAAAGGATTGTTAGGATCAAAAGGGGTCCACTAGGGGTTAATTGTGGAGGTAGGCTTTTTAGTGGAGTGAGTGGGTTAAAACCTAGGTGCCTTCATCATCTTTGTATATCAAATCAAAGGTGTGGTCTCGACATGTATAATCGATGCAAGTTCTAGAATAACGAATCAATGTTGACACACTCATAATCAATAAAGTGAGCAAGAAAAAGAATATATGCTCTATAAGGCTCGAGATCTCACAAAAATTATGGGTTTTTGACATCAACCTTGTAAATTTCAAACTTCAAGGTAATAATTAAATTCAGGTAGACAACCTAAAAAAATTTAATTGTTTTGAAAATAGACTTATCATGCTTGATTCCCTAGTCCCTTAAAGTTTAAATCATCAATATACAATTAACTATGACTTAATCCAAAACATATCAATAAAAATCATAAATCAGGAGAAATTTCATTCTAATCGTAAAATGAGAAAATTACTTAAGAACAAGATATAATTCAGGATTAGAGAATAATGAAAAAAATTAGGCACTTTTAAGATTCACCCCCCCACACTTAAGATGTACATTGCCCTCAATGTACAAAGATAGATAAAAACAATATAATAGAAAATCAAAAGATAGGAAGAGAGGTGAAACTCCCTGAATTTTGGATGGATTCCTTGAGTTGGAAGTGTAGAAATTTGATTTGGAGGTGAAAGATAAGTTAGAGGAGGCGTCTTTGGTGGTGGTGTGGTGGCCGCCAACAATTTCTACGTTAGATGAAGAAATTGGGTAACTCGTGAAGAATTAGCCAGGAAATAATAAGGATAATTCAAATTATACTAATTATATATTTAAAGAAAAGAAGAATAAAAAGAAAGAGTGTAAAAAGTGAAATAAAACTAAAAGAAAAGATCTAATGGACTGAAAAGTCCTTATTGTTGGATGGTTCGCGAGGTGGGTGTAATGATGAAATGTGAAGATGCTGACATATCTGGTGGAGGGTGGTGTTGTTCGTTAACAGCCCCTTGAACCTAAATCAAATGAATCAAAATATAATAATATAAATTTAAAGACGAGAAGGATAAAAGAAAAGAAATTAAAAATTAAAATAAGAGAAAAAGAAAAATATAAATGGACTCAAAGGTCCCACGGACGTGTCGCACGCCCGTGTAGATTTCTTAGTTCCGACCACGGCCAAATCGCACGGCCGTGGCATTTTATCGCAGCCCGTGTTTTGGGATAAGTTTTATCCTGTTTCCACACGGCCACGGCCACACCCGTGTGCAAGGCCATGTGGTAGGGAAGCCTGCGCTTAAAAATTTGGTTAGCTTTTAATTAGATGCTAAAATTCGAAAATATGGACGTTAGTGGGGTTAGTGCTCGGGTTGCCTCCCGAGAAGCGCTCGTTTAAAGTCTTGAGCTAGACTTACCTCTTATTCGCATAATCATGGTGGTTTGAGGAGGTAAAAATCTTTTCTCATGCGATCAATTCGGTTATTGATATATAGTTTAAGTCGAGTAGTGTTTTCCTCAAAAGTGCTAAATTTAGGTTTGCTTACCTCGACTGTCCCGTATAGGAAGACATTAAGTACTTTAAAGGTGATTTCTTCGTTTGTTTTGATGTCTGAAGTGGTGATTCGAGGGTCTTCCGTATTCAACAATACCTGATCCCCTATTTTAAAGTGATTTGTTGTTCCTATCAGCTCGTATGGGGGTTTCTTCGGTTTCACTTCATGTATTCCTAGTCTCTTTTGAAAGTGTGTTTTCCACTCGTCTAGTTCATCGACCTGAAGCCTTAGTTCTTTATGGATTATTTCTTTATGGGTACGAGGTCTAAGATCTGGCTCAGCTAGGTGATTTCGTGATGCTTCCTGTAAAGAAGGTTGAACCAAATGGTTATCAATAGAATTTACGTTAGTACATTTATTACTCGATGTCCTAGCTGAGTCAAGAGCCGAAAGAGTGATCGTTTTGTCGCCTTCACGAAGTGTGAGTTCACCGAGTTGTTCCTCTGTGTGGTCTTTCTTCGTTGCATCGAAATATGGCACATGAGGTTGGTACTCTGTAATTGCCGGTTTTGATCTATCATGGCTCACTTCAACCTTACCTTTATCTGCTACGTTTTCTTGCCTTGGTTCTGGTTCACTTAACCCTTCATTATCGTAAATAGTTGTGGCTTGAATTTGCTCTTTAGGGCTAGTTTCAGTGTTGCTTGGCAAGCTTCCTTGTGGTCGTTTTGAGATCAGCTTGGTAAGTTGACCTACCTGATTTTGGATTTCTTGAATCGATGCTTCTTGCTTTTTGAGTGCTGTTTCGGTGTTTTGGAAATGTATTTCTGTCACCGCTATGAATTTTGTCAGCATCTCCTCAAGGTTCGATTTTTTCTCTTGTGGGTAGGGTTGCTGTTGAAAGCCTGGGAGGGGTTGTTGTCTCTGATTTCCTTGACCACCCCATGAGAAGTTGGGATGGTACCTCCAACCTGCATTATAAGTGCTACTGTAAAGATTATTTTGAGGTCTAGAATAGTTACTCATATAGTTGTTCGTTCTCGGTTCTAGGGTTGTAGGATAGATATTCGTGTTTGTTCACCCCTTTCCATCTCAGTATCGCATCAGTATTCACGGATGTACCTGCGTGAGAGCTATACCAACCATCAAATTTTTTATTTAAAAGCTCTACCTGATTAGATAACATGGTGACCATGTCAAGGTTGAAAACATCGGCTGCTTTAGTAGGCTTTGTCCTCATAGCTTGCCACTGATAGTTATTCAGTGCCATCTTCTCTAAAATTATCTGCCAAAATCAAATAGAAGAAATATTAGCAAAGTAAAAAAAATAATAATAATTAAAATTAATAAATAGATAAATTGCAATAAAAATAATAATAACAATGGCTAAAGTAATAAAAATTGAGTGTTCTTAATATTTTAGTTCCCCGGCAACGGCGCCAAAAACTTGATCGTTGTTTTATGCGATGTCAAAGTCTTAAAATTTATAATGAGAATGATCGAACCTGGAAACTAACTATGACAATGATTTGAGGCAAGCGCACCTATCGAACAGTAGTATAGTTAAGGCAAGACCGGATTGTCGAACCCAAAGGAACTAAAAGTACTAATACTAACTTTCTTTTTATTATCTAGCCTAAAATAAAGGAAATTGGTTGTTTAATCTAAATTAACTAACTACTAAACTAAAAACTCTAAGACAAAGAAGAATGAATTTGGGGAAATACTTGTGAGAAAAACCAATTGATTAAGACGATACCCAAAGAAGAATCTACCTAGACTTCACTTGTTATCTAACTCTGAACCAGACGATTTATTCACTTGACTTGATCCGTAGGATTCCCTAATGTATATTAGACCCTCTCTCGAGGTGAATAATGTCTAACCCTAGGTTGATTAATTGAAATCTCTTTCTAATTAAAACCCCTAGAATTGCATTAACTCGATCTATGGACTCCCATATTAGGTTTCACCCTAATCCGGAAAAATCTCGTCACCCTATCTCTAGGCGTGCGATCAACTCCGCTTAACTATGCTAGATCTACTCTTAGGCAGAGACTTTTGCTCCACCACCTAAGCACATCAAACTTGAATTAATGCCCCGAAAATATCAACACAAGAATTAAGAACACATAATTAAGAACAAATCAAGTATTTATCATATAGTTCAGCAAACGATAACAAGATTCATCTTAGGTTTCATCCCCCTCAGGTATATGAGGGTTTAGTTCATAATAATAAAAGAAAACATCTTAGAAGAAAAGATAAAACAAAACATAAGAAATCCCTAAAACCCCTTGAAGGAATTGAAGGAGAGATCCTCCGTCTTGAGTATGATTCCGGCTTCTTAAGATGAATCAACTGGCTATCTTCGAGTAAATCCCCACAAATCTGCCTCATTCGGCCTAGCTGGACGCCCCGACAGAGGGCTTCTGTCGAACTCCCCTTTTTAGGTCATACTTAGGGTGTTTAAATAGGCTTCGGAATGTGTTACCTCGCCTCTAAGTATCCTAATCCGAGTGAAATTTCTCTTTGTCACGGCAGGGGCACGGCCATGGCACACGCCCGTGTGAATCGTGGCCAGGCCTTGTTCGAGGCTGCTGAAGGAGCACGGCCGTGTGGTCTCGGGCCCAGGCCGTGTCGATTTTGTGATATGGCCCATTTACTCTATTTTAGGCCCGTTTCTCGTTCTTTTCATTCTCCGGTGCTTTCCTGAGTATAAAACATGAAAACAAAGGATTAAGAGCACCAAATTACATAATTCAAGGCTTAAATCATCCAAAAGCATGCTAAATGTGGGCTTAAAATATGTTACTATTACGGTTTATCACTTAACATGTTCAAGGGAGGAAACTATTTGTGTGAGTGCAGTTGGTTGTAAAACCTTTATTTCGTGGTTTTACAAGCTAAGTTCTCAATGGAGAATTTAGTGGTGAGAGTTCTAGTCATCAAAGGTGCAAGAGTGAGGAAATTGTTACTGGGGTCTGATAGATTTAGGTTAACTTGTTGTAAGTGTTTGAAGATAGTGGAAAATTCTCTTTGAGCCAAGCTTCGCGAAAATGTCAACTTTTTAGTCACTTCTGCCAGCACTTAGCTTGTTATTTAGCAACTACTTCTGGTCAACAAATTGAATCGAGTGAGATAAAATCCAAGTTGAGTTTAATAAATTTGTCCCAAGTTAAATTTAAAAAATTAAACAAATTAAAATTAAAATCTTGTTCACAATATGAGTAAATTCCAAGCTAGACCATATAAATTTGAGGTCATGTATGGTTGAAAACTCTTTCAAATGTATGGCAGAAAATTCTTTCAAAGCAAAATAAGAAGGAAAAAAAAGATAATTAGTATGATAAACTTAATTTAGTAATTTAATTGTTTAAGGCTTCAAATTTATGATTTTAGAATATTCAAAAAAATTATTATTTTAGATAATATTTTTAAATTTTTTTATAATTTAACACTTATATATATTTTTTTAGAATTTCACATTATGTTTATTTTTTTTATAATTTTTTTATAAAATATTTTTAAAATAGTTGAATTTTTGAAGTTTATTTTAAATTTCTGTAATTTTTCAATAGAAACAATCTGCAAACAAATGAGTTTTTTTTTTTTAAATATTAAGTCAATAAATTTAATAAAAATATTTTAACAGCGAATTAAATTTGAATTTTAAAATATTAAAAATAAAATTCTAAGAACTTCCATTCAAGCACTTTGTGTTTTTTAAGCAATCAATAACTGTTTGATTCAACAAAATTATACACAAATAAAGACAATTACGATTCAACAACACTCTTAACATACTTGATATAAAAAGAATGAAGCAATCTAATGAACTAATCCAAACTAGCAAAGAGTTTAAAAAATCCACAGTATAAAGCTAGATGAAATATACATCTATATGCTTATGATTCAATTTGGGTGCAAATGATTTCAGAACTTCCTCCACTCGACAACGAAACAATTGCATTGCTAGTTGTTTCTCTTACAATTTTTTTTCCATCTTTGCTATCTGCTTCCAGTATTTCTTATTTTTTGCAGCAGCCTAAATATCCCTATCTTCATCATCTTCATAGTTGAAAGGCAATGGTACTGATTTAAATGCACGGAACTTGCCAACATTGTTCAAATGTTCATTCTCCAACCTGCTCATTTTCAATAGGAAATGGCTATCACGATGTTCAAAGGCTTTAAATTCTTATACAGAATCTTTATATTGGTCTGAAAACATATATGGTTCTAATTGAATAAACACAAGGCTGATCTAAAGGTTAACCTGAAGAAATTCCAGATGCCGCAACGAATGATCTCTAGACTGGCAACAATAGCAGCTAATGTTTCTCTGTGTAAAGACACCTTAAAATTCAACACTGTTTGCATCCATGCAAATCTCAGCAATATATTCAATGCCTGCATCCACCAATTTAATTACTTACTCAATGCTGCAAAGTCTCATTATCAATTAGAACTAGCACATGTTTTTCTTCTTACCATGGCCCCAAAATATACTCCTTTGTAAGGGATAAGCAATTTATCTCTCAACCAACGGTTTTTAGAGCGGCATTGAAGAAGCCCTCAGTCGACAACAAGGTCCCAATACGTACCATAGATAGCTGCTATGGCTGAACAGATCCAAGCTACAATTCTCCACCCAGTTCCTGCATTCAGGCTATAAGCAGTCCTTGTGCAAACAGCAATAATTGTCAAAAAGTACTTCAATCCGTTGTATGCTTGCATTGGATCTTTCTCTTCATGTAGGCGTCTGAGGCACTGATATTACACAAGGAACTTAAGTTTTTAAGTCTCCAAGGCTGATAAGAAGCTTAATAATTTTATCTAAGTTGGAAGAAATACCTGAAGTAAACGGGACCAATATGGAACTACTGCAACAACGAAGTAGAAAGTGTTGAAAGCATCGTTCATTTTGCAAGTGTTCTGTCTATGTTTATAGTCTCCCCAACCATAATAGCAAATATAGAATTGCAGGCTTCTCAAGGCTTGCACCTACAATAAAACAGTCATCACTACATTTCCTATAACCCTTTTTCCATCTAAAGATGGTAAGTTGTAATTGTAGAAGATTCATGCTTAGATCAGACCACACTCCTTTACCTGACTAGTTAACTGATCTGCCAAGAAGAAATCTTGGAATTTGACCTGCAACAAAGAGATATGCACCCATGAATATGTATATTTGTTTGGTTCTTAAATTCCAGTCATTTCTTTGAGCTTTAGTGATTTTTCCTTCAGTAATTTACCTTGTAAAGAGGAGCACAAATACAGTGGAACAGAGTTGTGAGAAAAAATAAGCGACTTGAACGGTATAGGATGTTGAATGGGAAGATTAATATAACAAGTGCAAGCTGCAGAGACAAAAATAAAAGGAACATGCTGAGTTTCAAGAAAGGTTTAAAATAAGAAGATTGATCAAGGAATGTACATCAGTTTAGTTCAGTAAGTCTTACTGTGACCAAGATTAGGGGAAGCAGTTCAGTTAGTGCTTTGTAATCTCCTGTTTTAGGGTCCATTTCCATATCAAGATTTGAGATGACACTGGCCAGTGCTAAAGCTGCAAGACCGAAATTCAGGAGCAAAACTTCTCGATAACCAAGCTCAGTCCCTTGTTTGAAGCCAAATATCTTCGTGTAGTTAATTCGATACCGCCTCCAAAAGAATATGTTGGCAGCATACATAATCATGTGCAAAACAATGAATGCAAACAAGCTGCAAGAAAAATGAAGTATCTTTTGTCAAATACATAGTAGTCCAATACATTGAATGAACAGTTATGATTATTTTCTCACAAAATAGTAAAAACTTCAGAGCAATATGAATTCAGATTCATCCAAAAACATGGAAAGAATGTTAAATCGAAGAAGGTTATGTACCAACAGTGAATTCAAGATATAAGGCATTACTAACTAGGTAGATGGTTTAAAATTTAAATCATTAGGTACTAAGGCTGACAGAATATGCATAAGACTTTGAAGTATACTAATGAAACATTTTCATGGTCTCATATAATTGTTGACGTTAATTCAGTTATTATTACCTATAAAGGGGAAACATGTTTTCCATGTACTGAGCCTTTCCTTGCTTATCGAGGATATTCCACGCATGTATGATCAATATAAGAGCAAGTATCAGAGCTGCTGTGCAACCAACAAAGAGGCCTGCAAATTCATGTTTGTTCGTTCAATACAACCAACCTCAATGAATTCTCTACTTGTAAGATCTCAAGTGAGCTTCTTTACCTGTACAAAACGATATTCTATGCCTTTCTTTCTTAGTTTTCAGCCTTAGCTTATTCATTCCTTTACCGTGGTTCGAATTCGAGAAATGCTTGATGAATGTAGCTTCAACCCTCTCCATTAGCTTGGTTACCTTCAATTCAAAACAAGTAATACAGATGAGGACTCAAAGAAGTTACCTGAACCATTTTAAGTGAAAAATTGTGTAGAAAAATGCTGTTGAAATTTGGTCAGCATGTAGCACCAAAGGCAGCCAAAAGACATGCCATGCAGCCCGAGCCATGCAAAAAGCTGCTGATGCAAGTGCAGCTTGTTATGTTTTGTTCATTTTGTAACCATTAGTTGATGTAATGTAATTTAGTTCATTTTGAACTATGTTAGGTTGATATTTGATGTAATTTTGATAGTGATTGAGTTGTTAATTCAGCTTTGTTCATGTGTACAAGCTTAGTTTTTCAAGTTTCAATGTATTAGTGGTAGTACTGATTTTGACAAGCTGAAAGCTTGGTTTATGTATTGGCATTATGCCATTATTCATCTCTTGAATGAAAATCTTGTTAGTTTTCTTCCATATACCACTTTTCTTTTCTTTTACTTTGTTTTCTGTTTAGATTTTCTGCTTTGTTTCTTTTGCAAGCATCGATCCTTGCTGCTCAAGTCATAGTTGCATTGTCTTGCACTTGTTCTTAACACCAACAATTGGTATCTAGAGCTGTAATCTTAGTGGACCTGTTATAGTTCAACACTTAAAATAATGGCTTCATCAGGCTTTTCACCAACTGCACCACCAGCCTTCAATGGAGAGGGCTTTCACATTTGGGTGGTCAAAATGAAGACCTACTGCGCAGCATTCGACCTATGGGAGGTGGTCAACTCGATGTTGAGTCAAGACTCTCTTAGAGCTAACCCAACAAATGGCTCGGATCGAGCAACATCTTTGATGAAAGAACAAAGAGGCATAAGACAATGTCTTGCATACAAAACTGTGTGTCAGATGTGATCTTCACAAGGATCATGGCCTGTGAGACACCAAAGCAAGCCTGGGACAGATTGAAAAAGGAGTTCCAAGGAACTGAGTGAACAAGGCAGCAACAACTACTGAATTTGAGAAGGGATTTAGAGAATTTGAAGATGAAAGAGGAAGAAACTGTCAAGCAGTATTCAGACAGGATCATGGCTATGGTAAACAGCATAAGGCTCCTTGGAGAGCAATTCAGTGAAGCAAGAATAGTGGAGAAAGTGATCTCTACCTTACCTGAGAGGTATGATGCAAAAATATCCTCCCTCGAAGACTCAAGGGACTTGGCCAGCATCTCATTGACAGAGCTGATCAATGCTCTCTATGCACAGGAGCAAAGGAGAGCCAGCAGACTGGAGGAGCACCAAGAAGGTGCCTTCCAAGCCAAAACCAAACCTGCCTCGAGCACCACTGCCTTCAAAGGTAAAAAGGCTTGGAGAGATAAGCCTAAGACAGATGCTGCTAGAAGAAGGGATCAACCTTGTAGGCATTGCAAAAGACCTGGTCATCCAGAAGTAAATTGCTGGTTTAGACCAGATGTGCAGTGCCAATACTGCAAGAAAATGGTCCATGTTGAAAAGGTTTGCAAAAACAAAGGCAAACAAAGGCTGAAGCTTGAGTAGTTGAAGAAGGCAGTGACAATGAAGAACAAGTTTTTGCAGTCTCAAGCTCAGCTGCAAAAGAAAAGGCCACAAAAGGATGGCTCTTAGACAGTGGCTTGCACCAATCACATGACACCAGATGCTGCCATCTTCAAGTCAATTGACAGAAGCTTCAAAACAAAGGTGAAGGTTGGTAATGGTCACTTTATCAAGGCAGAAGGTAAAGGTGATGTGCTAATAAACACTCCCACAGGCAATAAGCTTGTTTCAAATGTGCTGCTAGTGCCTGAGATTGACAAAAATCTACTCAGCATAGCTTAGTTGCTAGACAAAGGCTATACAGTTGTGTTCAAAGGCAATGAGTGCCAAATTAGTGATCCACATGGATCCAAACTCATGTCAGTCACTATGGCTGATAAAAGCTTTGTTGTTGACTAGACAAATGACTTAGACTCAGCTTATACAGTCTCCTTAAATGAATCCAAGCTTTGGCACCAAAGACTTGGTCATGCCAACTATAGATCGATGGACCAGCTATCCAAAGAAGATCTAGTTGAGAATTTCATCAAATCAGTTGAAAAAGAAGAGGTTTGTGAAGTATGTCAACTGGGGAAGTATGCCAGGCAACCATTTCCTTCAAACAAAGCTTGGAGAGCCTCAGAAAGGCTTCAGCTTGTGCACACTGATGTTTGTGGCCCCATGAAGACTCAGTCATTGAATGGGAGCAGGTATTTCATTCTATTTATTGATGATCACTCGATATTTTGTTGGATTTACTTCTTGAAGCACAAATCAGAAGTGGCTTCAGTGTTTTGGAAGTTCAAGGCTGACTGCAGAGACTAAAACAGGTTGCAAGCTCAAGACTCTAAGGTCAAACAATGGAACTGAGTACACCTCAGCTTGATTTCAAGCCTTTTGTGATGAAACAGGCATCAAACACCAGCTCACCAACACCTATACACCTCAACAGAATGGTGTTAGTGAAAGAAAAAATAGAAGCCTGATGGATATGGCTAGGTGTCTAATGTTTGAGAAGAATTTGCCCAAAACCTTGTGGGCTGATGCAGTAAACACTGTTGTGTATCTTCAAAACAGGCTTCCAACCAAGGCATTAACTCAGAAAACTCCATTTGAAGCTTGGTTTGGATTCAAGCCATCACTGGCTCATCTCAGGACCTTTGGCTGCATATGTTATGCACAAGTTCCAGCTGTGAAAAGAGGCAAGCTGGATAAGAAAGCTCAAGCAGGCATTCTGGTAGGTTATAGCACAGTCAAGAGAGGCTATAGAATCTCTCAACAAATAAATTGCTTGTAAGCAGAGATGTGGTGTTTAATGAAAAAGCAAGCTAGAATTAGGAAAGGAATGAACCAGAGGCAGTCTCTGAAGATCTTACAACAGATCAAGTTGAAGCTGATCAAAATGGTCCTGAAATGGACATAGATGATGAACCAGTCAGAGGCACTAGACCATTGGCTGAGATTTATGAAAGAGCTCAAGTAGCTATAGTAGAGCCAAGCTGCTTTGAAGAGGCTAAAGCTCAGCAAGGCTGGAAACAAGCCATGCTTGATGAAATCAACATGATTGAGAAGAACCAGACTTGGGAATTAGTTCAGAAACCAGTCAACAGGAAGATCATTGGGGTAAAATGGGTCTATCGAGCCAAGTACAATGCTGATGGGAGCTTGAATAAACTTAAAGCTAGGCTAGTGGTGAAAGGGTTCAGCCAAAAGTATGGTATAGACTACCTAGAGACCTTTGCACCAGTGACCTGACTTGACACCATTAGGCTGCAAGTTGCCTTAGCAGCTCAAATGAAGTGGAAAATCCACCAGACTTGATGTGAAGTCAGCCTTTCTCAATGGATTCCTTGAAGAAGAGATCTATGTTGAGCAACCTCAAGGCTTCAAGGTGACTGGTAAGGAAGAAATGGTGTACAAGTTGAACAAAGCCTTGTATGGCTTGAAACAAGCACCAAGGGCCTGGTACAGCAGAATTGATGGCTACTTGGTCAATTTGGGATTTGAAATGAGCATTAGTGAGCCAACATTGTATGTTAAAAGAGAAGGAGTGCAAACTCAGCTCATTGTGTCCTTGTATGTTGATGACATGTTGGTGACAGGAGGAGACCAAGCAATGTTGGTTGATTTCAAAACCAAAATGCAACAAATGTTTAAGATGTCTGACTTGGGGCTGATGTCCTACTTCCTAGGCATGGAAGTAACACAAACACAAGAAGGAATTAACTAATTCAGAGAGCTTTTGCTATGAAGATTTTAAACAAATTCTCAATGCAGAATTGTAAAGCAACTAGCACACCAGTTGCTGTTGGAGAAAAGCTATCGAGCCAAGGTGCTTTTGAGAAGGTATTTGAATCAACCTATAGGAGTCTAGTTGGTTGTTTGTTATACTTGACTGCCACTAGGCCAGACATAATGTATGTTGTGAGTTTACTCTCAAGATTTATGCATTGTTGCAATGAAAGTCATTTCAAAGCTGCCAAGAGAGTCCTCAGGTACATCAAAGGTACTTTGAGCTATGGGATATTGTTTAGCAAGGCTGAAAATTTGAAGTTGGTTGGCTACACTGATAGTGACTGGGTTGGTTCAATGGATGACATGAAGAGCACCTCAGGGTATGTTTTTACCCTTGGTTCAGCCATCTTTTACTGGAGTTCGAAGAAGCAAAATGTAGTTGCTCAGTCAACTGCTGAGGCTGAATATGTGGCAGCTGCTGGAGCTATCAATCAAGCCATTTGGCTTAGAAAGATATTGGCTGATCTGAATCTTGAGCAAAGGGAAGCAACAGAGATAATGTGCGATAATCAATCTGTTGTTGCAATTGCAAAGAATCCGGTTTTTCATGGAAGAACAAAACATTTCAACATTAAACGTCATGCTGTTAGGGAAATGGAGCAAGCTCATGAAGTAAAACTGGTTCATTGCAGTTCTGAAGAGCAATTAGCTGACATTTTAACAAAAGCCCTTAATGTTTCAAGATTCCAACACTTGAGAGCTGAAATGGGAATTTGCAACATGCTAACCATGGAGGAGTGTTGAAGTTTGGTCAGCATGTAGCACCAAAGGCAGCCAAAAGACATGCCATGCAGCCCGAGCCATGCAGAAGCTGCTGATGCAAGTGCAGCTGTTATGTTTTGTTCATTTTGTAACCATTAGTTGATGTAATGTAATTTAGTTCATTTTGAACTATGTTAGGTTGATATTTGATGTAATTTTGATAGTGATTGAGTTGTTAATTCAGCTTTGTTCATGTGTACAAGCTTAGTTTTTCAAGTTTCAATGTATTAGTGGTAGTAGGTATTGGTTAGGTTACCATACTGATTTTGACAAGCTGAAAGCTTGGTTTATGTATTGGCATTATGCCATTATTCATCTCTTGAATGAAAATCTTGTTAGTTTTCTTCCATATACCACTTTTCTTTGCTTTTACTTTGTTTTCTGTTTAGATTTTCTGCTTTGTTTCTTCTGCAAGCATCGAGCCTTGCTGCTCAAGTCATAGCTGCATTGTCTTGCACTTGTTCTTAACACCAACAAATGCATATTCGATTTTAGATTACTAAAAGTTCACAATTTTGTACTATATATGAGGTTGCCATTCTTGTACATTATATTTTATCAGTGAGGCACTTACTTCATCAGAATTGCCAAGATAAGAATTATCCACTATTCTCATATAATTTCTTGATGCCCTTCTTGAACTAATCTGTAACAATCATAAAAATGAATATTAAGTTGGATATCTTGCTTTCATGTAGTCTTTGATCAATTATCATGGTCAACAAAATGAAGCAAATGGCAAAAATATATCTTTGTACCTTATCATATTTCTTCATGATTTTAGAGAACGCCAAAATATTCATGAAGCTGTTTTCAAAGACAAAGAAACCAAAAACAAGAATAACTTTTATGTCAGATCCAAGAGTCAATTTCATATACTAACCTATATCTATAATATTCAATTTAATCCAAGTTTTTTCATAAATTTGGAAGATGATACTAACAGTTATGTTTGTCAGATATAAACGTGGATTACTTTAGAAAAAAAAATGAAAAGTTTGAATAAGATAGACCAAAACTGTGGGGGTAATTGCCAATGGTCACCTGTATTTCTTGAGAAGCCTAAGCTTGTGGTAAAATTCAATAAACGCCTGCTTAAGTTGTTTTTCGATTCTCTTCAAGTTTTCTTTACTAAAGTTAAGCTCTGTTTGTTTAGTAGTTGGAAAATGAGTCTGAATAGCTTCATTCAACTTCACATGGTTCAGTATGTTTAATGAAGCAATGTCACTACTCATCATATGCTTGGAATTTTCTTCTTCAATCTCTAGGCTAATGTGCTTCTCATTATCTTCGATCGAATCATTCGATTGCGCTTCGCCATTAAATACATTCATAGCAACCATTCCTGCACTTAGTGTAAAGATTTCTTTCAATTATCCAAAAAAAAAAAAAATCCAAACAGATTGTGAAAAATTTTACAGCAAATTTGCTTACTAGGAGATGGATGAATATGATCAAATTTTGCAGCTACTTTGTCAACTTTTACTCTAAAAGCAATGAGAGCATGCATTTGTTTGCTCAATGTATGAGCTTCCTCCATCACTTCTTTCACTTTAGACCTATAAAACTTGTCAACTTTATTCAACTCATTATCAAGCCTTCTAAAGAATTGCTGCTTACATTCCCCTCCTTCTTCTGCAGCCATAAGAAAGGTTGTCTCATACTTGCCAGACCCTTTTCTTCCATTGCAAAAATTCACAAGAATGGGTTGGTTTTCAGTGTCTTCACCATTGAAAGAGTTCAGACGTTGATTTTATCTCTGTATTAAACCACTAAATGCTCTATAAAGAGTTAAGGCTCGTGGAAGACGAGGTGGAGTATCAGGTTGGGTGGTCTTTTGCTTCCAATGTTGGATTTGCTTCAAAAGGATCTTCAAGCAAGCGTAATCCATGTAAGCTGCCTGCCATTCAGGCACCATTTGAGAAGCAAATTCCTTGCCAAACTTCATCTCCGGACAATGGCCGCTAAAGCAGATATGGATGAGAAAGATGGAACAGATAGTAATTTGGGGTGAAGCAAAGGAAAGGCAAGGGCTCAAGTATAAAAAGGAATGAGGATTACTCCTTTTGACATTCCAAGCTGATGTCTAAGTGAGGAATCAAATATAAAACAGACCTTCCAGCCTGTTTCTTTGTGACATTAGTGTATGTTGATTAAGTGTCTTAATCCCCTTCTTTTCATAATATAATAATTATATTGCCTACTGAATTTTGATTTCTAAATTGGGGGCCGGGGAATAAAGCAAACCCACTATCCCACCTTTATATTTGAAATATAGTAGTAGGATAGCCATCTTTAGTTGAATTCTAGCATCTGTGTGGTAGTTTAAACTAATGGTATCTGAATCAAGGATGGTCCGTCCGTAAATCCTTTTCAACCTCCTGTTGACTGACCCCCACAAGAATTTATAGTTGCATCTGCTGACCCCCAACATCATAAGAAACCCAAACCAGCATGTCAAAAGGAAAGCAAACCAAAAGCTGCACGCATCACTTATCCTATTAACAAAGTGAACAAGGCTCTAAGGGCTACATTAGCCTAGTTCAAATCAATGTTTTTGAAATCAAATCGGTAGTTAAATCTGTTAGACTATCGATTTTTAGTTCGATTGGTCCTGATGATTTAAAATAAATAAATTATTTAAAAAAACTATAAAAATTGGTTCAACCACTCGTTCAACTAATTTTTAACTCGAATTAATTGATTTTTACCGATTCACGAATCAACCGATTTTTACCTTTGATTGAGCCAATCTGACCGACTAGTTCAAACAATCCTGGTTCAAATATGAGAGACTTTGACTCAAAAAAATTGAAATTAGACAAAAATGAGGCCATTAAACTATGGGTATATTACATAAAATATATAATAAGAAATTTATGTTTGAAATTTTAATGGAAGGAAAAATTAAGGGTAGTAAAATATGTCTATACTTATCTGAATAATATATATAATTACTCAATATATAATAAAAAAATTTATAGATGAGCCTTAATAAGTGTCATTAACAAACATTGATTGGTTTAAGCAAAAATTGGAACACATTTTTTTGATCAAATTTGGGCAAATATGTATGGTACCCATATCATGAGTCCAAAAAAATTCTAACTCAACACATCAATACCTAATTTTAATTTTTAAAATATCTTCTTCCTAAATAAATTGTTGAAGTGGCAAATGATTTGAGTGAAAATTTAGAGAAAATCAAAGTCTTAAGTTCAGTACAAAATTTGTTTATAGAGGGGAGAGGGCTGAAAATTTGAGAAACGACGACGACCATAATACATTAATTTCAACATTATTTGGCTTAATCAATATTAATGAATTCAAATGTATTTAATTATTGATTTCAATTTTTTTTTAGATAATTTATACCAGACCCATCTTAATTTCACTTTTTTTACAATCGGCTTTGACCAAGTTTCTGGTCAAACTTACGTTTCGGTATGGACCCAATTCTTTTGGAATAAAATTGATCTTTATGCAAAAAAATAAAATAAATTTTTGAAAAAATTGGTGGCTAAGTCCAATATAAAAATAAATGAAATAATTCTTTTTTCAAAAACACATGAAGCAATGGGATATAGATTCTGTCGTGCGTGCATTAGACAATCTGACATTATTTATATGCATTAATTTAGACTAATTAATAATGGATGACAACAAATTAATATCTATTGATGGGTATAGGGTTACACTAAATGAGTAACTTGGGTTGACTAAATTGTAATAAACACTAAAACACTAGTATGTAGCATTCAACACTTCAAAATATATTATTTCAAAACACCGACTTTTTACTCCTCCATAAGAACATGACAAAGGGTCTCTGTGCATGTGAAGTTACCAAACTCGAAAAATAACACAGCTAATTTGGAGATAGAAAATGTACTCGAGCAAGTGTGTACTCTTTTCCAGCTATCCAAACCCCTGTTTGCGACCACTGCACATCTTCCCAGTCAACATTCTCCACCAATACCTGTTTCATCACAACAATCTCCGTCACTTAATTTTCATGCCATTACTTACATTAGATGGACCAATCTGGCAGACTGAAAAAGAGAATAAACAGATTATTTATGCCTTAACAGCATCTGATGTAGGAGAACTAAGAATATGTGATCTGGGAGTTGCCTAAGCTTTCAATATCCGTCATCTAAAACGTACTGATGGTCTTCCGAGCTTATTCTATCATATTATCATGTGCTTCTACTGCAAATTCGAGCATTTTATTCCTATTGGCTTTATGGTAATATCTCAAAGGATAAATTACAATGGAAGATGCTAAAATGGGAAATGCTGCAAAGAAACATGAGTTGCCAAGGAAGTAAATTCTGAAACGGGAAGTACCTCTACATGCTCGAGTGGCAAGGGAATTCCAATTGAACGCATGACTTTCTGGGGAAGGGGCTTCTTACACCGAGACCATCTGAAAACATCTATCAGGGTGTTCTCAGAGTCGTTCTTTTCACCATTTGAGGAATGTGAGTGGTGATTTTGAGACTTCTCTGTATCTGCTTCATGTGCTTGAGACGCTGCTGTAGCTTTCACCATTTTCTCTCCAGTAAAACATAGCTCATACCTTCACAGTAATTTAAAATATTTAAGAAAAAAAAAAAGGAAAAGAAAATGCCAATAGTTAGCACATCAACTATTATGAGTTTGTGGGCGCTCAGCTCTTCCAAATAGGTTAGAAAACTCTTAAAACCAGAACAATTTTACTATAATGATCAAATCACTGAGAAAACCAATTAATATTATAATCCATCAGTCCATTAACTCAGTTTGTCCACGGGATTTTCATAATAATGTGAGACAATTCCTGAAAGAATTGAACTGTTTTCAGAATCAATCAAATGAATAACTGATTAAGCATTTAAATTGTTTGGTTAATTTGGTTTAAAGCTTCCCATACTGATCTTCTGAAACTTAAGGCTTTCAGAGATGTTTTTTCGTGGATGTACTCAATGTATTTTGAACTTAAATAATTTGCAGACAATCCAAGTAATAGTGTATAGTAATTGAGGTACAAAAATAAAAAATATTAGCAGATACGTAACATCAAAAATGGTTTTTGGCAAATCACTGAAAATTTTAATGCAGAATATCAAGCACTGGTAGAAATAAGGAAAGGGGAAGAGAAGAGAAGCAACTAATCCAACTTGGCAAAACCACTAGTCAGCCTTTTTCATCAAAAATCAGTCGTTGAATAGTATTAGTAGTAGAAAGAACTTAAGAAACTTGTGTCTATGCCTTACCAAGCAAAGGTAAAGGCAGGGCCAAGAGAAAAGAGTAAGTGGAGGTAGAACATCTTGCTCTCAACTTTGTTACCCTTCCATTCAACAGTCAGATAGCATCCAAAGCTTGTAACCTATCTGATATTTTAAGACTACTTTTTAATTGGAATGTTCTTAGGTGATATTCAATTACATTTGTAATATTTCAATATTTGAATTATCAGTTTGAATGCATAAACATCCCATCAAATATTTACAAGCTAACAGAGTGAGTGTTTATTCAATAACTGCTCAGAGAGCTTTGCTCACGAATATAAATGAGCAAAGAAAATAATGAGCCAAGCAGCACCAAGCTCAAGCTCAACTAATTGTTAGAATCCGAGTAGCTCATAACAGGCCCACAAGTGGATAAATTAACTTTCATCACTAACCACGAGAGAGACTTGATATGATATTAGGTTCTTTCCATGCTTCTTGTCAATGTTATATACTAGTTAAATTAAATTAGATTTAAGAAATTAAGCTAGCAGCAATTACAAAATGTAATTAATAAATTAAAAAGGGAAGAAGAAAAGCCAAAATAAGTAATGCAGCCATCAATCTTGTTCCATAAACGACAGTTTATACAAATAATAATACCTGCACGAATGTGTCTCCAAGTACAGAACTTCACCCTTCTTCAAACGAGCAGATGTATAAAGGGGTTTCTTCAGACCCTTGTCAGCAACTATACTGATACTATACTTAATCCTGTGGAATTGGCAACAACATTCATGGAAGAACGAAAGTTAAGGTTCAGCATAACAAGCATTTAAACAAAAGATAATTATGACATTCCATACTCAATGTCCTTAAAACTTCAGGTTCTGTAACAAAGATAGATACAGAAAACCGGATACTGAAATCCAACAAATCAGAATGGATATACTTTTTTGCACCATTAAGAATTTCTTTTATTAATATTTCAACTGCTGAACTAGTACTAGACTTAAATATTGAAAAAAAAAAAAAATTAAGATTATAGTTCTGATCACCCCCTATTGCACCATCGTTTCTTTAATTCTTGATTTACTCCCCCCTTCATCTTTTCTTTTCTTTTTTTCATCTCTATTCAATGTCACTTCACTCCTATTTACTCAGATTTGTGTGAGAGTGCCGGATAATGGTATGTCTTGGACATAGGTATGTCCAAGTTTTTCCATGCATTGGGAGAGTCTTGGAGGGTCATATCTCTATACTTATGTCCGCATATGCATTGGACGCGAATACTTAAAAGAAAAATAAAGAGAGAAAGCAACATTGTTTCACTCTCTATTCTCAACTCTTTCCTTCTTGTATTGTATCATATGATCTTAAAATGATTACATGATACTAATGTGACAAGAACATTTTCTAGTTTGGCCCAGCTTCTAGAGTCTGTACATCAAAAAGCTCAACTAACAAAAAGATAGGGTTGGATCCTACGGGAGGGAAAGAAAAAGAAGAGCCATTGAGCTTCTGTAAAAGTTAAAAATTGGCTTTCCAAGCATAAAAGCAGAAACTTGAAATCAAAATGTCTGAAAAATGCTGAACACTTTTTTGAAACTCTATTTCAAAGTACAATTGATCCATCCTTTTCAAATAGTTCTATAAATGACTAATTAATTAAGTATATCATCAAAGTGCCTATTCTTTTTACTGCAATAAATTGAGCTCCTTAACAGTTATTTATATCCAATTAAAGCCCTTAGCTGGATGAAAAATGCCATGTGGTTTAACACTTTGCATCTCTTTGCCAACTATGATAAGATGGTACATAGAACTGATGGAGTGGGATAACATAGCATTAGTAGATGTGCAAAATATTTAAAACATATATTTTATTCCTTATTTTTCTTTTTCATTAACACCATATGCCAAAAATTAAGTGTATGAAATTATTTTGTAATGTTCCCCAAAATAAAATAAAATCTAGATGGTGTAGAACTCAACCTAGCTAACCTAACTCCCTAAATAAAAAGGCAATGTAAAATAAATTCAGAGGCTTCTAGAAGATCATAGCTGAATCTGCAGATTAACTTAAAATAATTAGTCAACTCATTACCAAACATACTGAAATATAATGTTCAAATCCTACACAAGGTTTCTGGAAGAATCAGTAACTTGTACAACTACAGAAAATTAAGAATCTTAAATTTAAATCTAAAATTTCAATTCTAAAATATGATGGAATTTGTGCATTAAAAATCTCCAATATCTATAATCAAAATGCAAATTTGAAAAACTCAAAACAGGAAATCATAAATAAGTCTTGAAGGTACCAAGGCTCATTGCATAGGTTGTACTGTATCGTGACTTCCCGTACAAATCTTTGCTGTCGTAAGGCATTCTGAGAAGTGAAAAGCATCACATGAGCTTATTTCTATTAAATAAACAGAAATATAACATATTAGATGATACTAATAGCAATAAAAGAAAGATTTCAAGAACACAAAGTATGAAGCTTTGCATTTCTTAACTATATATGAATTATTACTCTTAACGAACTGCTGCCAGAATAAACCAATACCAAACTTAAGAAGAAAAAGGCAACATATCCAACTTATGGGGCAAATGGTTCCGCCTTTGCCTCATACTTGTAGCATACAGGTTTTTGCAACACCCTGCATTCTGCACAATAATTTATTCCTGACTAAAAAAGGCTCGCACGAATACACATGCATGTGGTTCGAACTGTATGACATAGTAAATGGTCATGTTTCCAAACAGTTGTAAACCTATTTCCCAATTCTGACCAGGGTTACAAGCTATTGATGCCAAAAGATACGAGATACAATAGTCTACCAAGGCAAAAGCATTGCATGTTACATAAAGCAATACAAACAACAATTTAAAACAACAGCTCCTTTAGAAAACACAAGATAAACTAAAAGTAGAACTTCAAAAAATTAGATGAACAAAGGAGGCAGGAAATACAGAAGCTGCTGCCCTAGTAGTAATTGTCCGTTCTACAGCAACTGGAGCAAGGGTGGGCTCCACTGTTGATGAATGTGTAAGGCATGGCTCCAAATCAATGGTTCCGCCTCCTTTCTGAAATAAAATATAGCAAGAAAACACAATATTTAAGAAACAAAAGATATTATAATCATTTATTTTAAATATCAGCTTTCCACAACCTTATTAAAAACTAATGGAATAAAGGGAAAAAAAGACCAGAAACTTGTAACCTTAACAATGCAGCATCGTTCAACACGATAACTACAACTGATTCCAGCTCCCCAAGCACGGGAACGAACATTGTTCCTAAGTTTAGAGGTGTAGCCTAGCAAATTTTGGTCCTATAATGTCAGAATGTTGCATAAAAACATAATTCCAACAAATAATAGAAATAAATAGAGTAACTGAGATAAAGAATATCTAAGAGCTAATCAGACAAAACCACCAAAGAAACCAAAAAATAAAATCAAACCATGACAATGGTTCAGCTCAAGTCAACTTTGGTCCATCTCATTATTTTGGGTTTAGCTAATAGAAAACGCAATTATTACATAATAAGCTTCACTAACTTTTAATCAATTTTAAATGCTTATCTATCTTTAAATGTTTCCTTATTAAAGCAACAAGCAGGGTTTTAAAATGCGGTTGCAGTTGCATTTTCAGTAGCATCGCATTTATCGTGATTGTGGATGTAATGGGGGTTATTGCAGACATTGCAGTCATCACTGTCGTGAATTTTTTTTTGTTTCGCACAATTTATTTTTATAATATAGCTATTATAAGTCTAGTCATATAATCTTATTTTAAATCATTTTTAAAGCATTTTATTGCAATTTATAATTTTTATGTACAAAAATAAAGTAAAATTTGTACTTTATAAAGTATTATAGCAAACTATTCAATATTCATGGGAAATTCTAGCATGAGCTCCACTAAAAATGGCTTAGAAAAAGCTTTTACTAATATTTCTAACTATTTACCAATATTGGCTTTACCAATATTTCTAAGGATTTACCAATATCGTTAGATATTTTGGTAAAAGCTTTTCATAAGCTTTTTTCAGTGAAGCTCATGTTAGAAGTGCCCCATATTCATAACATCAAAATAAATTTATAATTTTAAGTATATATTATAATACTTCTTTAGTTATTAAAAGTTAAAATCTAATTAAAATTTTTAGTTTTAAATTTTAAGAATGGTTCTAAGTTTAAGATTTTTAATTTTAAGAACAGTAAATTATGAAATATTTAACTTTCTTTTAACTTTTACTATCATAAATTAATATTAGTTTATAATAAACTAGATGTCATTTTAATTATTATTTAAATAAATAATAAAACAAAACAACTTTAGATGCTTCTCGAACAAGCTTCGTTCATTTGGACCGTTATAATTAAATTAAAGTTTAGTATATAACATTTATTATTCTCTCGTGTAAAATAATATTAATGACTTTCCTCTTTCCAAAATAAGAACAGAACAATTCAAATATAAACTATCAAACTAATTTAATTTATGAAACCCGTTTCTTTCTCTACTCTTTGGCCTCTGCTTTAGTTTTCGTCCCTTCTCTTCTCATCTCTCTTTATCTACTGTCTTAGAGTTTAGTAAAAAATCTGAACTTTCTGATCTCAACTCTCTTCTCAAGAACTAACTCTTATAAAACACAACCCTCAACCATTTTTGTCTTCAACCCATTCTCACCCATACCCGACATGTTACGAAAATAAGAAAAAAAAAACCCTGTGCTGTGTGAATTGAAGAGTGAATGTTCGTTTATTACACTTAAAAACTATTTCCAGTGGTTTTCACTCTCTCTTTCTCTGTAGTTTTCATTTTTCTCCTAAGGTATGGCAAGTTAGCGCAAATAGCACCCTGTTTTTCCTTGCTATCCTGCTTTTTTGCAGCCACTATTGGTCAATAATAGTGTGAAATATTTTCACACCGCTATTGAAGAGATTAGTGGTGGTGGTCGGCGGCGCTACCACGAAATAACGGCCACTATACCGCTATTGGGCCGCTTTTTGAAACCCAGGCATTGATGCACAAAGTAGAGCTCATATGGTGCTTTATTTTTAGTGACCATGTTTAATGTTAATGGAGTTAAGCTGCTGAGGCATATGTTACTGGAATTATTGGAAAAATAAAATACAGCTGAATTTGGACTTACAATCTTGTGGTGGCAGCACACGGATAGTAGCACGTAGCTCTTGGATAGCTGGTGGAGGTGGAGAAGCAGTTGGACGGCAGTAACCAGTATGCATAAGAACTATAAAGAATCATCACAACATCAATGCAGAAAATGTGTTAAAGGATAACAGTTTTATGATTCACATGGCCAACGAAAGGTTAGTACAGATTTCATGTTGCCATTACAACATACCAGCAACAAGGTCAGAGTCATCTGTGTATATATCAGTCCCCCATAGCTGGCCACCCCTGACCTGCACAGAATGCACTTATTTATTTTTTTATTTTATTTTTTAAAAAAAATAATGTCTTTGACAACTTTCATCCAATTTCAAGACCATCAAGTTCGCATTATAAGGATCTCTCAAGGTAAAAAAAAAAAAATCAAAAATCAAAACAATGAGAAAATATCACGATTAATAAAAGTTTTCAGCTTTTGCAAATTGCACAAGAAAAAGAACAAAATCCTCAAAAGAAGGAAAAAATATCTCTTGGGTCTTACCTGACGATTTGTGGCAGTAACATGCTCAGCAGGGATTTGAATTTCAAGAGTAGGGCCATTTTGAGAGCTTTCACCATTTTTATCAGCTTGAGAGGCTTCATATTCTTCCCACAACTTAATCAGCTCTTGCATGCATTCACCAACTTTATAAACAACAGTAGACACTTCAGGTTTACCTGAAACACAAAAAACATTAGTAGATTACAAAGAGAATGTAACCCCCAGTGAAATGCCTAAAACCTTTCTGTTCAATCAATGACCACAAACAACCCACTTCACAGTTGCATTGAACAAGCGACATATAATAGGTAGGAAAAAGAAGAAGCAACAATAATTCTTCATCACTCAAAAGACCTACTTAGGTAACCATGTTATAAACAAGACAACGCTTATAACAACTGTAACACAGTTCCCTCCACTCATGAGGCTCTAATACATTGGAGCTTCTGTCATCTCTAACTCACCCAACTTCCTTCTAAGCATCCATGAATTCTAAAAGTAATTATAACCTTTAGTATTTAGAAACTTGACTACAGAAATAATCATCTATCTTGATGTCACTGATTTAACTATTCCCTAGCCTTGTCCCTTCTAAGTTAAAGGCTTGAGCGAATTAATGTAGAACGACCTAATATACATCCTAAGACAGCCTGCAAATCAAATATAGAGAAAATTTAATCAGTTCCAGTCTTCATCTACCAAATCAACGTGCAAGGTCAAGCCTAAACTACCACCATAAATGACACTTCAAACATACAAAATGTCCACATGTTAAGCACAGGCCGAGAGAAGCTTTGCAACTAGGATAGGTTCTTTCAGATCAGTCTAACTTCACTTCACCAGATCATCAATCAAATATGAAAACAAAATTGCAGCTAAAATGTTGAAATCCAGAATGCACTAAACCACATCTCACCCTGAGATCTGCAATGTAAAAACAAAAAACTATGGTTAGAAAGCAAAAATAACAAGGGCAAAATACCTAAGTAAAACTTGTTGAAAATGAAAATGTAGCTACCAAAGCTTCAACCAATAGAACTTTTAAACTCACTTAAAAAGAACTTGTATAATAGCTAATTTATATGAATTTCACTTTGTGTAATGACTGAAAGACAGGAAATACCCTCAGAACAAAAAAAAAAAAATTGTAATTAGTTAAGCATCAATTACATTGCATAGAAACTGAGAAAGTACGATGCCTTAGAACAAATATCAGCAACATTATTTTTTAACAATAAGACCAATAGCATCACGAATACTTCTAAAGACTTTCAAAACAGCACTGAAAATAGCCAATACAAATAGGCAACCCAATTAATTTGCAAACAATGGTAAAACCAATGCCAACCAGAAGGCTGGAACAAGGATTATATAGGAAGTGGCTGCATATTGAAGGAGGTGGAGGCAAAAGGAAAGTATTAGAGAGAGGGAATGCATATTACAGAGGCTAGAATGCATGGAGATTTTAAAGAGAATAACTTCATATAACATGTAAGCTGCAGTAAGGTAAATATGCTTGAAATTAAAACAAACACTACAAAAATAGGAAGACACACCCTTCGTTGTCTTGAGGTCGGGGTCTGAAAGAAGGCTCGCGGCTTGCCACTTGAGGGCTGCCTCTTGGACGAAGCATCCTTTTACGCTGCTGGACTCCAGAATTAAAACCTTCCTTTTCCCTTTCCGTAGCCCCTTCACCATCTGCACACCCATCATCAGATTCTTTGTCAGAGCACTTGCTGCGCTTCTCAGGTCTGTCTCCTTCTGTGTCACCATCTCTTTCTCTTCTCCTATCTCTAGCTTCTCTATCAACATTTTTCCAGCTATCCAACTCTTTTTGTTTTTTCTGCTCAGATGCCTGATTTTCCTGCTCTTGTATTCTAACAGATCCATCTCCTAATTCCTTCTCATTGTTTAATCCTTCTTTCTCTGCTCCATTCAGTGGCTCTCTCTTGATATGATCCTTCTCCCTCTCTTTTGGCCTTTCTTTTTCCTTCAAATCCTTCCTTTCTCTTTCCCATCTCTCTGCTTCTCTCTCCTCTCTTGCAGATTCTTTTACCTCTCCGCTACTATTACCAACATGTGTGTTGTTCCTACGATCACTTCTTTCCTTATCTCTATCTCCCCAATCCCGGTGTTTCCCATCTTTTCTTTTTCTATCCTTGTCTTTAAACCTATCATCACCTTTTGAATCAAACTTGTTCTCACCAACAGCCTCGTGACCTTCAGCATAATCTCTTTCTTCAGTAGCAGGACCTTCCTTTACAACTTCAACTGTTCCTTGTGAATTAGCACGTTGGATATGCCATGGATCTATGTTTCCACCTGGGGGCTCTGAATACCTTTTTCCTCTAAGGTAATCCCTTGGATCCTTCCAACTCGCATGAATACTAGCCCCACCATAGAGATCCTTTTCCACCTTCAAATCACCCTTCGGACCACTATAATTCTCTCTATCATGTTTCAATTCTTTACTCTCATCCCCCCTACTCTCAAACCTACCATCCTTTTCACCTTTCCCACTTTGATACTCCCTCTTTGCAGCCTCAGCATAGAACTCCCTTGGTTCCACTCTCTGTTCTCGACTCTCAACCCTAACCTCTCGGTTGTCCTTGGCCTCCCGCAACTCCATCCTACTTTCAGAACAACCCTGATGAGAATCCATATGTGAATCATTCAAAGCAATAGACGAAGGCATTCTATAGATGGAGTGCTGTAGAGGTGACCTTCTACCTGAATCACGAAGCTCGGTTCTAGGAATCCTAGGCATTCTAGCATCTTGCCCCATGTCATAAGGGGCAGGATGATGGTACTCAGTGGGTACTGAAGACGAAGGCATTTTAGGATAATTAGCAGTATCCTCATGAGGGTATTTGGAGGCAGAAGAAGATTGAGCACCAACTTCTTCATGAGATCTCTTTGGAGCACCACTCATATTTTCAAATCCCTCCAAAACAATCACTTAATACCTAGATGAATTAAAAAAAAAAAAAGTTTCTTGTTTTCCTGCAAAAGGAAAAGAAAGAAACCCAAATGTTATATTCAAATAAAAAACCGAAATCAGAAGAAGGTGAGAAAAGAATGTTGTAAGAGAAAAGGCATAACGCAAAAACCTAGTAACATGTGTTTGAGTAGCAGAAGAAAATATATCAAGAAAAAGATATAGGAGTGAATAAGAAGAAGAGAAAGAAAATCGAGAAAATGTGAGGAGAAAAGAGAGCTCACCTTGGATTTTGGGAGTGAATTGATGAAAAGGTAGGGATCGAAGACGAAGATGATGTGTTGTGGTTCGGGAGGTTTTTCTATTTCAGTTTTAATAGAAAGACAAATTGCTGAATGTTAGAATTGGATGCACCAAACCCAAACCCAAACCCTGTCTTACAATGGGTAGGGCACATCAAATATCCAATCCACCATGTGAATAAATAAATATATTAAAATTATCTATTTCTTTCCCTTTAAAATAAATAATATTATTTCACATTATTTTAGTTTTCTTTTGTTTGAAGTATAATTATTTTTATTTTTATTTTTTTAAAACTAAAACATCAGTACCAAACGAAACGAGGAATCAATTTATAATTCAAGCCAACACGTTTATCTTGTACACCCTACCTTAAGATTCTTGGAATCCAACGAGTTCATATAGTGGTTACAAGATGAAAAATAAGAAATAAGAACTATATGCAATAGATAAACTTACCCAGCAAGGTGGTGAGCTGCCTTATTTACAGTTCGACGCATCCACTAGAAAGACAAATGTTGGAATTGAAGCCTCAACAAATAATAATAGTATAAAATCAGGCCAAACTTTGAGGAGCCAAACTGTCACGAAGTTAAAGCATTGACGATTTCTAAATAGTCTGACTCCAACATAATACTGTCGGAACCCGAAGCTTTTAACCAAGACAAAACCTCGCGGATGGACATAGCCTCCGCAACTTGTGGCTCCAACAGCAGAGAAATATGTGTAAAAGTTCACATGAAGCAGCCATCAGCGTCTCGAATAACTGCAATTAAACTAGTCAGGGGCAAAGCTAAAAAAAAAAAAAATTAAGGAGGCGAGAAATTAAATTATAATTTTTATGATAATAGAAATATAATTTCACCATTTTAATAGTCCGTATATTTATAATTTTTAAAGGATTGAATCAAATTTTTATCATGTTTAGGAGGGTAAAATACAATTTTATCTTTATTAATAAAATTTTAAATAACTTAAATAAAAAATTTTCCATTTTAAGGTGATTGAACTCCTGCCAGTAGCCCCTAGCTACACCCCTAAAATTAGTCAAGTTTGAAGACGAAAAACAAGCGGCGTGGACATTGAATTTCAACATACCATGCGATGGCTTGGCCTACAAATGCACACTCAACATCTCTGCCGTCTCTCGAATGTGCATAGCCTCAAACACACATTTGGCATAATCCCAAACTTACAATAAATTATCAACAGAGGCTACAACCTGCGCTGTTGTTAACAATTTCAACTGCCAGCAACAGAGATTGTGGGCAAACCAGAGACTAAAAATGAACAACATTCTTTCGATGTAACTAGGGTTGTGTGTGTATATATATATTCAATATATATTTTCAAGAGCATTGAATTGTTTCATATATTAAGAATAATAAAATTAAAACTAATCTTGCATTAAAATTAGAGTTGTACATGGGTCGGGCCCAAACAAAATTCTAGGCTCAATTGATAGGCCCGACCCAACCCAGCCTGAAAAATGAATTTAAATTTTTGCCCAAATCCGACCCGAATAAAAAAATATTAAAACTCGGGTCCGGTTCGACCGTATTAATTTTTTTAATTTATATTTTTATATAAAAAATTAAAATATATAATACATCAAAAATACTAAAAACATTAAAATAAATGTTTCCCAACAAATTGAAAATAAATTAAAAAAACTCTTTATATTTAAATAACATTAAGATAGGTGCATCTTAACAAGCAAATGCATCTAAAATAGTAGCAAAATTAACAATAAAACAAAAGTTATACAATATCCAAACAATAACAACAAAATAGTAGCAATATAATAGTGAAATGACAGCAAAACAGTAGTAAAACTACTTCTTCTTTTTTTTTTTTTACAAATTCAAGCCGGGCTAGGGCAAAAAAACCTTACTTGAGGCCCGGCCCATTTAGAAAATGGGTATTTTTTTGCCAAACCCATTTGTCGACTTATATTTTTACCCAAATTCTTCCACTTTTCAAACGGCCGGATGACATGTCTCATGTACAAGTCTAATTAGAATAATATTATAAAGAGATTAAAACTGCAAAACTTTTGAATAATGCAGAATAAATTAAAATTAGTTGGGAAAACCCAGATATTATAATAATTTGTAAATATTTAACTTCCATAAACGGAATAATTAAAAGAAAAATTGATTACACAAAAAGTTAGTAGCAATAATTTTTAAAATTACAAAGAAGTAATATTAAAAGCAAATATATAAAATTACAAAGTGATTTTAATTAGCATAGAGAGAAAACCTTTAAAAACTGAAATGAAAGAAAAATTAAAAGATTATAAACTATTCCCTTACAATTCTTTGGTGCAAAACTTTGTTTAGTAAACTGATATTTTGTGCTTCAAGAAGCCGACGATATTTATAGGAGAATAAAAGTTGGTGTAATTGGAAGGGTCAAAGCTTAGAATATTTTATTTAATGTAATCAACTTTAATGATATTTAATTTTACATATTCTCAAATTAAGGCAATAATTTTATTTTCATTTTTTCATTAAATTCCTATTGTAGTATATGTTGTTTGTAACTACATATCTTTAAATGTTAATTATTGCAATTACAATAATTTTTTATTAGTATTCGTTGGTATATGTTGTAATTTATTTGTTTAACTGTTTCGAATTGAAGTTAAATGTTTTGTTTTGCTCGGTAGTACTCTGCAACCCTAATTTGGCAACGAAGAAAGGTTAAGGGTGTTGCAACAAATGACACTTCACATCCTCAAACGAGAGTTTATCTCTCTCATAAATTAGGGTCTCCCTAAAAGACTTGTATGATGAGGGTAAAGAGCACAATAATAGAATAGCCTAATCTTAATCATCAATCTTAACCTCAACATTCTTTAAATCATTTAAAAGAGTAATAAATTGACTAATGTGATCTCTAAGAAGCTCACCTTCGTTCATGCGAAACATAAATAGATGTTGTTTCAACACTAAATGGTTAGCTAGAGACTTAGTCGAATAAAGAGTTTCTAACCTTTTACACAAGGCAGATGAGGTTTTTTCCATTAATATCTTCTGCAATACCATATTCACGAGGCACAACTGGATTGTAGACAATGCATTTTCATCAAGCTCTTCCCATTCTATCTGATCTAGATTCTCAAGCTTTTTCCTGGTAACGACCTTTTTCAGGCCGGCTTGAACTAAAATTGCCATCATTTGAACTTGCCACAGATTGAAATTTGTGACACCATTGAACTTCTTAATGTCAAACATTATTGTTGCCATCTCTGAACGAGCTGATCTACGAAAATTGGACTAACTCTGATACCACTTGTTGGAGATCGACCCGATTAAGCAACAAACAAATAAAAATAGCGGAAGAAATTGAGAAATTGAACACACAAATTTAACGTAGAAAACCCCCTCCAAAGAGGATAAAAAACCACGGATAAAGATAATTTCACTATAATGATAAATTTGTGTGTTCGATTTCTCAATTTCTTCCGCTATTTTTTACTTGTTCGTTGCTTAATCGAGTTGATCCTCAACATTTACCATATATTTCATATTTTTATGATTAAATATTTGATGCTAATACTTTATGTATATAACATTTCTAACTAATAATAAAACAAAATAATACAACATATCAAGAACTAATAAAGTAAAACCATACGGACTTACCTAACCAAACCAGCAACAAATACGACACCGAGGACTATTTCACAATTTTTCCTTTTTCTGCAATTATGCTCCGATTGGTTCAATCCTTGATCTATATGATAATTAAGTTTAATTTATCAATTCAAATACTTTACAACACTCAAATACATGCATATGATTTATTAATTACAATTTTTTTTTCCTACACTTTTATATTTTATTCAATTTAGTCCATAAAACCGAAATAACTATATCTTTAAATTTTAAGCTTCATTTCTCAATACAATTTCAATTTCATCCCTGTATAGCCCTCTAAATTCAAAAATGACCAAAATTTCAAGTTAATTTCAAAATATTTTCATTTTAGTTCCTAAGTTCAAAATTAACAAAATTCACTTTACAATTTAGTCCATAATCAAATCTAAGCTTATAACCAAACTATTTAATAGCAAAAACATCAAAAACCATAAATGACAACATTTCAAAACTTTAACAGTTTACGATTTAGTACCCGGACTAACTAGATTAAGTTACAATGATATCAAAAACATAAAAATTACGAAAAACAGACTAGAATATCATACCCATGCAAAGCTTGGAAGCTTAACCGAATGGTTGAAGGTTAACCATGGCTTCCTAATTCTCTTTGGCACCCACAGTTGAAGAAGAAAGAAATAATAATGGTGTCCACTTTTGTTTGTTTAAATTGTAACATATAATATAAAATTTTAATTATAATATTAACATATTTTAACTTTAAACATAGCACTAACCATCCAACTCACTTAATTTTTGGCTAAATTGCCACTTAAATCCCTTTAGATTCATTAATCGGTAAAATTGCTAATCCAAAATTCAATTCGCGTATACAATAACTTTGTAAATATTTGATAAAAATATTTACGGACTCGATTTACGAAAACGAGGTCTCGATACTTTAATTTCCAAAACCACTGACTTTTGAACTGATACACTTGTACCTTAACTAATTGTAACGCCCCAAGTTTTTATTTATTGAGTGCTAAAATATGTCAAGAAAATTGATTTGGTCCAATGATTAAGTGTCTGGTTGTGTGCTTAAAGTCTTGTGTTCAATTCCCTTTCTTTAAAATTTTTTATTAGTATTTTGATCCCTTATTTGGTTTGGCACGTTTGGGTTGCCTCTAATTTTTGTATGTTTATCAAGAATGAGTCTATTGGTTTAATGGTTAAGTATTCTCTTTCCCTTTGCAACTCAAGTTCAAATTTTGTTGTGCTCAAAGTGGAAATTATTTTTGCTCCTGTCCTGCTTTGCCGCCCATGCTGTTAGAAAGTGGGTTAAATTTAAATTCTAAGCAATCTGATTAAGATAATAACTAATCAAATTATTTGGGATATACTCTTGATATTATTTTTTTAAAAATATTGAGAATTATCCCTCAAAGATCTCTTAGTATCGTCCCCCTCTCCCCCATTTCCTCTACATTTCTGTTTTCTTCTCACTTCTGATTCTGAACATTTTTTTTTCTGTCATTCTTTCCTTTTGCTACTCTTATTATTCTTTTTTTTTTTTTCCCGTATTTTCTTACTTAGCAAACCCTTTTCCTTTCTTATTTTTCCTTTTGCCGCCCTTTTATCTTCTATTTTGTTGTCCTTTTCTGGATTCATTGCTGGCCGTGCGTGATAGGGGAATTTTGGTGAAGACTGTATGACACATACTCCTCCTACGAGTTGAGTTCAACAATTTTAAGGAACTCGAGTTGCTGCTGTAGTGTCAACATCCCAAAAACAATCAGGTGTATGTCTCTAACTCAAAAACATGTAGATTTGTGAAAAATCGAAAGTGGCAGTCAACGGCACATGGGCATGTGCCTCGCCATGTGAGCCACACGGGTTGGCCAGGTAAGGTGTGTGCGCCACACGAGTGTGTAGGCCCATTTCGTACAGTTTAGTAAGGCCGTATTTTGGGTCGACTGCATGAGGTTAGCAATATTGTAGTATCTGCTATGTGATTACATACAATGTTCGATAAACACTATCTGCTATATAAGTTGTATGTAATTTTCTGAAAGCATGTTGAATCATGCAAAATTGTATATTCGATTGTATGTTGTACGAGCATGACTATATTCAATAACTTTGAGTAAGTTTTTATGCATGCTGCTGATCTGGTAATTTGTATGCTCTGTTGGCATGTTTCTGATCTGTTATGTTTGTAAATGAGCATGATTAGTTTGAGTACATCTAAACATGCGTTAAATTGTTTGCATGTGCATTGGGGTGGATTATGAATATGATATAGAGGAAGTTTTGACAGACTATGTTCTGTGATTCTGGCGATTTACTCGCAAAATCTGTTTTTGGTAGTTTAACTGCAATATTCGTTTCTGGCGATTTTTTGCATTATATCTGGCAGCTCAACTGTATGATTTTTCAGTGGTACATGACCACTAATTTGGTGTGTTGGTTGGATGGGTACTTAAAAACCCTAATTGGTGTGTTGGATGGACAAAGATGGTGTGTAGTGGTTAGGGGTAGAAATTATTCTGTATGACATTGCAATGCTAAGTATGCCTTGTATTTGATTTTCTGCTCTGATATGTATGGTCTGTGCATCATTTGACTATCTATGTTTTGGGCCATGACACACACTGGGCTTTTAGCTCACTCAATTATTTTATCTTCACATGTAATCCTCAAGACTAAGATTGGGCATCGTTTGAAAACTTTGATTCAGATTCTCATAAACAAACTGGGTTCCAAAGGTTTATTTTGATTTTAAAACATGAACTTTTTTTTCTGACTTTGATAATATTTGGGACTTCACTTTTGATTTTGAGCTTTTGTAGGGCTTTGGTAAGGTAGTTCAATTAAATTGCAAGTTTTCTCTAGTAACTAAATTGGTTGCACCTTTGTTTTCAAAATTGAGTAATTATGAATTTTTACTGTTGTAAACCAATATAAGTTAACGATTTTTCTGTTGGATGACTAAGTTAATAAGGTAATAATCGTTAAATAACAAATGTGTTGAGAAAGGTTCGCATAACATCTGTAAAGATTTCTGAAAGTAAATAAATAGGGTTTTTATAAAATTATTTCTACAAGATTCGGTCGAAACATCTAAGCCAAGTTTAGGGTGTTACATTAACTTTCTAAATAACCAAAATTATTGGACCAGAATTTAATATAATAATGTAATGACCTCGTAATTATTAATAAATAATATTTACTGACTCGATCATCGAAAAATGAAATTTCGAAACTACCATTATCAATATTGCTAAAAATTGAATTGTTACAACTAATAAAATTAAGAAAATTATATATTGATATTAGTGAATAGCTACTCTCTTCAAATTACCCTCATAAGTTTGTTTAATGATTTCTAACTTGTTAAAGATATCAAGGCTATGTACTCATAATGGAATATAATATTAAAAAAAAAGTGAAACAGAAATTGTTAATTACATCAGTTCAGTCTATTAGAATCCATTCTCAGCTCAAGTTCTATTAGTGTAAGATACATATATTAATGTTTTAGCACATAGCTTAATACAAACCATACCAAAATTACCTTTTTTACTCAATTTTCTTTCCAATCAGAAAACCAAGTATCCAATAAACTTTTATGCCAAAAAATTTAAAAATACAATAAAAGAGCGGTTTAATATGTCAAACTTGAGTGGCTTGATTAAGATGAACAAAAGCAAGTTTAATGAATGTACCTTAGAAAAAAAAATCAAATAATTGCAAAATTAAATAATAAGATAAACAATGTAATAAAATAAATGAATGAGAGAAAGAAAAAAACAGCTTATTTTTAGAATAAAAATTTATAAATAAAAATATTTAAAAGAAAAGAAAGAGATGATATGCTTAAGGTCTAGAAAAAGTAGAGGTGACTCTACAAACCTAATTTTTCTTTTTGTACAACTAATAGAGGCATTTATGTAAATTTAAAGTTGCAACTGTAAGACACTCAAACTTATAACTATCAATACGTTTTATGGAAAAAAAATAGTTGAATATATATTTATATAGATAATATTTTAGATCGAAGTGATAGAGATATCGGATCGATACAAAAATTTATATGCATAACAAGTGCAAATATATTGATAAATTTAACGGTTTAATTATTAAATATTAATCGTATAAATAAAACATGGTAAAACATTACAAATGTTTAAAAAAAATTAATTGGATATAAAGGATAAAATAGAAAAACAAAAAATATAATTTTAACCTAATAAATTTATTAATTATCATTTGTCCAATTAATATTGTAAACACTGAAATATTTAATTGAATAAAAAATAACAAAGTAAAAAAAGACAATTTTAATCTTATTTACTATATCGAATAAAAACAATAAAACGAAAAGACAATTTTGATCCAATGTACTTATTGTTAATTTTGCGCTATTTACTTCTATATGACTCGCTTAATAACTGGTTTTATATATTATAAAAACCTGTGTGAGACTATTGACAAATATATACTGTATTTCTTTAATACCAATTTAGATCCGCATAATTCCTTTTTGAAATTTAAGAATAAAATTTAAATCTTTTTATTGCCCGCATTAAATCCGAATAATATTGTTAGCTGTACATTGAAGGGTTAAAATTAGATTTGGTTATGGGTCGGGTTACTCAACTTAATTTGAAAGTCTACTCGAAAAGTGAGAGGGTTTAAACAAAAGTATAGGTTCGAAAAATGGGCTTGGGCAAAAAAAAATGAGGTCTATTTTCTAAACGAATCGAGCCTCGGGTAAGCTTTTTTTTACTCGGCCTCGGCTCAGCTTGGCTCGAATTTGCAAAAAAAAATTGTTGTTGTTTCCACTATTTTGTTGCCATTTCGTTATTATATTCCTCCTATTTTGTTGTTATTATTTGGATATTGTATAATTATTGTTTTATTGTTAATTTTATTACTATTTTAGAAGCATTTACTTGCTAAATTGTACCTATCTTAGTGTTATGTAAGCATAAATATTAAATACTATTTTTTAATTTATTTTCAATTTGTTGAGAAACATTTATTTTAATGTATTTGATGTATTATATTTTTAAAATTTGTTTTTATATAAAAATAATAATATAAAAAAATTTAATTCAAACAGGCCAAGTTTGAATTTAATATTTTTATCTAAGTCGAGATTGGACAAAATTTTAAACCCATTTTTTTAGGCGGACTTAAAAAACCAAACCTAAAATAATGTTGAAGTCGAACTTGGTCCATGACCACGTCTATTGCTAAAATATTCAAATTTAAATCAGGATTAAAATTTTTTTAATAAGATTATTCTACTAGTTTCGCATGGGGTGTCTACTCATTCAGTACCACTGGTTTGTTCATTGCGATGGGGTTGATGATCTTGGTATTTCGATGGTTTTAGTCAATAAGACTAAATAGCTAGAAATTTGATCTCTCGAGTTTAAGTTTTTATATATTATTTTAGTTTAAATCTAATTGTTTTCATTATTAATCCAATAAATGATTTTTTAAAGTTTAATTATAATTGTATTTGTATTTGTTTGAAAAATAGTAAATGTTAATTTGTAAAGGTAGTGTGGTACACCTTAATAACACTTGAAAGCATATTGTACGTGTTGCGGATATGCGCTTCTTTTACCTTAACAAATTAACCTCTACCGTCAAGTACTTGTCTCTTGTCTTTTGCTTAATTTGCTGGTTGAGGAAAAGGTAATTTTCAGAACTGAAGAAGAGAGATTGCTGAATAGAATAATGGCATTTTGAAAATGAAATGAACTACAAAATGCAATACAAACACATCCATCAAAGCATGAATATTTGATACAAAATAAACAAAGCTCAACTACACTACAGCTAAAAAAATAAGAGAGTTATTTCAGTCATTGGAAGGTAAAGATAAAAGGCGAGTGAGTTCATGAGAGAGTGGAGGTTCAAAAAGGGTTGTCAAAGAGAGAACCACATCCTTCGGTACCAAGCACTTATCTTCCATGTAAAGCTTCTCCTGTACCTTGGGACTTGTTACCATTTCCATTTTCCCATCCCAACTCCTCTTCTCATTTTCCTGCATTTGTTTTCAACTTTAAATTAACCCCTCTGCTTACCAACATTTTCATTTACTTATCAAAAGAAGAAGAATTACCGGAAAGGAGTCCATAACTTGAAGGATTCCAACTTGGGCTTGCAAATACTTGATATATTTGAATGCAGATTGAAGCATTTCAGCAGTGTTCATCTTACTCCCCCCAGGCACAAGCTTCCCTAGCTCTTGAGTCTTTTTAGTAATCTTCCTCCTCCTCTCTCTCGCTGCAATGCTTTGCACTGACACACACTTTTCCTCGCTAATCTTGTTGCAGTTTCCCACTGTTTTCATTCCTTCCAAGTTTATCTGATGATCTTCAAGCACTGGACATGGACTTACAGCAACCCCATCAAAGACACCAGGCATCAAGTCTGAGCAGTAATGATCTTCAATGAGTTTGTGACGTTTGGGGCATGGGTAGGAGCTCAAAGTTTCATATGGGAGGACTTCAGGTGGAATGTCAAGGTAAGAAGCAGGAAAAGTATAAGGCAGCTCAAATGCATTCCAGTAGCATTCAAGACCATCTGCAGCAGCAAGCTGAGTCTCACTCTCAGCTTCAACTGTTTTTCTTTCATACATTGGCACATCAGTTTGCCAGTCGAAATATGAACTCAAAACCATGGTACGTAGCTGTTGAAAATGCTGCAAAAAAAGAAAAGAAAGAAATTTATATTACAGGAGACCCAAAGTAGCAAAAGATTACAGAAAATAAAAAAAAGGGTAAAAGAGAAGCTTAACATACCTGAAATAGAAGAAGAAAAACTGTCAAAAATCAGTTTTGGTGCTTATTGACTACCTGTTGAGTTTGAGACAGGAAAGATTTTTAGAAGACCAAACTTTATACAAAAAAGAAACTAAAAAAAGGAAAAACTGAATCCTAGAAGAGAGTGGTGGGTTGCGATAAAATAGGGAAGACTGGATAAGAAACGGTTAGAGGTAGTTACATGCGGCAACCCAATTCCCGCTATCACCTCTATTGCAGGTGTCTAATATATTGCTGTATGCCTTACAACTGATATCTGTTTGGATCTTAGGACGTATATTACAACTGATGCCTTACCGTCTGATCAACTGCCAATGTTGGATGGCAGTCGAGGATGGATCGTTTTTCGCTAACTTATGCCACACTTTTGGTGAAAACATTTTCCTGTAAAAATCATATAAAAAGCTAATAAAATTTTAGCTAAAATTAAAACTTCAAGATTCAAGTATATAGTTCCTTTTTCTAAATTTATTCAGGTTGTGTTTTTTTAATTTTTAAATTTAAAGGTAACATAAAAATATGAAAAAAATAAAAATATCAATTATCATTTAAAATAAGAGGTATATTAATTTTTTCTGCTACCAATTAACACAAAATGGGTCAAGAATTTTATAAGCAGTATAGATATTACTAAATTTGAAGGAAAAAATTGATGCCTACATCTAAATAAATATTTACTTCTAAATTAAAAAGCCGAAAAAAAAACCATAAAATATGAGTAAAGACTATAAACAGAGATTTGGGGACAAAAAAGATGAAAGAGTAGAATGGATAGTGAGGAATAGGAGGATATGTTAGGTAGCTGCCCAACATATGTTTAAAGATTTAGTTAATTAATTATTATGCAGCTATATCAGGATACGAATTGCCAACCAATCAGAAGAGTTCATAAAGGAATAACACAATGTTTAAATATAATTTATTTAACTGCTTAGCCAAAGGGATCGCGTGGCCTAATGGATAAGGCGCTCGCCTCCGGAGCGGGAGATTGTGGGTTCGAGTCCCATCGCGATCGTTTTTGCATTTATTTGAAATTTAGCTATTCTATTTTCAATTCTTGAAATTTAGTCCCTCAAGAAAAATATATCTTAAATCTCAACTCTCCTTTCAAAGCAGTGAAGAACCCCAAAAACCATTTGTCAAAATATGTGAATTTAAACTAATTTTTTACATATTATTTTTTGGTATGAGATTAATGTTAAGGGTATATAATTTTTGTTTGAAGTTGATAAGGGTATGTAATTGATAAAAGGAGTCAGATAAAATTTCATCACTAATTTTTGAATTGGTAACTTGATATTTTCTTTATTCAATTAAAAAAAAAAATCAATGATTATTGCAATTTCTAGAAGTAATCACAAATTGTCACACAAGTGAAGTCTTTTTTCTTTCTATTTTTTAAAATATTTATTGATTGACTTGCAAGTAATCAAGAAAATTACAAACTTCAATTGATACATATTTTGAGTTATTCACAAATTAGCACGAAGAAGAGTTGAGACTTTGGGATTTTTTCCTTGATAAAAATTTTACATAATCTAATTTAATAGAAATCCTTTGATGATGTTATGCATTATATCTCGATTTTTAAATAAAAAAAATAGAAAGCTAAATTCTTGAAATTAAAAGTTGAAGGATTAAATTTTAAATATGCTAAAACTACAAGAACTGAGAACAAAATTAGACCTAATATTTACTATGCATTAAGTTTTGCGAGTATCACATTTATACAACTAACTGATACAAAGATTTGTCGCAAAGAAAAGAAAAATAGTAAAAACATAGTGGTTACAAAGCATGAGTCAAACTTCTAGCAATTGAAAGTGCCTTAGCAGCAAAATTATTTTCACAGCACACAAGCATTTCAACTACTTGTCCCATGGTGGGTCTATCATCTTTGTCTTCTTGCACACATTTCAGGGCTATGGTTACCAAAATTAACATCTCATCAATGTCACATTTGCCTTCCAATGCAGGGTCTAACATGTCTTTGCACCCTGTCCATGTTTCAGCCTCCGTTGATCTTTTCATCTGCTCTTTCACCCATTTCACCAATGATGTCTGGTCTTCTCCTCCTTCACCATCTTCACTTGAGTGAGCTCCCATTCCAGGGTTTCTTCCTGTCACCAACACCAACACAACAATTCCGTAGCTGTAAACATCCACCTTGGAGGTGATGGGATGATTTGAAACCCACTCCGGTGCCATGTAACCTCTGGTTCCTCGTATCCTTGAGAATCCTGAGTACTTAACATCACCCCTGTTTAGAAGCCATGAAAGGCCAAAATCTGTCACTCTGGGTTGGTAACTGGAGTCTAAGAGGATGTTTTCAGGCTTTATATCGCAATGGAGAACCCACTCTAGACATTCTTCATGTAAATAAGCTAGTCCTTTCGCTGTTCCTATAGCAATTTCGAATCTGTTTCTCCAATCAATTAATTGAAATGATAAGCTTTTTGCTAACGATCCGTGTTCCATGTACTCGTAAATCAAAAGCCGGTGCTTTCCTTCCGTACAGTAACCCCACATCTCTATCACATTCATGTGATGAAGCCTTCCTATGGTGTCTACTTCAACTAAAAACTCAGCTTCCCCTTGGTGATTGGCATCGATAAGTCGCTTGATTGCGGCAATTCGTCCATCGGACAACTTACCTTTGTATACAACTCCTCCTGCACCTCTCCCTATCTCTTCTGTGAAACTTTTTGTGGCCTTTTTCAGCTCTGCATAAGTGAACCTTCTGATGCTTGATGTAGCTAAAAAGTAGCCTTGCACCGGACCCGAATGCTGGCGAGTTCTTATCAAGAGCCACAGCACAAAGAAAATGCTTAATACCTCGACGATTCCGATAGCTCCTGCAGACCAAAGAGCAAGCTTCAAAGACTCACTTTCATGGCTTTTTGGATATTCTCGACTCAGTTCCTCAAATTTCGTGGAGCAGTCTAGCTTGTAATCTTGATCACTCGCCTTGTTGAAGGAGGAGAGGCTAACCTTTGGCAGTTTCAAGTACATATCGCCTTCTAAATTGTCGGAACGACGTCCATTCAGTAACTGTGCCTTGGGATAACAGTATATGCCATCCGAACGGTGCACTTCAAAGTGTTTGAATTGAAACCCTTTGCAGTCACACATGCTCAAGCACAAGTCCTCACACATCTTTATGGTATAATTAGGGTACAAACCAAAATCATAGCCATAAAATTCAACATGACTGAGTTTCAAGAAAGCAAATTCATCAGCTTGGTTACATGGAAGATCAAATTTTGGTTCACAACCAAAGGTCCAATCTGTAGGATTCATCATCTTATATCCTGGAATGCAAGAACATTGTCTACCAAGATTAGGAACATAACTACATACACTGTTTGGTCCACAACTTCCATGAATCCGGCATGGTTGCGAGAAGGCTTGCCATGATACAACCCAATTTTCTTCTCCTTTTCGACTATACAATCGAAGATTTCCATCAAAATCGAGCTTCAACATTCTTTGAATCATCGAGCCGAAATCGGAAGGGAAGAAATTAACACCGTCGGTCGAACAAAAATCGCCAAACGAACTTAGAACCGCGATTCCACTAGTGTTGTACATGGATCTTCCAGCTTCCCAACTCAATAGCGAGGGGTCTGGCCAATAAACACTTGAAACCTCTGGACTTTGGTATACAAGGTTAAGGACGTTATTAGGATCAAAATAAAGAGTAAAGAAACCTGAAGAAAAGTTGCTTTTGCTTCTAGACGAGACAAGCTTTGTGTTTTTGTTGAGAGGCTGAAGAGGAAGAAGGGTCTCAGTAGGTGAATCAAAGCTTTGCCAAATCTTACTACCATCCGAATCATGCAACACGAGATTCCCACTATCATATAGTTCTAAATACAAAGACGACGTCAGATTCGAAACAGTATCAGCCTTCCATACAATTACATGTCCGGCATCTTTTAGAACAAGATTACCAGATCTCAAAAGGGTGAGCTTTGAATGTTTGCCATTGACAGGGAAGTCACGGTTCGCCATCCATACAATGGTGCAATTGTGAGTGGTGCAAGGAGGTTTGTTGAACCATATTGCGAAGCAATAAGCATTGTTTCCAACAGGGTGAAAACCGGCACTGAAAGTGCCATCGGCTGAAGTCAAAACTTCATTTGCTTGCTCTACTGAGATCGATGAACCCTCTTTTAAACCACGAGAAAGTAAAGATACTGCAGATGAACAGCTTAAAAGCAAAGAAAAGATCAAGATATGTGGTGAGGCCATGAATGAAATTTTTGTAAGATGTGAGTTTTCAAGTTGAGCAGAAATTAGGGTAAAATGTGAATAAAACTGTATATAGTGGAGAGTAGGTAAGGACGAAGTTCAACCATTGCTTCCACCAATGCACGTTGCTTTCTTAAACCTAAACCCGACATTTTTTTGACATTTCGTGATTAAGATTTAGGTTAATCAACATTTAATTTTAATATAATTTTTTTGTCACTGTACTACAAACTCATTGATTATATTATATAATTTTTTATTAATTTGTTAATATTTATAGGGGAATTGGTTCACTTACATTAGCGTAAAGCTTGGTGATTTTAATACACTACAACAAAACAGTCCTATAGCGACACATTTTTTGACATAAGACGACGCAAAAAAGGTTGCCATAGGTTCAGCGACGCTTCGCCCGACGCTTTCAAAATGGTCGTATATAATGGGGTTGGTATATGCATTGCGACGCTTTTGAAAAAGCGTCGCTATAAGTCAACATAAGCCGACGCTTATTAATGTGTTGGGAAAAGTTTAGTCAATACCGACTTTTACAAAAGGTTGGGGAAGGCCTAGTCAAGTACAAACTTTGGAGAAAGGTTGCCAAATACCTGTTTAAGACAACATTAAAAAGGTTGGTATAGACTAGTCTAAGATAACCTTTTAAAGAAAGTTGGGATAAAATTTGTCTAAGGCAACATTTAGAAATAGTCGCGATAAACCTTGTCTAAGGCAACCTTTAAAAAAGATTGGGATAGAATAGTCTAAGGCAACTTTAACTACGTTGGTATAGACCATGCCTAAGGCAACCTTTTGAAAAAGTTGGAATAGACCTTCTCTAAGACAATATTTAAAAAAGTTGGGATAGACCTGTCTAAGGCAACCTTTTAAAAATGTTAGGATAGACCTTGTCTAAAACAACTTTTAAAAAAGGTTGGTATAAATTAGTCTAAGGTAACCTTAAAAATGTTGGGAAAGATCTTCTCTAAGGCAACTTTTAGAAAACGTTGGTTTTGGCATGTCCAAGACAACGTTAAAAATATCGGGATAAACCCTTTTACAGCAACCCTAAAAAGGTTAGGATAGACATTTTCCAAGGCAACTGAAAAAAAGTTGAAAAAACCCGTCTAAAGCATCCTTAAAAGGTTAGGGCAAACCTATCTAAAACAAACTTAAAAAGGTTGGGATAGATCTTTTCTCATGTCGATTTTTTTACGATATTTTTTCTGATTTTTAAGAGCCTATTTTAGTGAAATATGAGCAAATTTGTATGAATTGAGTTTCGATGAGTCAATATTAATTGAACAATTAATTAACATAAAAATAATCATATAAATACAAAATTATCATTAAATAATGTAGTTAGTAATTTATATACAAAATCCTAATAGAAGTAGTCAACAAGTTGCAAGCATGTTGTCAACCTATTTCACATGACATCAAGAAATTATACAAAATCCTAGTAGAAGCAGTCAACACGTTGCAAACATGTTGTCAACTTGATTCCCATAATATCAAAAAATTATACAAAATCCTAACAGAAGCAGTCAATACGTTGCAAACATGTTGTCAACTTGATTCCCATGACACCAAAAAATTATGGGACAACTGCATTCATCAACCACTATTAACATATATATAATACATAATATGCGATGAACTGGCATTCATCATCATCCGAACTGAAGGCTTTATCATCAAGTCCGCTACTCTGAAATTCAACTGCAAAAATAGCAATGTACATTTTCTATTTATACGAGTTAAACGAGTTAAATGAGAAACAACATGAACACATGGGAAGACTATTAATATTAACCAAAGAACCATAAATTGAAGCTAAATAAAGAATTTTCAGCAGTACATCCAGTAAATATTAGTTGAGCAAGCAATGAGGACATTAAATAAGAACCTAGCATTCAATTACAACAGCCAATGTCTATTAAACCATTAACAAAGTTGTTGACAATATAGTTATAAAATAGTGACCTTAATATGTTTACTATGAAAAACCTTGGAACTTACTTGACATTCCCTTTGCCATACACTCATCGATGAGAGCCTTATACTTTTTATCACGAGCATCCATCATATCCATGAACTTTGCCTCTCGAATTTCAGTTAATTTCATAAATCTTTCTTCTGCCTCAGCTATCAAACGAGCTTCTCGCTCCGCGGCTTCCGTACGAAATCGAGATTCTGCTTCCTCGAGTAGAGTTTTCTCTCGAACTGCTTGTTCGGCTTGAATTGTTTGTATTTGCTCGACATGTTTAGCGCTCATCTCTTCAATCAATGTACTGATGGCTGATGTAGATTGGCTTCCTCGGGTGACTGACCCATAGCCAAACAACCTAGATTTGGTCATCCCACGTCCATACCCCAACATTATTCCATCCTTTTCAGGGCCAAACAATTGTGTATAAACCTCATTTTCTAATGCAATATTATCTTGAGATGCGAAAGAACTCTCAGGTGTTGGCATAGAGTCTTTAACCATCTTGCATGCTTCATCCTATAGTTCTCTTTAATTAGAAAAATCTATTTTGAAAAAAAAATTGATGTCAAATTAAATATAAATAAATAATACCCATTTGTTTCTTACATAAACTTGTTCTCACTGCTTTGATTGCTCAATTTATCACTCCCATCTTTGCGCAAATGTTGAAATCTAAACTGCTTCCAAATGCGAGGGTTCACGGCCTTCCTTCTCGACCTATTATACAACAAAAAAATAATTGTTAACAATATTCAAAGAATGAGCGCAGAATAATTAATATAAGTTACATATTGATTAATATGTAATACTTACAAACCGTGCATTTAGGGTCGCATATCCTGTCCTACCAAAGAGTGTGTGCATAACGCACCTTTGTTCTGGGATTCTTTGGCCTTTTCTCGATTGTGCCTATTTGTTTAAATTAATGAGAAAAATATGAGTGTAATAGGAAAACTAAGTTCATTATGCCTCATTCAACAAATCACGCATTTATGCACCCCCTACTTTAATGATATTGTAAGTGGAAGTAGGAAAAATGAGACATTTAGTCTAATAAAAGTGTATACCGCAGCTTGCGGTGTTCCCCATTGCTCCACTAGCCACTTCCATTGATCATCGTGCACACCAGGAGGATTGTTTTCATATATTTCTTCAATCGTTCGACCTTCTTGGACCATCTCTTTGTAGTATTTAGTTTTCAAAGTCGATTTAAACTCCTTTCGGAGTTTTCCAACATGTGAGAGGATGTCAGAGTCCTCCACCTTACCTTGAAGATCAAACTTTTCCTACACATATAACAAAATAATGTAACAATTACTCATTACATACGATTTCAAATAATTCAAAATTATTGCAATATATTAAATTAGAAAATGATTATGTACTACATACATGAACGATTCTCAATATGTTTTCCAACACATATTTAGAAAGATGTTTCCAATGTTTTGTATTCAAAGGATGATAGAACCAGTCCTTGAAATTGTACCGAGAAATTCAACCAATTTGGACGCTTCCTTCCCAATAGGTCAGGCCATATTGGTTGTCATCTACTACTATACGAGTTCCAGTTCAAGATTCCATATATCTTTCATGTTTGTAGGCCCTCTCTTTCTCTTAGTACCCTTAGTAGCCTCTGTCAAAAGTGACAATTATATTTTTGATATGAAAATTGAAAAAAAAATTATGTATCAATTTGAAAAAAATAAATATGATGCATGAGCAAATTGTGAATATGGTAAAAAAAAAAGAACAAAAACCAATCTTAATTATACAGAAGCATAATAAACGATTTTATTTATCATAAAAATACATAAACAAGTTTCTTTTATGCTATTACCTGTAATGTGGAAGTGCCTCAAATAGGGCTAAAGTCAGAGAAGCATCAAAATTATTTATGTAAGAGAAGGGTTTTTGAACAATAACAAAAATTCTTTCTATTTGTTCAAATAACCAATAATTTCATAGCTAAAAAAAAGTGACAAAAAAAAAGAAGAGCAGTGAGAAAAAGAAAAAAAAAATTGGCTCAACCTACACCTCATAAGAAAATTACACAAATGAAATCAAGAACCACCTACATAAGATACATAAGAGCAGAAGGTTAATTAACAAATAATTAATAAAATATATTAATATATACGATACATGTATATATGCTCAGACCAAATTTGGCTCGACATACACCTATAAATTTCAAAAAGCAGTGAAAAAGAAAAAAAAAAAGAAGAAGCAAAGGACAAAAAGAAAACAAAAAGAAAAAAAGCAGTGACAAAATGGTAACAAATAGAAAAAGATGGTAACAAAATGGTAACAAAGAGGAATCTATGAAGGAAATTAAAAAAAAAAAACCCGTCTTTAAAACCGGAGAAATAAAGGCGTGAGAAAGCAAAGGTACCAGTAGAGTTCTGTATCTTATCACCTTGATGAGTTGGAGTTCCATCTCCTGTGCTTTGACTATCGGTGCAGAAGACTTTCGAAGGTGTTCGAACTGTCGAAGAACCCCTTGAAGAGAATCGTACACCTTTTAATGTGCGCCTTTGCGAATCATTTTCCTAGAAACAAAGTGGTCTTTGGTTAAAGATGAAGTAAGCGTGAGAGAGGAAGGAAAAAGTCATGGGTTTTGAGGAGGAAAAAGCGGGAAAATATGAATTTTCAACCGGGAAAAATTTGGAGCAAGGGTTTCTTCTTTATTTACTTACATTCTTTTTTACTGTGTAGGGCTTGGACGGCAATTCCAAAGTGAAGAGATGGAGAATTGGCTTTTATATATTTTCCAATATATGTACTTGCACTTTATTAAAAGCATGGCCAAAATAAATGACCCAAAAAAGAAAAACAAAAAAGCATTAAATTGTCTCTCGCTCTAATTACATATATAGCATGAGAAAAGTGTAGAGACTAAAATTGACTAATTTAAAAAGTCTAGGATTAAAATTAAAAAATTAAAGTGCAGGTCCTAAATTCATACCTTTGACAAAATAGATGAACTAACAAAGGAATTTAACTAGAAATAAACTTCATGCGACCCACGTATATGACAAAGAATGCATGATATATGCATGAATTTGATGATGACACACATGAGCATATTTTTTAAACATATACATAATAAATTAACAACAATTTTAATTTATGAAACTGATTATAATGTTTGTTTTTTACAAGGAAAAAGACTGAATGTGCCACGCATGACCTATATTGTAGAGTCATCAACACCATCTCTTCCAGATAAAATCCATTCTCCTTGTAGACCCAAAAGCATCAAATAAACTTGAAAGCAAAAGGCATATTAGTTAAAGGACATGTTGTTTTTCCCTCCCCATCTAGTGAAAAATCAAGAGTTTAACCAATTACGACAAATAATGAAATATAATAACAAGGAAAGCTAATTCAAGATGGGAAAAATGGAAGGAGATCTCGCATGATAAACTTACAAATTTTCATCTCTGCAATCTCGAAAGATTAAGAGAATTTGCCTTAGCAAGATATCTCAAGTGAAGTGAGTATTCTTCTCACAGCAGATAATGGAGGCCCACCTATGTCACCAAAACCAAGCATCTTAGCACAATCCCAACCACCTCGGGCTTGAGCGGTTTTTCCCCATTGTTCCTGGCGTCTGCTGTCCGGATCTTTCATCGTGGACATGAAAGCAGGATCCAAATATGTATCTAAGTAACTTGAGTTTCAAAAATAAACAATTTTTTGACATGGTTAATTAATGACTTGAAATTCAAATAGACCATAATCATTTATCGTAATCAAAAGAACCATGACAATTTAAAGAGAAGACTTGAAAACTGACATAAAACTACATGTCATCTCCGCGGAGCAATGGTATGTTACATTTTGCGAATTCTAATTCTATAGCAACTTAGACATAATTAAAATAATAACAAGATTTACTTCTTGCTTTAATAATATATTCCTCAAAACCTATCAAATCCACAAATATGGGGAAAAAACAAATCCCATGTCTTATCACGTATGTAACAAGTACAAGCATCCATATGTTGCAACAAATAAAATGAACTACTCTGTTTATAAGTTAAATTTGCTATCAAAAGGAACAAACTTTGATGAAATTCAAATTGTTGATATGTTACACTCGAAAAACACTTAGTCTCTTAGAGATGTTAATCATTAAAATGTTGGAGAAAGAGCCTCTTAAACCACAAATACATAAGGTTGAAATATGGATACACCTATATTCCAATATTTGCACAGAGACCTTTGTACCAAAGCTACATCACTAGCGGGATAAGGAGATTGATTGATTCCATTTTAATTATGATGTGTCTCAAAATATTCAGCAGAATTTGAGTCATCATAACCAAAACTCGCAAAGAAAGTCGTCAAATGAGCGAAACTTATGGACAAATAGACAAAAGTCATATATGCAAATGGACATTCTATCAAGACTAAAAAAACAACCATTTTGAGAATATCTATGCTAGACAAACCTACTAAAGATTGTTCAATTACATACGATAGACAAGAATTTAGCAACTCATAATATAGCTTCTTTGCAGTGTGTTTTAGTGCGAGACTAACATTACAATAAGGAAATTACTTGGAACATTAGAAAAGCTCAAATGACAAGATAAAGCGAGAATTTTCACAGATGGAAAAAGCCGATATGCATTAGAACTTAAAAACTTATATTCTCTCTTTTCTTAAATAGAAATATAATACTAACAAAATGTCTCCAAATATAAAAATGAACATACATAGATGTTAATATAATATGAATGTCATCTTTAGTTTGAGTGCTCTGTTTCTTGAGGCAATTCATACTTGTATTAAATATATCAATTACACAAAATATTTGCACTTCAAACATCGTTCTTGTTCAAACTAAAAATAAAATTATTAAGTTACAATATGATGATCACATTGCGGATATTCATCATCTTCTACGGGGGTTTCAAAGCCTAGATAGAACAAATCTCTTGGCTTTATTCCGATAACATGGAGCCATCCTTCATTCTTGCCATCCTCGACATAAAATACTTGTTTCGCTTGAGAAGCCAATATGTATGGATCGTCGAATCACGATTCCTGTATGGATAAGCTCGAGAAAATTTTAGCATAATAAAACCATTTGCATCCTTCTTCATACTTTTAGGAGATTTAATATTCACCCAATCACATCTAAGCATGATAACCCAAAACCTATCATAATAGTTTAGCTCGATAATTTCAATGCAATTGCCATAATAGTTTCTACCACAAGAAAAACCATCACGCCACTGCTTTGAGTCTTACGATGTTGCTCAAGTTTTTAGTGTGGACCCTAAAACCATTAATTATAAGCCCATCATATGTGGAAACCACCTTATGCGGTCCTCGAGCAAGAGCAATTACATCAAGATCAACTTGTTCAACTTCCATCTTTGGAATCTAGCCATATAGTAAGAAATCAATTAACTCTTATTCTATGATCAAATTTCTACAATATTCCCTCATTACATAAATAACACAATAAATTATTTTCATAGTGACAATTTACCTGTTTCGCAAGCCATATTGGGAACTTTTCAACCAACCATTTGTCCTCGATCGCGTTTACTAATTTGAGTGCCACCATAAACAAATTTCGCTGACTCCAAAAATTCTCTATATATCATATATTCAGTATATTGGGAAAAATGTTGTCAAAATGTATACAAATTATGTGATAACTTTATTTGTCTATTGGTTAAGAAAAAGAATGTAATGACAAGATTTTCCTCAGGAAACTCAGCGATGTAAGGCAATAACTTATCGCTATGTAATAGAACATAGCGGTTTGCTTGTGCAAGAGATAGCGTATCCAATATCTGTGCAAAATGGATAAAATAACCAAAGCATCAACCTTCTGAATTTCCAAAATGACAACAGTTGTAATTTATCCAAAACAAAAATCAATCAAAAGTTGTCATATATTCAAGCTCCAAATTAAACAATATAAAAAGGAAGACTAATTAAGTCAAACTACAAAAAACAATTCAATGAACCCAAAATTAAGGCAACAAATATGGAAACGAAGAATCAGAAATATTAATACTTCATCATTAAAGCAATCCAAAGAACAAAGATTTGGTTATGATGACCACTAATCCAATCCCAATCATAATGTAAACTTGTTTATTGGGTTTTTTTTTTCTTTTGTTTTCTCTACCCAGAAAGCAAGGACTTTTTTTCTTCAGAAAATAAAAAATAAAAAGCAAAGAATACGATAAAAATGAGTCCTCGAAAAAGAGAAGGATTGAGAAAGAATGAGAATTAAAAGAGGGGAAATGAATTTGAAGAAAGGTACTTATGAGTGGGATCCACCTGTGTTTCCTAATTCACACCCAAATGTTTTCTTTTCAAGGATTCATCTCATGATACGTCCTCATATTATGTTCAGAAATGTGGAACATCTTTGCAAAGGCATTAGTCATAAACCACATCAATTGGAAACTCAAAAAATTAAGTCATCACTAGTTGCAAATTAGTGAGAAGAGAAACAAATTATGGTAATGATCATGGCACAAGCAAATGTGAAATCTAGCCCATCACATAATCTGGACGGATATTAGCAAGTAAGAGAAATACATATCTTGTACGTCTACTATTTTCCCAAAGGATACGAATTAAGAATCTAATGCTATGTGTAGTATTAGCAGTTGAAGTGTTGCTTTTGTAGGCCAAGATGAATTGAAATTATACTGAAAAGCGGATTAAATCAATTATTAGTTGCCATGATTTTTTTGTTGAAGAAATTGAAGTTTAAACCATGTTCGCAATCACCTATCAATTACATTTTTATGTTTGGAAGCCACCACCTAGTTGTATTCGATGTATGATTTTATTTACGAATATGGGGTTCTGATATCACCCGCTTTTTCCTTACTCAACACTACACCATTACTAGCACTAGAATCTCCATTTAAAAGGGGTTTGTAACACCACAGTTTAGGGGGCTATGCGGTTTGAGTATAATGTAGGTGTTGGAAGGTTCTTGGGTGTGCTTGGATGTGTTTTGGGGTTTTAAGAATGCTTGGATGAAAGGGGAGATTTTGGAAAATTTTGGATTTTTAGTGGAAAAGGAATCGGGCCAAGGGAGTCTTAAGAATAATTTTACGTAATTTTTGGCACAAGGGAAGGCGGTGGTAGAGTGGTCTCAGTGCGCGCTTAAGAGCTTGGAGAGGCGCCAGTGAGGGCACAGGTTGAGTCCAGAGCGCGCTACAAGGGGTTTTAATATTTTTGGGTTACGGCGTTACAAGGAGGAGGCCTTAAAATAATTTGGGGCGTGTTTGGTCACAAGGCGCAAATGGTCCGGTGGTGCACATGCGGAACTTAGGCGCTGAAGGTGCGTGTGGGCGTTGGTTCGAACAGCAAGCAGGCATTTTGGGCGTGATTTATTTTTAGGCGGTTATGGGCTGGAGTAGGAAGGGTTTAAAGATTAAAAGGTGTGATTTTATGGCATAAAATCAAAGTGGCCGAGTGGCACAGGCGTTGGAAGTAAGGCGTGCAAAGCGGCAAGCGAGCACTGGTTCGAATCTCATGACAAGCAATGGAGTATTTATTTTTGCGGATTGGGCGGCAAGAGTTTCATTGAATTTAAACTCTACTGACGAAGGATCCCACATCGGAAAGACACAAAGAATGAAGGTGAAGAGCTAGCTATATAAGGAGCATCCTAGGAGGAGAGTAAACACATCTTGGAGGCGTTTGGGCACAAGAGTGATCGGAGCGCGGATTAGCCCAGAGTCCTATCGGTGTGTAACTCTCTCTACTCTAGTTATAGGCGGCAAATGCAGAAATGCAACGTCCGCGGCAATAGTAGCCACACGAGTGCGGCGCGCGTGTGGGGCTTCGATCGCGATAGTTGAGGCCATAAGTAGTATTCTTGTGGGTTGGGGTGCCCAGGCGCGATGGGCCGAAGTGGGCCCAATGGGCCGTGGGCCCTTATGAGTAAATTGTGCGATTGTGTAGTATATAGTGAACTAGACTAGGTGGAACTTATATACATGGCTAGATTTGTGCTAGGTGGGCCACACGGCGTGTGGGCCGAATGGGCGAAATCGAGTTTTAGGCCCAATCGTCCGATCTGATGGGAAATGGTAGGTGAGTCGCTCGAGGTGACATTTGGGCCTTTGGGAAAGGCCATTGTAGGTGCAAAATTACCAAAATACCCACAAGGGTATATTACGAAAATACCCTTAGTGGGTAAATTCTTTGAAATACCACCAAGTGTAAATTACGAAAATGCCCTTGGTGGGTAAATCACCGATATACCCTTGGTGGGTAAATTACGAAAATGCCCTTGGTAGGTAAAATTACGGTTATACCCTTAGAGGTTGATTAGGGTTATTATGTTGTTTAAGTTCTTAACCGATTGTAGGGAAGGCTTGTCATCGTGTGCTTGAGATTTGCTTGAGGTACGAAAGGAGTAAGGAAGGGAGATCTAGTGCGTTAGATCTCGACCTACGGGGTTCGATAGTCGCGTTAGTAATCAGTGTGTAAACTAACACACTTCTTGCTTTGTATATGTTTGATAAAGCGATTGATTGGTAAAACCAAAATAGTATGGTTGAGTGATATGATACCCTATGGGGTATGTGCACCGATTCGAGTAAGTCCGTTTCATTATGAGTACTTATTATTGATACATGATGTCATGATTTATGATGTATGTGCTATGAGATGCAACGTTAAACATGTTTGCATGATTTGAATACTATACATGAGTTGGTATGATGATGGGTGATATGAGTGGAGAGGCGGTGATATTTTGTCTTGACGAGCACCAGTGTTTTGGTAACACACTGCGCTGACTCACTACGGTCACGGAGAGTTTGGCACCTCCGGAGGTTTGGCACCTCGTCGTCTCGTCCCCGTGGTTTTGCACCACGGTGGGTTGGCCCCACAAGCGGTATTGAGGATTGGCGCGGTGATTTGGTATCACACGATGGGTTGGCCCCATCACTCGATTTGTGTCTTGGGCACGGTGGTTTGGAACCACCGGTGATTTGGTATCACATTCGTGTCTTTGGACACGAGGTTTGGCACCTCATAGCGACTTGTCCACGTGGTTAATTCCACCGTGGGTTGGCCCCACTTTGAGATATGGGATCGCTGCGCGGTGATTTGGTATCACCACGATGGGTTGGCCCCATCATTGGATTTGTGACTTCGGTCACCGGTGTTTTGGTAACACATTGTGACTATACGTCACCGGTGGTTTGGCACCACCGGTGGTTTGGTACCACACTGCGGGGTAGAAAAGGTGTATGGGCCGGTTAGGATTGGGTGCATATGATTGGGATGCATGATGATCATGATTATGTTTGTATGTGATATTTTGCTAATCCAGGAAAAAGGGTAGCACACTTGAGTCTGGGTGACTCACCTTTTTCCTTAACCATTTCGTAGTGCATAAAGGCGGGCCGGGATCGGAGAGGACAAGGTGGCCCATGCGAAGATGATGTTCAATTATTCCATGCTTGATTTTGATATAAGTACTTTATTTGAATTGTTGGGTTGTAATAAAGGCCATTTTATGTTTTTGGTATTACTTTAACTATGGTTTATTTAAATTAAATTGCTACGTGAAAATGATTTATGGTTTGCAACCTATTTATTCAAATTGGATATTATAAACCAAAGTTTTAAAAATGAATGAGTTTAATAGCAAAGTTTTATTCCAAAGATATGTTTTCCAAAATTCAGCAAACTACGATGTTTTATTTTAAATTAAGAAGATTTTCAACCGTCTTTTCCCGGTGACATAACCGTTCGATTAAGTAGTGAATGGGCCGAGTTTGGGGATGTTACAGGGTTCCTCAAGGAGGGTACATTCACCCTCATTTTTTACAAAGAACCCAACAATACATAGAAACAAACCAGTAACAGCAGACAAGACATCAGATACTAAATTCTGGCTTGGGAAAGAAAGATGTTTTTTGAAGAGAACAATGTCTATATCAAGACAATAACATGAAATTGAAAAGTAAAAAGCCCATCAAATTCTCAACACAACAGGGAACCTCTTTTGTTCTCCAGGATTGGAGAATTGACAATGCATGTAAACACATATTGCACATGCACACAGCAGTTCCATTTTACATGCCCACGGTAATGGCAAATTAAATAATGTTCTTTGTAACCAAAGGGTTAAGAATGCAGATCACCTGAGATAAGAAAACAACTGCTACCAAGTACATATCGGTACTAATGTCCCACAACACACCTCAATGATGGCAACAAAGGGCGCAACTATGATCGCAAAAGCATCTCCAGCGTTAAAAACGTGGTCTTCCCCTTTGAAATGGATACGAAAACCTTATCTCAGTATATGCAACAAACCAAAGATTTAGCTAACCTCTAATCGAACTCAACAGAACCACGAGGCATGGAGGCGAAATGGCAAGTATCATATATTAGTAATTGAGGGTAAGCGATAGAAAAAACCTCCTACCGTCATATATTATATGAAATTTGTTAATGAACAGAGTACTTACTGTATCTTGATTTTGGGTTTTGATTAGGGAAGAGATTAGGGAAGGGAGGAGAAAAGGGGGTCTTGATTTGGGTATGGGGTTTTGTATGTTTTTTTTTCAATAATAGGAAAAAAACACTAAGGGGATTACAAATTGCAGAAGAAGATCATGAAAGACAGAAATGACAAAACAAAGAAAATCCCAAAAAAATCGAACGCATTTTGAAATTAAAATCCAAATTTTCAATAAAATAATCCCCTTTTCTTCGCATTTTTGAACCAAGAAGCATAGAAGAAAACAAAGAGAAAGCTTCACGACTTCACCTTACCTTGGGAAATCGAGATATGGTGAGGATGGATCGGAGAGTACAATCAACTCCAAAACGCTTGCGTTTTAGGGGTGGGTTGTTTAATCTGATTTTGGGATTTAGATTTCTTTCAAAGTCCATAATTCAAATCTCTAATGGGATAACTTTTCCTTAGACCTAAATGACTAAAACCAGTAGAGCCCAATAGTGAATTTAATTTAGAAATCAACATTAGAAAAGCAATTCACTTAATTGTCCACTAAATTAAGGGTGAACTATATAAAGTTAACATCTTATCATTTTGAACATCTAATTTCAAAAAACGGTCATTAAATTATTTGAAATTAAATCATTTAATTAATAATAAATTTTATTCAAGTTATTACGTTGTTATATATTTAAAGATCCAGCTAGCAAGTTTCAAGTTGTGATTTAATAATCGGTACGATATAGTAATATTTATCAAATATTCAAGTTAATTTAAAGATAAAAAAAGAAAGCTGTATAGATTTTTGTTTGTAGATTACTGGTGTTCAAAAAAGCTTCATGAAAAAACAAGAACTGTAGAAGAGGAGAGCAATATGAGAGCTTTCAATTGGTGCAGCTAGTGCAAATAAAAAGGACTATAGTGATTTTAGCAACTGCTGACTTGAATGAAATTTTTTGAAAAATTTAATAACTATTTTGTAACTTTTTAAAGTTAAAATTGATATTAGGTGTGGTTTTGACAGCATTACATTAAGTTAAAATATATTTAAAAGAATAAAAAAATAAATTAATCTTTTGATGAAAATTTACACACTAAATATTTCATGAGTAAATGTTAAAATTAAAAATCTTTAAGATGTTCTTAAAAAATAAAAATAAAAATTCAAACTCAAATCGATTAGTGTTTTTCACTGCTTTAGAAAAGATAAGTGGAAGTTAGCATCCTTCCCTAACTGAAAGCTTAACTCCAACGACTAATTCACATGCTTCACTTTTCACTTCCACTACACTACAACTTCCTCTTTCAGCTTTGTTCTTTCCTAATGATCTTTGCCAATTCAAATTGCATTTTCTCTTAATATAAACTTAAATACTTAATTTCTTAGCCCCTTCAAACGCTGTGATGTCCCACTGATTAAAATATCAGAGCATATTCTAAAAACATAAGTTTGATGCTTCCATCTTAAACTCTAAACCCTAAATCTATAATCACAAAATCCTAAAATGATAAACCCTAAACTCATAAATCCTAAACCCTAAAATATAACACTTAAACCTTAAATCCCAAACTTTAAACCCTAAATCTTAAAATATAATACCTAACCCCTAAACTTTAAACTCTAAACCCTAAATCCATAATCACGGAATCCTAAAATGATAAACCCCAAACTCATAACCCTTAAACCTTAAAATATAACTCTTAAACCTTACACCCTAAACTTTAAACCTTAAACCTTAAAATATAATCCCTAACCCCTAAACCCCTAAACCCTAAACCCTAAACCCTTAAATACATAATCACATACTCTAAATGATAAACCTTAAACTCATAAACCTTAAACCCTAAAATATAATTCATAAGCATTAAACCCTACACTATAAACCTTAAACCCTAAACTAAATTTAATTTTTAAGACATTTTTATTAAAAACCTTATTCACACTCGAACCTATTAAGTTATTTTTAATTTGAATATATATAATTATTAACAAACTGATGATGTAAAATTTTAAGAATATTCATATTTTAAATCCAATTTTTGGTGCTACGCATTCAAAAAAGCCAGAATTAAGGAAATTTAGGACGTTGCACCTTTATACAAAGAGTTAGCCGGGCGTATGTTGACAAGTCTATCCCAACACTTAGGAAAGTGTCACCCCAAAACTATCGTCTTAGGACTAGGCAAAAGCCAACTCATATTCAAGCGTTGCCTTAGGCATACATATCCTAACCCTTATACAAAGAGTTGGCCAAAGCATAGTCTATCCCAACACTTAGGAAAGTGTCGCCACAAAAGTGTCATCTTAGGACTACACAAAAGCCGACTCTTATTCAAGCGTTGCCTTAGGTATACATATCCCAACCCTTATACAAAGAGTTAGCCAAAGCGTAGTCTATCCCAACACTTAGGAAAGTGTCGCCCCAAAATTGTCGTCTTATGACTACACAAAAGCCAACTCTTATTCAGAGTTAAGCCTTAGGCGGACATATCCCAACCCTTATAAAAGAGTTGGCCAAAGCGTATGTTGGCAAGTCTATCCCAACACTTAGGAAAGTGTTGCCACAAAAGTGTCGTCTTAGGACTATACAAAAGCCAACTCTTATTCAAGCGTTGCCTTAGACATACATATCACAACCCTTATACAAAGAGTTGGCCAAAGCGTATGTTGGAAGTCTATACCAACACTTAGGAAAGTGTCGCCCCAAATGTGTCGTCTTAGGACTAGTTAAAGCCAACTCTTATTTAAGTGTTGCCTTAGGCTTGCATATCCCAACCCTTATAAAAGAGTTGTCTAAAGCGTATGTTGGCGATCTATCCCAACACTTACGAAAGTGTCGCCCGTAATTGTCGCTATAGAATTTGTTTTGTTGTAGTGATAATTCCATAGTTGAATTTATCAAGAATTTATAAGGGCCATGCATGAAAAGTTTTGAATCGATCCGATATCTTTATCATGTTGATTTAAAATATTGTCTATATTAATATAAATTGAATGGTTAAAAGTTTTTTTACATAGATGAATAGTTAGAAATTTTAAATTTATACCAAACTTGATATACATAATCTATATGAACGAAACATCAAATAGGACAATTAGATTAATTATTAAACTATTGGTATAAAAAGTTCTGGAAAGGTTTAAACCACTTAAAGTTTTATATAGGCGTAAATGAATCATCATCGGTGTAAGTGAATCCTCCTATATTGATAAAGTTTAAGTACAATCAACCATTTCTATAGTAGCCACATGCTATAATAGCATTTCACTATAACAGTTAAGTTTCTAGAAGAAGCGATTTTTGATATCTTATTTAAACCCTGTATAACAGCTTTTTACTTATAACAATGTATTAAATTAATTTTCTATAACAAAATTAAATATAATTAATCATAATTACATAAAAGATGTAATACAAAGTATAAAATAATGTTAAGTTACAAAGACATTTCTTATAAATATTAATTTTAATTGTTCAAGGATATTAATATTAAAAATATAAATAATTGATAAAGATTAAAGATAGTAATTGCTTTAAAAATAACATAAAAATTAAAAATCTATTTTAAGTAAACTCTTTAAAGCTAACTTAATCTTGCTCTTTCCATCGATTTGTTGATCAGTGGCTTAATTAGGTGGGATTCACATGTACCCGACCTCCTTAAAATGACATTTAAATTATTATTTTTTTAATCTTCTACTTCACCCGGTTATTGATTTTATGCATTTATATGCACTGTAAATTTCTTGTTCGACCTCCACTCGATATGAAAGATGTAAATTTTCAATTTATTCAGTGTATAATTGCCTGAAATAATCTATTTTCCGCATTGACTTTTTACTTTTATTGTTGCCTAAAGTAGTCTACATTTTGGTAGAATCGAAGCAACATCCAACGAAAAAACGTAAGTTCATTAAAAATAATAATGTTAGTTAGTATAAAAAAACAGTTCACGTAGTAGTAGTAATAATAATAGGCTATTAATAGGATATAAGTTGCGGATCGATAGAATTCTTGAGAATATGCTTAGTTTAATTAGTATGGATATTATTATCAATGCAGGAGAATATGGGTTCGAGTGTGTTAAAATGCATTATCCTCCTATTTATGGGTTGGAAAGAGATTATAGATAGTTTCAGGTATTGTGTAAAAATGAACATGTATGATCAAAATTTATAATGAAATTATAAAAAAGAAAATTACGAAAATATGAATTTAGTTTTGATATAATTTTTAAAAAAAAATTCACCTTTTGAACTATGCATATAAAATGAATTAAAAAATCATTAGCAACATTAAATTTCCAAAAATATGAACTATTAATAGGATATAAGTCTATAGCTTTTGATTTCTATTTTAGTCCTAATAAAATATAGACATAGAAATTTAAGCGAGTTTGTAGTGAAATGCCTAAGTTTGGTGGTAATATTTAATTCTATTGATTATTTTTTTTTTGAAGAGAAAATGAATCAATTACATATATACATATACTAATATGAAAGCTTCACGTTAGGTTAAATAATTTTTAATTAAATTATAAAATAAAATTTGAAATTTAAAATATACTTTTAAGTTTCTATACTCTTCGTGTATACATAATTTAGTTTTCATATTTTTGTTTTTAAAAATTTAGTCTTTCTACTTTTTTAATTTTAAAATTCAATTCCAATTATGAGCGCCATTAAAATTTTCTTTTAAATTCGTTGGAGCGACAATTTGAATTTTCTTTTTAAATATTCACATGATAACCATGTAACAAAAAAAAAATGAAGACATTGCAATGGATATGAATTTAATAAATAATTTTAATGGTGTTAACAACTCTTAAAAATTACATGGTCATTTTAATCAAGATAAAGATTAAATATCAAATGTGAGCATAGTAGAGAAATCAAAATTGCAATTTTACCATTATCTTATAATAACTAAAAAAGAACAAAAATCATGTCATTAGTTAGTCTAAATAATTAACATTGTTAATAATTTTAGTAGCTAATGTGGATTTTTTAAAAAGTCTTATTTCAACTCATCATGCCAATTTTTTTTGTTAGAATAATATTTTTTTAAAAAGTTCACGTCAAAAAAATTATTAGAGTAATCAACAGTATTAAGTATTTAGACTAAACATTATAGAAAAAATAGAGACCAAATTATTGTAGAAATTCAAGTATAAAGATTAAATCTTAATTTTAGGCATAGTAGAGGGACCAAAAGTGATATTTGACCAATTTTCTATCAAATGCAAAAAAAAAAAAGACTGAACATGTGTCAAGTAGAGGGACCAAATGTGATATTTGACCAATTTTATATAAAGTGCAAAAGCAAAAAGAAAAATATTGAACATGCATGTGTCGAGTAAGAAGATAAAGATTAAATCTTAATTTTAGGCCTAGGGACAAAAAGTGATATTTGACCATTTTCTATTAAATGTAAAAAAAAAAAATAACATGTGTCCAATTAGGGGAGCAAAAGTGATATTTAACTAATTTTCGATACAATGCAAAAAAAAAAAAAAAAAAACAACAACAACAACAACAAGAAGGAAAATACCGAACACATGTAAGTGCTACGGGACTAGAACTTTAGTTTGAAAAATCGGGTGGCCTTAGGTGATTACCTTGCTTCAAATCTGCCTAAGTCAACCTAAAACTCAAAGAGTGAGAATTCTTCCGGAAATTCTCTAAAGCACCGAGAAATATAGCGGAAGCAACTTAAAATGAAAGAGTAACGAGAGAACTGAAAAGCCACAGGAAAGTGATGCACACAAGATGTTTGAGTAAATACTCTCAATATATTCTTTAACTTAGAAAAAATGAAGTACAATGGGATGATACAAATGAAGGGGAAGGCCTCTATTTATAGTTGAGCTCCATCCAAACCAACGGTACAGATTGAGTTACATCAACAGTCGAGATTAGAACCTATATCTACAATTGAGAGTCATAAGGGATTTAAGCTCTATACAATCTTATCCTCTTAGAATTTACAATTTTTACCCTAGTAACTCTAGTTTTATTGCAGTGTTTCACTTGGCTACTAAGGCTTCAAGTAGATGGGTTTCTCTATGGGTTTCACGAGTCAGGCCAGTTCAAGTAGGTCAAATGAGCCCCATTTAATAAATTGACCTCTATAAGACATTCTATGCGCAATGGTCATGGGCTTTGATCTGCGGCTCGTGACATTCTCTCCTACCCATTCTTGCAACGCCCTCGTTGCGTCCTCGGAATGACACTGGTTGGACTCGTCTTGGAACTGCCTCAATGTCTCAGCTGATTCTCGATCATTCTCTCTATTGGGTAGTTTAGTCCCGCCTTGGCTTAAGTCACTGTCATCGCTTAACTTGACATGTTTCTCTCTTTTATACATCTCGATTGCAAGAGTCCACTGCTCTTACTTGCCCACATCGTGACTTGCCTTGATTGGAATCCCCTTGATCTACACAATTAGACTTCGACACACTCACCTTGAACATCGAGTTAACCTTGAGTCTCGCTGTTAACTCTGGTTTGTAAGCCCCTTGGCTTACCCACTTCAGAACTCTGAAATGGCCCTCGTGTCCTTGACAAGACAACAAGTCAAAATGAAAACACTACCAAAGTGTTTGAGATGTACCTCACTCGTTGCATTTACTTGTCTTTGTTACCCAGTTTGCATAGCCACTTTTCCCCTCAAAGTTCGATGCACAACCCACTTCTCTCTTAGGCGATAACCTCACTGATAACTCAACAGGCTTCATATTAGTTTGTCACCCCTCTAACATTTCCAAGGGGGTCTTCGTAGCACTACTCCAATCTACCAAGTCAATATTTTTTCTCTCATGAACATCCTCGACTAATTGGATTGCCAATAGTACCTTCATTCCGCCCTCATGTATTGTCTCACCGGCACAAAACATTGTTGTTGTCGAGTATCCAAGATGCATATACAATCGGCAAAAGGAACCAAAATAACATTAATCTTTTCAAGGAAATTTAAGCCAAGAACAAAGTCATAATCATCCAAGTGAACTACCTCAAAGTCTTCCTTGCCTTTCCATTGACCAATTTGTAGCTCAACTCCTAGTGCTATATCCACAGTTGAGACTTCTTTAGAATTAAAAATCTTGATCTTCTTAGTTGATTCACGAATCGAGACACTAAGTTTACACATGACATTTTCTGATATGAACAGGTTTGATGCCCCCGTATCAGTAAGAGCAATCTTCCACTGATCTGCGATGTTGATGTCCACATACATCAACCTTTTCTGCTTGCTGTCCCTCTTCGTTTTCATATCATTGACCTAAGCTTCAATACCTTACTCTTCCTTTGATCTACGATGTTGATGACCCCGTATCATTGACCCAAGCTTCAGTACCTTACTCTCAATAGGCTTCACTTCTTCTTTATTAGTTGTAGGTATCTTGGATCACTCTGGATAGTCCTGCATCCTATGCGGACCACAACACAAGAAGCACTCAATTGGCTTATTCTCATTCTCTTTTATTCTCTTGGCATCAACAAAACGCACAATCGAACCAAGTCTCTCCGATTCTCTATTTTGCTCATCATCCCCTTAGATAGCAGATAGCACGAATCATTTCAAATAGTCTCTCACAATATATGGACCTTCGTAAAAAAAGCACATCATTGGCCCCTTTGGTTTTTTGTTGGGCTTCCACTTCTCATTTGTTGGTTTTCTGTTACCACCATTGTCGTTGCTATTCTCGACCGGTCCTTCTTCATCTTCGCCACCATTGCCCTTTTCTCTGGGCTCGAAAGACTCGAACTTGTTTCTCCTTGGAATAAGCTCAAATAAGGACTCCACTACGGCCATAACTTTGGAAAGTTCCTAGACCCCTCGATGTTGCAAATCTTGCTTCGTCTACGGCTTTAGCTCATCCATGAAGGAGAAAAATGCATCATTCTCACCTAAATCGGAAAATTAGAGCATGAGTTCACTAAACTCTCGCACATACTCCCTCACTTTGGGCTGTTGCGTAAGCTGACGCAACTTAACCCGAGCCTCATCCTTAGCACACTTTGGGTAAAATTGTACCTTGAATTCTCTGTGGAACTCCTCCCAAGTCCCAATAGCGGTACCTCCTCGCCTCTCATCTATGGACATACGACACCACCATAACAAAGCGACATCAGTAAAATACATGGCAACAATATTTACCTTGGTAGCATCGTCCATGATGCCTTTAGCACGGAAGTATTACTCTATTCCCTAAAAGAATTTGTCACATCCTTTGTGAACCTCGTCCCATTGAACTATTTCGACTTCGGGACATCTACTTTAGGCATAGGTGCTACAACTAACACTCTATTTCCCAAAGCAGCTTTGCAGATATTGAGCTCCCCTTGAGCACCTCAATATGTTCCTTCAAAGTCGACACCATAGCCTCGGGAGCATCCTCTTTCTCAATCAGCTCACCCATAGTAATATTGAGGACCTCTTGCATCACATCCATATTTTCACTGAGGACCTCAGCCATTTGGTCCTTGAGCTGATCGTTCCTTAATTCCAACTATGTGGTACGCCCATCAACTTCCTCGAAGGTCTCTTTCACATCACCTATGGGACCCTCAAGTTTGGCCACCCTGCCATCTAAAGCTGACAGCATGTCCCTTGACCGACTTGCTTTCCTGGCCCTCCCACGAGTCTCTATTGCCTCAACTTGCTCGCCTACTTCTTCCGACATCTCGATTGGCACCTTCGAAACCTTAACTCTGATACCAATTGTCATGGGGCTAGAATTTTAGTCTGGCAAACCATGCGACCTTAGGCCTAAAACTCATAGTGAAAATTCTTCCGAAAATACTTTAGGGCACCAAGAAATATAGCGGAAGCAATTTGAAATGAAAGAGCAACGAGAAAACTGAAAAGCCATAGGAAAGTGATGCATACAAGATGTTTGAGTAAATGCTCTCAATATATTCTTTAAATTAGAAAGAATGAAGTACAATGGGATGATCCAAATCAAAAGGGAGGCCTCTATTTATAGTGGAACTCCCCCAAAACTAACGTTAAGTTACAACGACGGTCGAGATTAGAGTTTATCTATAATTGAGAGTCCTGGGGGATTAAAATTCTATACAATCTTACCCCTTTAGAATTTACACTATTTACTCTGGTAACTCTAGTTTTACTAGAATGTTTCACTAGACTACCAATGTTTCAAGTATATGGGCCTCTCAATGGGTTTAACGAGTTAGACCAGTTCAAGCGGGTCAGATGAACTCCATTTAATAAGTCTAAAAACTCCATTGGCAATGCACTAAATATTTTCCCAAAATCAAATTATACGAATCTAATATATGTATGGTGCAATTACCTTATTAGAACTCTTAAAAAATAAAATAAATTATTACCATCAAAACAAAACAAAGCCAAGCCATAGTAATTGATAAAAGCTTTCACAATGAAATTGATCCCGATAAACTAACCTCAATTTTAGCAGCAATCTCAATCTCCATACGTCTCATGCAAGTGAAAATTTCAATTTATTCCAAAAGAATCAATTTCTAAGAAAAATTTAAAAACAAAAAATACAAATATTTACCCTTTAATTGATGAAAGATAGAAACAAAAATTGAAAAAGAGAAGCGAAAAGTAATATAAAAGTTTTAGATGAAACTGGGAAGTCAAAAAAGGGGAAAAGATTTAATAAAAGATAATTAGTTTTTAATTTAATTTAAGTAATATGACCTTAGTTAAGAAATCAAGCAAACAATTCATTACAAACAAATAAAGCACATATAACTATTTTCTTTCTTTGAAAATAACAAATCTTTGAGTCGATTATGCCTTCTTCCAAAAGCATTTTTTTAAATTTTAGCCAAAAAAGAACTTGGAAAGTCGTACAGCTGATAATAGGATTTATAAAAAACTTTTCAGAAATTTTTGATAATTTTCTCATAAATTGAGTAACTAATTTATATTGAGTGTAGTTCACCCAATCTTCCAGCTAACATTGATAGAAAAGCAGTGAATTCAATCATCTTCAACCTCAAATTCTCATTCCAAGAGGGGTATAATAGAACAAGCACTACTGCAATTTTATCATTAACAATCAAGATAACAAAAAAGACATCCAATCCAAATGCATCTCTGATGGATGATGAGGAGAAACCAATTTATTTATAACAAGTCCACCCTATCAGCCTCTACAACCTCAGCTCTACTAAAATTCACTCTTGGCTAAAAATACTAGCCACCATTACAGCAGTGAACAATGTTCAAAAACAGCATAGAGGTGCAAAATTAAAAGTTTAAGCGTCATTAAGAGCAAGGACTCCAGGAAGTTGTTTGCCCTCAAGAAGCTCCAAGCTGGCACCACCACCAGTAGAGATGTGGCTCATCTTGTCAGCAAGCCCAGCTTTTTCCACAGCTGCAACAGAGTCACCTCCTCCGATAATTGTTGTCACTCCCTTCCCACTGAGTTCCGCAAGCTTCTTGGCAACCGCCTGCATCATAACAAGTATTAAAATTCATTTTTAAGTATGACCAAATTAAAAGACCTGATACCACATCATGACCACCTAATTCATGAAGGCAGTAAATCACACACTTCACCATACCTCAGTGCCGGCAGCAAACTTCTCAAACTCAAACACACCCATTGGTCCATTCCAGATAATGGTCTGGGTAGTGTCCAAAGACTCACTGAAGGTTTTGATGGAGTCAGGTCCAATATCCAAGCCCATCCAACCATCTGGGATCCCTGATGCTGGCACCACCTGCAAAAACATTACAAGATTCAAACGCAATCAAAACAAAATCCGCTGAAGCAGCAATTCTCCATATCCACTTAGAGATTAGGTACATATGTACACTCTGCTTCCATGCAGGGTATTGCTGTAAGATGTATTGCGATATAATACACTCAACACACTCATAGGACAAGCATAATCAGCACATACCTTGCTGTTAGCATCAGCAGCAAACTTGTCAGCAACAACCACATCAGTGGGGAGCAAGAGAGAGACTCCTTTTGCCTTGGCCTTCTCAAGGAGTGATGTTGCTAGATCAAGTTTGTCTTCTTCCACAAGTGAAGATCCAACTGCATGTCCTTGGGCCTTGTAGAAGGTAAACATCATTCCTCCACCCAGTATGAGAATATCAACCTTGGCCAAGAGTGATTCAATCACTCCAATCTTGGTTGATACCTTAGAACCACCGACAATTGCAGCAAATGGCTTCTTGGGATTTGCCACAGCTCCAACAAGATAATCGAGTTCCTAAAAAGAAAAAAGAACTTTGCATGTCAAAGAAACCCAACAGAGTTCTCCACTATTACATGTTATCTAAATGCTTGAAAAAACGAGCAGACTGGTTAAGTGGTTTCTATCAGACCAATCCGCTGGATCATTAGACGCTTCATTTTCAAACTTAGGATATTCATAATACCTTCTGCATAAGAAAACCAGCAACTGAAGGCTTTAAGTACTTAGCCACTCCCTCTGTGGAAGCATGGGCTCTGTGCGCAGTGCCAAATGCATCATTAACATATAGATCAGCAAGAGAAGCTAGCTTCTTTGCGAATTCAGGATCATTCTTCTCTTCCTCCTTGTAGAACCTCACATTCTCAAGCAGCAATACACCTCCATCCGGTAATGCAGCCACCATTTTCTCAACTTCTTCACCAATACAGTCATTTGCCATTTTAACCTCGACTCCAAGGAGTTCAGATAACCTTGGCACAAGAGGCTTCAAACTGTACTTGGGAGTGACACCCTTTGGGCGTCCCTGAAAAAGCAATTTGAAATATATCATGAAATCTTCAACTACAGAAAAGGTCGACATGTAAAAAGAATTTTCATACGATTTGCATGTATCCAATTGCTAAAACTAAAAATATTCAAAATAATCATTATTCTTTTACATTGAAAAACATACACCTACTCATCCCGTACCCCAGATATTCTTTAAGAGCTTAGACTATCATTTAATGGAATATGGAGAAGAATCATTCTAACTTAACATTCGCCAAAGCAATTATATAGTTTTAGATGAACTATTGCTGCCAAAATTATGCAAATAATAAACCAAGCTCAAAACCAGAATCAAGAGAAAACAAAGGTGAACCAATTTACGAGTTAAAAACAGACAGCAACTATGAAAATATCAGCCACAGAACATGCTTGTTAGATATATCAAAAATCAATAAATACTATCTCCATGCGGTGATTTTAGAATTTAAAAGAAAATGAGATCGAACATAAAAGATATAAACAAAAAAAACTGAGATGATGCTGCCTCCATCCGATTCAGACAGATCTAGCTTAGTCAATCAAAAATAAATCTGAAAACCACAAATACCCATAAAGATCTCAATGAACACCAGATCAAAACATGCAGATAAATCAAAAGGCAAATAGAAACCCAAAAACCCAGTATGGGATCAAAAGAAAATTTTTATTAAAGAAATCAAATCTAAAGAAAAGGAATAAAAGAAAGGTACCAAATGACTAGAGAGGATGACTTTAGAGCCATGACCCATCAAATACTTGATGGTGGGAACAGCGGCACGGATCCTTGTGTCATCAGTTATGTTGAAGTTATCATCCAATGGAACGTTCAGATCGACTCTAACAAACACTTTCTTTCCCTTCAAATCAGCTTCCTTCAAGTCCCCAACGCTCTTCTTTGTAGCCATGGTAGTAGCACTTCTTCAACAACAACCAAACGTATAAACAACGCTAACCCGAAAAAAAGATTAGAGAACCGATCTGCAAAATCAATAAGAAAATGGGAGTATTCAAAGTGAGAGTACTTACGAAGATGAGAGAGGCGGATATATCTAGACAGTGAAAAGAAACGAAGGATCGAGAAGGTTTTAATACAAGCGAAGCGCACGCAGGTTTTTTTACTGGGTAAATTACATCCATGGTCACTCTAAAGTAGTCTCTCTACTATTTTGGTCACAGGAATTTTTTTTAATTTTGTCACTTTAAATAAGATAATTGTATAATTTAATCACTATCATTAAAATTTCCATTAGCCTTTAACGGATTTATGACATAGCATATTAGCCCATTGAGTAATTAACATGTGACTTTTTTTGTTGATATTTGACTAAAGTTGAGGGGCCTCTTTATAAAATTTAGGAAGAAAATATTTTGGACTAATTATAGGAAGGAACCTAGGCTTTAGTCAAAAGTTTAAAAAAATGCCATGTGCCACTCAATATGCTAATGTGGCATATCAGTAATCCGTTAAAAGAATACGGAAATTTTAACGACAGTAATTAATTCGCACAATTATTTTATTTAAAATAATTAAATTGAGAAAAAAATTGAAGTGATCAAAATATGTTAGACCTTATTTTAGAGTGACCATAGGTGTAGTTTAACCTTTTTTTTTTATTTTAGCCCCATGATTCAAGCGAAGCGGCACATAGGTTTTCCTTTTCTATTTTAAGCTTAAGGTTCAGGCTCTGAACTTTTTCAAATAATCAATTTAGTCCCTATAAAATTGCACATTTATGTAATTTTGTATTAATTTTGTATTAATTATCTGTAATTTTGTACATTTTTTTTTCATTTTCCTATGTAAATTTCATGAAAAATAGCTAAATCAATGGAAAATGATTTATGGATTAGTGGGAAATAAGTTATTTTTCATGTAAATTGACTTACTCTTTAAAAAAAATATAAATCATTTCTTTCAATAAAGCTTAACTTCAATAAAGCTTATTATTATATTAATAATATTTTTATTTAATTTTTAAACTATTAAAAATAAATTTTATAAAGTACAATATTATTAAATATATTTTATAATATAATAAATTATTAATATATTTAATAAATTTTAACAATAATAATTTTAAATTTTAAACAATATTCTTAATATATTGTTCAAAAAATATTTATACCAATATTTTTGTAACACCCTAATACCTGACCCGATCGCCAGGTCCGAGATTCAAGGCGTCACATTCGTTGCCAGAGCAACTACGATCAATTACATTCAATTTATACTATTAAATGATCAAATTTCAACTCAATCATGCATACAATACAATATACAACAGTTTTTGGGTCTTATACGCGCTTACGAAAGCTCTAGAACTAACTTGAGGTCAAAATATGACCAAATTGTAAGAACTTCAAATTATTGGGTTGACACCGCGACGTCAAGGGGTTCCTCGTCGTGACACAACATACTGAGTAGGTCTCATCGCAGTGACCCAAGCCCGACGTCACGTCATGGCATGGCAACCTAATCTCGTTGCAACATCAGACATTCGACGTCGCGACGTGACATACTAACTTCAAATGGTCAAGTTTTGATACCTATTTACATTCACGTATAAAACTTCAAATTCATTTGTCATACAATTTAAAAACTCAAAACACATATCCAATGAATTCTATCATAGTTAATATACCATTCATACATATAGAGTTCAAAAATACATGTTGATATATCACATTTGTACCATTCTTAGCATTTACCAAATCCACCTATTCATTCATATGCATATATAACCAAAATGGCTATAATTGAGCTTCTCTAATTATATACCAATTCTTACCATAAGAATTCAAGCTATTGATCATGTCAAGTTACCATTTAAAAATTAAATGTTTACATTTTAAACCAAAATTGGCTCTATCTAGGTACATGCCATATAATGAACTAAAAAGAGACTTTACAAACATTGATGAGTCGGAAATCTCAGGTTGGATGCTGGACTCAATGCTCGGGACCCCAAGATGTACCTAAACTTACGCACAGGAAAACAAACCGTACGCTAAGTGATAAAACTCAGTTGTATGTTCATGATTCAAGTCAAAATAATATAAGTTTCAATCAATTGTATACATTCAACTTTATATCCTAATAACAATCAAATCATATACAATTCATGTTCATTCTCAATCACATTTCAACATATATCTATATATGCCACAATTTGCACCAATTCTATCAAATGGATCAACTATACATTACTTAATTTATCAATCTAAGTATCCATATCGTACCAATACCATTAATGTCAATAATATTTGCATTTCTACTCAATTCTCAATATTTAATTATATCATATTTCGTTTCTGAATCGAATCATTTCATTTTTTATCTTACCATATTGGCCCTTAGGCTTGTTAACCGATTCGCATGGTCTTTCACATGCTATCAATCAATATCGTTTATAAATACTTGTAATTTAACTTTATAACATTTAATCATTTTCCAAATATTAATCAACCAAATTCACCATTTATATTCCTTATTAACATGACTCAGACTCGAACAGATACACGTCTCCCAACCAACACACCAATTTGGCACCCAGTGCCTCATCGGAACGTCCGAAGTATATAAATTGCATCTAACGCTCATCCGTATAACTGAAATAAAAATTGCATCCAGCGCTAATCAGTATAAACAAAATAAAACTTGTGCCCTACATTCATCGAAACTTCTGAAGGAAAATGTGTCTAGCGCTCATCGACATGTAGCCAAAGTAACCCGTACTCAATCTATCATATGGCATGCCAACTCTATTTGACTCTGCCCGAACAATTAATAGAGTAACCAATTATCCAATTCATCATAAAACTTAATTTACATTTCATCATTTCATTACATAACATAATATGATTCAACCTAATTCAAAGCCAATTTCATATTTTCATCAAGTTACACTATTTTCAATTCTATTCAATTTAGTCCTCTATTTTGATAACCAATCTCAATAATAACGATTCAATTCAAATAATCATTTTCAAATCACCTCAATATCATACTATGCAAACAATATAAATATGCAACAATTATAATAATTTGAATCATAGAAATACAAACCGAAGACTCGAGTTATTCGTCGTCGACTCTCGCCTTTCCTTTCTTGTTCGATAACCCTGTGTCGTCTTTAGCTAAAAATAATAATCCAACAATAAACAAAATCTCATTCCAGATCAATTTACATTCAATTACAAAGTCACATATATTTTGCAATTTATTCAATTTAGTCCATAAACCCTAGACGAGCATAACTTTCGATCTAAACCTTCGGATTAAAATCTGATTTCACATATATTCACTGGGGACCTTCTATTTTCTATTCCTACTGAAATTTAATAACAATTTTACATTTTATTCAATTTGGTCCCAAATGTACAAAACTAACATCTAAGCTTTACAATTTAGTCATTTTCTTAAACTAAGGGTGGGTTTGGATGGGCGATTGAGTGCGGTGCGGTGCGTTTAGCTTACTTTTTGTCTCACGCTACAGTATCGCTACAATATCTAATCTCACCGCCACCGCTATTTTTACACTAACAGCAGGTAAACGCACCGCCCATCCAAACCCACCCTAAGTTTAATTCCTATCAATTCCACACCTAAATATTCAAGAAATTAACAATAAAAATTTTCTATAATTTTAATAGTTTCACAAATTGGTACATGGACTAGCTAAATCAAGCTATCATGAACTCAAATCTATAAAAATTACAAGAAAATGACCTAAATGAGCTTAACAAATTAGGGTCGAATATTTCAAGCATGGGAGATTTTCTTTAGCTCAATAATGGTGGTCGGTTTAGGTGAAGAAGAAAGGTGATATTCTTTTCTAACTAAGATTTAATTTAACTTAACTAATTACATTTAACGATTACTAATCATGCTTACTAACTTAACATCATCGTCCACTAAGTCTTATTTGAACATGATTTAGTTGCTATTTTGGACCTTTAGTTAATTGCAATTTAAGTTCCCAAGCCATTTACTAATTAAAAATGCATAGCGATTGGACTTTTATAATTTAGTCAATGAGCCTTAATTAAGCATAATTTAGGCTAAATCACTTAGCCAATTTTCAATTCAACAATATATTAACTCTGTAAACATTCCTATTTAACATTTATGGACTTGATTTATGGAAACGGGGTCCCAAAACCGTATTTTTTGATACCACTGGAAATCGAGGCATTACAATTTTAATAATAAATATATATTGTTAGGGTTGTATGACCTGAATCCCGTTTGATCCGGCCTAAAAAGTTTGAGGTGCAACTCACTTGTTAAAGAAATAAAATAGAGAAGCAAAATTGGGGATCTATGGGGGGCAAAGGTCCGAGCCTTGCCACACAAGTTGAATCCGTATAGGACTATACTTATTCTATTAGACATTGATTGAAAAAAAATCGTTTAACCCTTAAAAACTGTGCATAGTCGAAAACCTCTTGTATTCTTGTTTTTCAACATTAGTGAATTTCTCCTCCTCTACCCGTGGTTTTTCTCGATAATCATTTTCCATGTAAAATCTACGTGTTCTTATTTTTCCTTTTTATTACTTTACGATCATTCCTACTACCATTATCGGCGTATAGTATAACATATATTGCAATTTATAAATAATTACACTTCCAAAGAAAACTCCCAACCCCTATGGCTGAGAGAGTTACATGAACAACATCTACATCTAATTGATTAAAATTGACCTGTGATGGATCTTCCATAGGAAACTGAGCAAGGCAAGAGCTAGAAGTCTCATTGGAAATGAAAGGAATGAATCATTGGTTCATTTCAACACATACCTCATGTAATAAGTGTATAGGTTGAATTACGGATACTTCAACTCGCAAATAACATTAATGCTCATAAGCTAGAAAATGAAGTTAATATCATTGTTGTTATCAATTTGATTCACAATAACAACATCCCTAACCAAAACAAATTTGTTCTTGTTTGTGATTGCAAGACACTCTTAATTGATCTTAATTAAAAAGTAATCAATCACAAGTCAAAAGAGGAAAATAAATTAATAAAATTTTGGTTTAGGTTCTTAGAAATTTTGGATGTTTTATTAGAAATTTTAGTATTGAGATAACAAACCAAAATTTTATTACATACTAACAAATTTTGTTAAACATATAATAAATAAATAAATAACATTTATTCATATGGTGATTTCTTATTCATACGAATAAATTTAAAATATAGAAATTAAACTAAATAAAGAAAATTAATTTGAGAAGAACCCAAAATTTTTAACTACTTTTTTTTTATTTTATTAAAAATTTTGATATGTTAAAACATTGTAGGCTAAGTTTTATAAAACGGTTAGAAATTTTATTAAGATTAAATTGGTTAAAAGCTTATGACGAACTTACGGCATAACCCCGCTGTATTTGGGGCAGATGCTATGAGCAGGACCATGTATGGATGCTTCACGAACCACTTTCCGACCAAAAAAAAAGACTGATTCTCGATGATAGCGATTGAATGTGGGATATTCTAATTCCAAAAATAGATTCCGTTTTGAGTCAACTCAATTATAAACGGACTTGCATTTACATTAATGCATGTATTTTTTTTTGTTAAAGTATAACTCTTTTTTTCCTCTTAAAAATGGGTTTCAAATCTTATCATCTGATTATTAAATTTTATAATTCATGTATTTACGTCACATTCTTATATTTTTATATATTATGATTATGATTATGATTATGTTATATAAATTGTATGTGATAGAGAAACGGACAAAGAACAATATAGAAGTGCCCTTACCCACATCGATTACATTGAAAAGTTTTTCCAGCTTTATAATAACATGTTTTGGATTCCTCTTGTAACCAACTACGAGACGAAGTGAATGGGTCATGACCATAGCTTCGGACCCAGAAAGTCCCCGGCCTCTATCTGCAGAGATGCAGGCTCGGAAATGAGTACTAATCTTTTAGTGGAGGTGGTCTGTCGCAAAACAGGGCTGAGACAAGTGTAGAGCCTGATGACCTCTTCCCAAAGCAAGTTAGCCGAATCTCACAGTTATTCACTTGGTTCTTCACAGGACTAACTGAACGGGGCTTATGATCTCGTAGTTTTTACCTTTTTTTTTCTTTTAACCAGATGATAGAAACAAAGCATCCCATCTTTAATCCCTATCCTGTGTATATGTTTTTGGATTTTCTAAAAAGCTAGGTAAAGTAAACCTTGGAAACTCTTGATTTTCCAAATCCCAGACTTGTTATTTTATTTGCTATGAAAATTAACTCTACACTCTCTCAACATTAGGCAAAAGCATTGATAGCCATTTTGGCTAAATATGGTCAGACATTGTAGGGTACAAATTAAATGAAAATGAGGGTATTGATATCTTTAACACAAAATAAGAGTTTTAAGCAATGTTGAAATTTGAACTTGGGCGCTTTGAGAAGACAAAGAGAATGCCAATTAGTTCTAAAAAGTACACTTGGGTCATTTCTTTGATAGGTGGACTTTTATTTAGAAAACAAAAATGAAAGTCGCCACCAATTTTTTTTTTTATGAGGTGTGATCGGATCACCTCGTAATTTTGTCGTTTTAATAAACGGTTTGATTTATTAAAACAATGTTTTTCGGTCCACAAAAATCCAAAAAATAGGTTCGGGAGTCGGTTACGCACGAGGAAGGATTAGCACCCCCGTGACGCCCAAATTTGGTACCTAGTTGATTACTCGATGTTTTAGTGCCGAAAATTGAAAATTTGATGAGAATTTAAAATACGATCTTTTGTTAAAATATTGATGAATTGAATTTTTACAAAAAGGGTATATTTCACGTTAACCGAGAAAAAAAGATTACGTCCCGTAAGTTAGGACACAATGCCTTAAATCCTCGAAATGAGAATAAACACCAAAAAAATTATTAATTTTAAAAGATATTTGATTATCTTGGTTTTTAGAAAGAAATCATATTCCGTAAGTTAGAACACAATTTTTCTAATTCCAAAATAATGAAAATTAATCTCGGTTTAAAAATCTCTTTTTTTGTATCTATTGTGCGAAAACGAATAACATTTAAAATATCGTGTAATTAATTTATTCGGGTATGGTAAAAAGACTGAAAGGTTTTTAAAAAATCATATTTAGCAAATAATAATAATGTGATATAAATTCGTAGTGATAATGACATAATATGCCTAATAAAATATAAAAGATATGATAGTAATGATAAATTACGATACTAATATGCATGATAGAATAATTATAATGAAGATGATAATGTAAATAACAATAATAATTCTAATAATAATAATAGTAATAATAATAATAATAATAATAATAATAATAATAATAATAACAACAATAATAGTAAAAATGCTATATGTACAAGTAAAAACATAAGTAACCTAAAGTATATAAAAAATAATAAATAAATAAATGAATAAGTAAATAGTGAAATAATAACAGTAATAATAAAGGCCAAAAATAAAAATAAATAATAAGAATAAATAATAAGAATAAAAATAAGAATAAAAATAAAATAAAATAAAAGTGCATGATAAAAGGAAATAAATTAATTTTAAATACCAAAAAAATAAGGAACAAGAAATAAATAGATAAATAATAAATATATATAATATATATAAAAAATAAAAAAAATCTCTAAATGGTCAAAATTAAATAAAATAAAGGTCTAAAGGACTAAATTGAAGTTTAAACGGAATTTTGGGCAAAAATCGGGAATGAAAATAAGGTAGAGGACCAATTTGTAACGCACGAATGAGATGGGGGGACCAAATGGGGAAATATTACATGTGATCTGGTTTTTAGACCTAGTCGAATAGTGGTTTCGGGACCACAAATCCGAGTCAGTAAAATATTTTAATATTATTTTCTGTGTCTTTAATATGTGATTAAGCATGTGTTAAAGTTCCGTAAGTTAATTTGTCCGTCTGTGTGCTTAATTTGAGAAAAAGGGTTAAATTGCATTAAATGTAAACTAGCATGCTATTTGTTAAAGTACCTAAGTGTTGTGGCTTTTGAATGTTTGTGGCCTTATGAGGCAAATATACCAAAATTTAGATAGTGGATGGACAAAGGTCAAATATGACCTTGATATATATATATATGTGTTTCTTATTAAATGAAAGGATATTATAGTAATTAAAAGAATAACATGATTATAATAAAACAAAAGCTTAAAAATAAGCTAATATGCTATGTTCATCCACCGAATATTAGAGAAAGAAGAAATGGTTAAAATCTTTTGATTTTCGACCATTTGAGGGCTTAATTCAAGGTATGTTTTCGATCGGTTTTTGATAATTTCTATGTTTCAAAAATCGTTGCTTCGTATACTTTGTAACCCATGTCTTAATTTTGAGAATTGATGATGTTTTTGAAATGAGCCTTTAATGAACTCATGTGTTTTATGATGTTTGATGATGAAAAATGAAAGATATGTGTTTGATTATTATAGTTTGTATTTGAAGTTTTGTTAAATTTGAGTATTTTGGACTCAATTGAGAAAAATATTATTTTGGAGGACTAAATTGTAAATTTGATGAAAAGTATGGACTTATATAGTCCCTAGAGAGATTCGGCTATGCATGTGTGTGAACAAATTGTGTATATTTGATGTTTTGAGAAAAATGGACTAAATTGATAAAATGTGCAAATGTAAGGGCTAAATTGCAAATTGCCCTAAATGTATATTCTTGGATTGAATTGTGTGAATTAGTGAATAAATGGATTACATTTGAATATGTATAGATCAAGAATTGAAGAAATCGGACTTAGATCGCGGGAAAACGAAAGTAGTCGAATAACCGAGTCCGAACGAAAATCCGAATCCGAGGTAAGTTGATATACAAATAAATGTATTTGTATTGAATTATATATGTTCTTATGACTATTGTTAAGGATGAATGCATATGAGATGGTGTGTATGTGAAATCTGGGATAGAATTGACTAAGTGTCAACATTCGAGAAGTCCCGTTTGAACCTAGGAATAGATAGGATAGTATATGTCATGACATAGACGTCTGTTATGTGATATCATGTAAGACCACGTCTGGGATGTTGGCGTTGATTCGAGATTTCGTGTAAGACCACGTCTGGGACGTTGGCATCAATAAGAGATTTCGTGTAAGACCTCGTCTGGGACGTTGGCATCGATATGAGATTTACGTGTAAGACCATGTCTGGGACATCGGTATCGTATTTGATTCGTGTAAGACCCTGTCTGGGACAGTGGCATCGATATCTGATTACATGTAAGACCACGTCTGGGACGTTGGCATTGTACTACTATTCCGAGCATTCTGAGTATCCTATTAGATTCCGAATGGTTCAACGGGCAAGTCTGAGAAACAAACGATTATGTGATCGTGATATACATTTCGATCGTTCGATATATACACTAAGTGTGAATGAAAGGTAAGTATCTATATGAACTTACTATGATGAATATATGTTTTGAAATGATGAGATAATATTTGAAGATATGTTTGAATAAGCCATATGTATATGTGATATTTGAGTTGAAGATTATGGTAAGATATGGCCTAGCAATTGAGCCAAAGAATATATGAGATGAATTTGCCATGAGAACCAATAATGTTATTATATCACTTTAGTTATGTGCAAATTATGCTAAGTTTATTTGTATATGGCTTACTAAGCTTTTGAAAGCTTACTCTGTGTGTGTTTGCTTTGTTTTATAGATCGTCAAAGCTACTGAAGGCTCGGGGACCGTCGAGGATCATCATCACACTACCTAAACTCATTTTGGTATCTTTTGGAAATGTATATAGATAGATATGGCATGTATAGGCTAGTCACTTGGATTATCTTTGAAATGTGTATAAAGTAGCCATGAGATGTGGCTTAATAAGTGTTGGTAATATGCACGAGTAAATGTGGTTTATAATGCTTAGTTTGGTATGGTTCAATAGCCAATGAATTAGTCAAACTTATGGTAAGCATATGAATGTATTATGAGTATGCATGTTTGATCAAAAGAATGTTTCTATGATGGGTAAATGTGGTTAAACCATGCTTATGTATATGCATGATTTAGTTGTGCAAATTGGCATGATTAGAAATGAGTTTGGTTATGAAGAATTGTTGATCAATTGACATGTCTTTGGTTGTTATTTGTGCATAAAATGAATTGGTAAGTAGCTTGTAGGGTAAACCCAAGTGTAGGTGGCATATTGACCTTGCAAAGGGCCTGTTAAGCAGACACGGTTGTGGCACACGGGCGTGCCTAGTGACCGTGGAATTAAGTCAGTATATAGCATAAGAGTACACGGCCATGGTACACAGGCGTGCCTGGTGGCCGTGGGGATAAGTAAGTATACATGCCCTGTTTTGGCACGGCCAAGACACATGGGTGTGTCTAGTAGCGAAGTGGGAGGCACACGGCTTTGGCTGCGCACGGGCGTGTGACCTCTGCAGTGTTCAAAAAGTTTTAAATTTTCGAGAATTTTTGTATGTGTTCGGTTTAGTCCCGACCCTCCTCTAAAGCATGCTTAAGGTCTCGGTGACCTATCTAAGGGACACAGTGATTGCAATCGATGACTTGTAGTATGAAATGTCTGTAAACGTTTTCGATCCGTCCGGTAATACCTTTAACCCTAATCCGGCGACGGATACGGGTTAGGGGTGTTACATATTCCCTGTCCTCCAAAACGCGCCGTTTCAAACGGACTAAATTGAAATGAGTGCAAAATTATTGGGCCGAATTAAAAAAAAAAAAAAGTACTGGATCGCAAATTAATAAAAAAGCGGAAGGCCTAAAAGTGCAATTAGACCCTTCCGCAAAAACACGCGGACCCTGAGGTTGGAGCCGGTCGGGTCTCGGGTCATATGCCAAACGACGTCGTTTTGGCCACTGGTGTTAAGGTCCAAAACGGCGCCGTTTTATACCCTATATAAATAGCAAAAAAAGTAAAAAAAAAAAGCATTTCCTTTCATTTTTTTAAAAAAATCAGAGAGGGTTCTCTTATTTTCTCTCTCGCCTCTTCTTCTCCGGCCTTGGCTCCAGACCATCGTGCGCCATGTGCCATCACCGATCGCCGCATAAGTAGCCATGTCTCTGCGGCCAGAAACCAAAAATTTTCCTTTTTAACCTTTTTTTTTCGCAAGGGACCCCGATCCGGGGTTTAAATCCCCGAAATCTCACCGGTGCTTGGCCATGGGCAAAGAAACCGAAAGGTTTCGCCCTTTCCCGACTAAGCCTTTGACGGCGGCGAGGACGACGATTCCCGGTAAGTATTTTCTTCTCTTTTTTAGGGTTTCGAAAAAATAAAGATAGAAATAAAAAAAAACTTTTTATTTTTATTGTTATTTCGAAATGAACAAAAAATAAAATCACCTTTCTTTGATTTTTTTGATTGATATTCTCTGTATTTATAATACAAGTGTTCTGGCTTTTTATAGCCGAAAATATTACAATAATTATTATTTTTGTTTTTGTTTCTCTACTTCTATTTTTTGTCTTTCTGTTCTGTTCTCTTTTGTTCTATTTTGCAGGCCTAGGCGAGGTCAACGGAGAGGACCTTGCCATTTCGGTGCAAGGCGGCCAGGCCTCGGGCGGTGGGTGCGCTGCGGAGGCACGTGGGTGACAAAGGGTGCGCAGCGCATTAGGGTTTAAGTCCCTTTTCTTTTCTGAATATTTTATTTTGGGCTATGGGCTAAGGTTAAATTTGGGCTTAAATGTATTTGGACTGTTAATATTTTTTATTTTTTCTGTTTGTTTTTTTGTCTGAACCCGAGCTAAATTGAACCTCTACATTGATTATTAGGTATTATCAGTTGAACCCACATTAATTGGCTTGCCAAGTCTTTTCATAAAATAATAATGCAAAAATCTTTATATTTGAATAATACCCACAACTTGAAATGAATGGATGCTTTGGTGGAAAATGATATATGCCTACAATGATGGCCACAAACACAGATTTCAGGGGTGGGCTTCCCATGATCTCTGCAGGACATATTACGTGACCAGAACAAAAAGTTGATGCGTACAAGTAGTAAAGGCCTCTCATTTTTATGTGGCTTTCGTTATTGTTGACAGATTTCTGATCAGATTTTGGCCTTTCTATCTCTTTCTACAGTTGAAATAATAACTGCCATCTCAGGAACGTTAAGAGTCAATTTGCACTTGATGATATCAAACTTACGCAAGGTCTTTTATGTTGCCTTTTGCTCTTCGATTTCACTACTTTTATTTGGTTTTCTTTTATCTTCTAATTGTAAAAAAACAAAAACAAAAAAACAAAAACACCAAAACTAGTGCCATGGAACCAAAGCACTGCTAAGCTTAAACCTGATAAAGGCATAGCAAAATCTCTTGATGGAATAATTTCTACACCCACAGGAGACCAGTTAAGTTGAACCACTGTTCATTTGTATTCATATGCTTAGAGCAATTTTTCATGCTTACAATAGTAAATATCTGGTTCTGGTAACAATTTCAGCATAAATCTCTACTTGATCGAAAGTTTGGGGTTAATTTACACCAACAGCTCAAACTAGAAGTAATAAGAAGGTATCATATCCCTGTCTTCTTCAAGTTTCATAGTTTGGCACAACAATGATGTCAAATTCAAATTGTGAGTTTGCAAGAGTTTGTGAGATGGAATTCTCATTAGCTTCATAGAGTTCAACAAGCAGAAGCACGAATCATGCTTTTATGTGGTTTTGACTTTGTAATACAAAGAATATAAAATGAAATGTAAAGGGAAGAAAAAAAGGGGCATATTACAATACTTGCAGAAGAGAACCATACAGGACGGCTATGAGAAATATCATAATGCAAGAAAAGGTTTGGATAAAAATAAAGCAATTTATTTAAGCAACACTCTTCTGACAACCATTTAGGAAGGAGCAAGAAAGGAAGAGGCAGAAAAGGGCTCTTCTAGTGATTTAATGTTGTACATTTACAAAAAAGATCTCTTTCATCATAAAGCATTTCATTTGTGAATAAATCACTAAACAGTGAGGATATGGAAAATTTGATTCGATCTTACACAGCAACCGGAACAGCCTCATCCAGGGCAATCACACCTGGAAGCTCCTTCCCTTCCAACAATTCTAAACTGGCACCACCACCAGTTGATATGTGGCTCATGACATCAGCAACTCCGACCTTTTCTACAGCAGCAACAGAGTCTCCACCTCCAATGATTGTTGTCACTCCCTTGCCACTAAGTTCAGCTAGCTTCTTTGCAATAGCCTACAAGCAGAAAGCAATCTTAATTCCCATCCACTTACACAAAAATTAAAAATAAAAGCAGTCATCTCGAAACCTTATAAGCATACATCCTAACTTATTATTAGTTAAAGGTAGACAACTTATAAGCATACATCCTATCTCATTATTTCTATTAGGGCTAATAAATGAATTTTAATAATTTATAGAAGTAATTGGAGGAAGGCTTGCTTCAGCTCGTTTGGACTGGAAAGCAAGTGGTTATGAACTTAAAAGTATATCCAACTAGTAGAAAAGGGATACCTTTAATTCTACGTATCCAGGAATATCATCAAGAGCTAAAGTGCATAGTTAAGAAATTCAAGCATACCTCAGTTCCAACTGCAAATTTGTCAAATTCAAACACTCCCATTGGTCCATTCCAGATGATGGTTTGGGTAGTATCCAAAGCTTCATTGAATGTCTTAACAGAATCAGGTCCAATATCCAATCCCATCCAGCCATCAGGGATAGCAGATGCTGGCACAATCTGCAAGTAGCAAAATTTGTTTTTATTCTTGCTAAGACAAGGGAATAAAGGTTAACAAGAACAGTTTATTTCCACTTATAGCTCCGGTCACTGTGATTACTAGCGCTTTCTTTTGCATAGATTGCTCTGCAAACTTCGAAGGGGGGTAGAAAGCAGAAACAAACCTTGCTGTTTGCATCAGGGGCAAACTTGTCAGCGATAACCACATCAGTGGGTAACAAAAGAGACACTCCTTTTGCCTTGGCCTTTGCAAGAAGTGATGTTGCAAGTTCAAGCTTATCCTCCTCTACCAGGGATGAACCGACTGATAGGCCTTGTGCCTTGTAAAATGTGAAAATCATACCACCACCAAGAAGGAGAATGTCACATTTCTCAAGGAGTGATTCAATGACTCCAATCTTGGAAGAGACCTTTGAACCACCCACAATGGCAGCAAAAGGCCTTTTGGGGCTTGAAACAGCACCAACAAGGTAGTCTAGTTCCTGTAACAAGATAGGAATAGCAAATGAATATAAGGGGAACCTAAAACGTTAAAATGTAACAACAATAATAATACATAAAAAAAGAAAAGAAAAAGCCATAGTAGTTTAAATGTAATGTCAGAGTTAAACAATGATAACTTCACTTGAAAACATGTCTATTTGAACACAGATATTGAAAACAAACCAAGTTTCTTCAAGAACTTAGAATGCCATATCCTACCTTCTGTAAAAGGAAACCAGCAACTGATGGCTTCAAGAATTTTGTAACACCCTCTGTTGATGCATGTGCTCGATGTGCAGTCCCAAATGCATCATTGACAAAGAGATCAGCTAAGGAAGCAAGCTTCTTTGCAAATTCAGGTTCATTCTTTTCCTCTTCCTTGTAAAATCTAACATTTTCAAGAAGAAGAACACCACCTTCAGGAAGTGCAGCAACTAACTTTTCTACTTCTGGACCAATGCAGTCATCAGCCTTGACAACCTGCTTAGTTAATGAGTGTTATTGTCATACAATGGATGAACATCTTATAACTGGAAAATTTTCAGCTTTCGTTAATTACCTGAATGCCAAGTAATTCAGAAAGCCTGGGTACAAGAGGAGCCAAGCTGAATTTTGGAGTAACACCCTTTGGCCGCCCCTGAAAATTCAATGAACCATTGCTTCAATTCTTACAGCTCAAGCCCAAATGGTTAAGAACCCACTATTCTATGTAGAAGGCTTAAATGGCTACGTATTTATCTGGAAACTTAAGATACATCCATTTACAGTATTATGGTATACACACATTATCAAACAACAATTTATCTGCTCATCGACATATGTCCTTGGGACCATTGAACTTGTATTTGGTTAAATCAAACCTAGAAACTTTTATTTCCATCAAACTACATTATTGAGCTTTGACAATTGATTCAATTAAGTCAATTAACCATTAAAGGCCATAAATCTCAAGATACAAGAACTAAGTAGAATCGAGAGAAATGACCTCACCAAGTGGCTAGAGAGAATGACTTTAGCTCCATTCTGAATCAAATGCTTGATGGTGGGAATAGCAGCACGAATCCTGGTGTCATCAGTGATGTTCTGGCTATCATCCAATGGAACATTCAAGTCAGCCCTCACAAACACTTTCTTCCCTTTCAAATCAGCGGCAGTCAAGTCCCCAACACTCTTCTTGGCCATTGAAACAACCCCTCTTGACCCTTTTCCCTTGAAAGATCGAACTTTGGAGGAGACATGGAGGGAAAGCAGAGAGTCCCCAGAAGCAGCGGAGGAGAAACCTAGGCTGTGGATGAGAGGAGAGGATTTAAGGTGGCGGCGCGTGGAGGGAAGGCGGATGAGGGATGCAGAAGAGCGGGAGGCGGAGGAAGAGGTGGTGGAGGCGGTGGTTTTGAGGAGGGAAAGAGTGGTGGAAGTGGTGGCAGAAGCCATTTGGAGGCGAAGAGAGAAAGAGAGTGGAGAGGCTGAGTTGTAAGTTGTGAAGGCAAAGAGACAAGGAAACTGTGAGAGAGGGGAAAAGGAGTTTATGTAACGGTGGATGGGAATGGGGAAGATGTGGACGTGAAGCGCAAAGGGAGAAATGATTGGATGTGAGGAGGAGGAAATCAGATACCTCTTGTTTTTCTTATCGTCGAGGAGAGGCTGAAGATGTTCGATGCTTTTCTTGATTTGCCCACACTCCCTCACTATTTCTCTTTGTCCGCTAATAAGGTCGCAACCGATAGGATCTGAATATCAACATTGGGCTGAGATCCCTAATCATATGTTACCACTTTTGGCTCACTCAACAAATTACACTAATCCTAATTAGCTCAGGAACTCAGTTTATCAATTAATTTTTTACCTAATCACATTAAGGTGGGTTTGAATGGGTGGTGCGTTTATATGCGGTTAGTGTAAAAACAGCGGTGGCAATAAAATTAGATACTGTAGCGATATTATAGCGTGAGACAAAAAGTAAGCTAAACGCACCGCTCCGCATTCAATCGCCCATCCAAACTCACCCTAAATATACTTTTATTGCTAAAATTATGTTATCAAATTTCTTGTTTGCAGCAATAGTTAAAGCTTCTATTTGACACTAAAATGATATAGGTCCACACTTTGTCATCCCCTTCCCATTCTCCCAAAGTTATAATGATAAATAAAAATAAAAATTTCTCACATAAAATTACCAAGTGACTCAATAAGCCCCCAACTTAATGAACACCAAGGTACCTTGTTATGGAAATATAAGGCTCTTGGCTACCACAATATTTTACTATGTTTGTTAAAGCTATATTTTTTCATCTTTGGGAACATTCCAGTGTGTAGATTTACCTTGTTATCTTAAGTATTTATTGGAGAGTTGATTTACTTTGTAAGTGAGGATATTCAAGCATAATGTTTGCAAACAATTGTATACTAATAAGGCTGCTATTAACCTTGTCAGAATCGGATAGATATGGATTAAATTATTAGTTATATCCGGAAATTATTTAGTGTATTAATTCTAAAAGAAAGGTTTTAGGATTGTTAATATGATCTTCATAAACAATCTTTGTTTCCTCACTACATGAAATTAAGCTTTTAGCGGCGCTTTTAGTGGCGTTTGGACTAAAAACGCCGCAAAAGTTAAACATTAGTGGCGCTAATCAGAAAACGTCGCAAACGGTTAGAGCTATAAATGCCGCAAAAGGTTTGGCAGTAGCGGCGTTTGTAAGAAAAATACAAACGCCGCAAAAGGTCTAGCATTAGCGGCGTTTGTCAGAAAAATGCCGCAAAGGTGCAGTCAATTTGTCGAGAAAAAGGCATAAAGGTCAATTTCTGTATTCTCACCCAAAACGGCGCCGTTTTGCTCCCGTATTCTCACCCATGCATGCACTCTTTCATCCTCTTCTATTTATTATTTAACTAGTTTATTTATATTAATTAAAAAAATTATTTTTAATTTAATATTTAAAATCTTCGAAAAAATTAATGACACGTAGAAAAATTTGAAAATCAAAAATAAAAAGTATAGGAAAAATATATATAAAAAAAAGTGAAAAAATGAAAATATTATATATATATAATAATTTATTAATTTTAATATTTTTTATATATATTTTAAATTATTTTTAATTTATATATTAAATAATTTTTCTCTATATAATTGTAAATTCATAATATTAATTTCCTAATATATTTAAATTATCATTATAGTTTAAATTTTTTGTTTTTATTTTTATTTTAAAATTTTTGTTTTCATAAAAAATATATATAAAAATTTCAAATTTTATCTAATTCTTTTAAATATTACTGAAATTTTCAAAAATTATTTATTTAAAATTGATATAAAAGATATAATAATTCAATATAAAAATTGCTCATATTTCATTAAAAAAGTCAAGCAATATTAGCAACGTTTATGAGAAAAACGCCACAAAAGGTAAGCAATAGCAGCGTTTTTTATAAAACGCCGTAAAAATTCATTTTATTTAGGGTTTAGGATCTATGGTTTAGAGTTTAGGGTTTATGCTTTAGGGTTTATGAGTTTAGGGTTTATGCTTTAAGATTTACATTTTAATGTTTTGGGTTTCGGGTTTAGTGGTTTAGGGTTTAGAGTTTAAGGGTTTTGATAAAACCCCCACAAAAATCATTTTATTTTAAATAAAACGGGGTTGTTTTGCTGCCTGTATTCTCACCCATCATCCAAGTGGCCATCATGTATTTTTTCGACAACTTATGCACTCTTTCATCATCTTCTATTGAAAAATATAATATAATTTTCTAAAATATTGAAAGAATATATAATTACAAAAGAGAAAAAAATTTTAAAGCTTTTTTTTTCATATTTTGGAATTTTTTGTTTTTGTTTTGTTACATAAAAAATTATATAAAAATTATAATTTTATCTAATTCTTTTAAATATTACTTAAAATTAATTTTTTTAAAAAAAACCCCACAAAAAATCATTTTATTTTAAATAAAATGGGGTTGTTTTGCTGTCTGTATTCTCACCCATCATCCAAGTGGCCATCATGTATTCTTTTCGACAACTCATGCACTCTTTCATCATCTTCTATTTATTATTTAACTAGTAAATTGAAAAATATAATATAATTTCCTAAAATATTGAAAGAATATATAATTATAAAAGAGAAAAAAAAATTTAAAACTTTTTTTTTCATATTTTGGAATTTTTTGTTTTGTTACATAAAAAATTATAATTTTATCTAATTCTTTTAAATATTACTTAAAATTATTTTTTTAAAAAATTTTATATGAAAGATACAATAATTCAATATAAAAATTGTAAAAAAGTCGAGCGTTAGCGGTGTTTATAAAAAAAACGCCACAAAAGGTAAGCAATAGCGGCGTTTTTGTTGCAAACGCCACAAAAAAGTTGAGCAATAGTGGCGTTTTGGGTCCAAACACTGCTAAAAGTCGAAGCAATAGTGGCGTTTTTTTCTTCAAACGCCACGAATATGTTTTTGTCAAAACGATGTCGTTTTGTAATTCTATTTTTTTATCCCGAAATTTCAAATTTTGTCAAATACTTCACTGAAATTTGTTTTCGTGAAATAAAAAAGACAAGGCTAGGAAAGCAATCTCTAAGCAAACGAACTGAGAAACAGCTCTTCGTCTTCCCCGCCGATCTCTCCAAATTCTATTTTCAAATCGAAGTCAACAATCAATTTTAACGAAAGGAGATGAAGCGAGCCTTCGGCGTTAAGAAAGACAAGGAGCCGCCGCTTTCGATTCAAGATCCGATAGGGTTTCTCTCTTTCTCACTTTACTTTTCACTCTGACTTCTTTAACATTTTCGTTTGATCTTTTGATTTCTTAGTATTAGGGTTTATCTGGTTCATTATTTAGTTTGATTTCAAATTTTTGCCTATTTTGTGAAATAATATGGATGGGATGGAGTTTCCGTGATCAGATAAATAAAAGAGGGGACAATGTGGAGGAGAAGTTGAAGAAACTGGATGCTGAGCTTAGTAGGTACAAGGAACCGATAAAGAAGACAAGGCCTGGCCCTGCTCAAGAGGCCATTAAAGCTCGAGCCATGACGGTTCTCAAGCAAAAACGAATGTACTTGCTTCTTTCCTACCAGATTTTCCTTAATTTTCTCGCAGTTATTACTTACTTCATTTCTGTCTAGTTTCTACATATGTACTACGTAAATTCATGCTTGACGTTATTATATGATGTTGGATGGAGTCATTTAAGCCAGTTACACGTGTCTTTATGGAAACTTTATGCTATATGATTTGTCCTATTCTTTTTGTTTAATCTTTTGCTTGATTGAAATTTGCAGCTTAGGTTGTATTGTTTTTTTTCATTTTTTGGTATTAAATATTTGGTTATTTGGTCAACTAACAACTGGTTTGAAGGTCAAGGAATATGAGCTTTTGAGAAGGAACTTCAGTGATACTGGCTGCTTTGGATTTGGCATCCAGGAGCACATCGATCTTGGAATCAAGTAAGTTTTGTTTTTGTTTTTGTTGTACATCTTTATCATTTTTTTGTAGTGTAATTGATGTATCTTATGCTGATACTGCATTCTGCATACTGGATTTTAATTCACACTTGACAAGACTGAGTAATAGAACTAAGTTTGGAATCATTAATGGGTTTAGGGCTGGTTTTCGTTGGAACTTTATGATTAAAATATTATTACTACATGAATGGGTACATACATTATGTATGGAAATGCTGTTTTGTTTAATTTTGGGGTCTAAGAATGCATCTACTTTTGCCAATTACTCATTCTTTGGGACAATGTTGTAAGATAGCAATGCAACTTCTGACCAGGCTAATGTGTTTTGGTTTTCTTGTTAGAGTTAGTTGGGTGCTTGGAAACTAGCCAACCCAGTTCAAAGTTAGGCTTTACTTTATTCAATCAGCTAGTGGCACTTACATCAAAAACCAAAAAGGAAAAAACATAAAGAGAGTTGCAGTACATGCACGGCACTAACTAAGTAGCTTCATTCTGCTAAATGCCTAAATTTAAATTTCTCAAATTATCGTTTAGATTTTAAGGTATACTATTAATTATCAAACTATTATGGTCTTTCAATTTTAATATTTTTATTTTAGTTATTAAATTATAAAAATTTTCAATTTCAGTATTATTGTTTAGTTATGTTTTAGTCATTTTTACTCTATAATAATATATTTAATACTTAAATACTTACACATTATATCAATTTGGTTCTAATTTTAAATAATATAATAAAATTAACTCTACAAATTATCTCATTTAATACTCAAATGCATGAAAACAAAAGTAAACAAAGGAATTCTTTTTTTTTTCCATTTAAGTTCATTATTTTCCAATAAAAATATGAAAAGCAAACAAATATGATCCTTCAAAAGCAATCCCTTTACCCTATGAACATTAAATTAGAGAGAACACATGATTTTTTTTCTTCATTTAAGTTCATTGTTTTCCAATAAAAAGGTAAAAAGCAAGGTTTTAAGTGGGAAAAGAAAGACAAACATGAGGAATTTGGAAAATTGAAGGAGGAGAAAGAAGAAAAGAAGCAAAAAAGAAGTTGCAATGCACAAATCCAAGCTACATTGCAATAGCTAATTGTTACTTTATTCAATCCTTTTGCTTGTTCACTTTGTTGTGCAGTTGCATTTTATTCTCCACTGAATCTTAGACAATTTGAATTCTATTGAAGCAAGCATTGCATCACCCAAAACAACATTAGGCACAGGGGCGAAGCCAGGAAATTTCAAGAGGGCGGGCCGAAATAACGAAAAATAATAAATTTTAAAATAAAAATTAATTAAAGAAAAATAATTCAATAAATAAAAATAAACTAGAAAGAAATCTTAAAATTTATTTGAATTGCACTCTTCGATCCTTGACCTTACTAAAATCATCAATTATTTCGTTTATATCAAATTTTTCTGCAATTTCTTTCTCAATGTACATAACCAAAGAACTTCTTAAAAAATCATCTTCCATCTTGCTACGAAGTCGAGTCTTCACAATCTTCATAGCAGAAAAAGCACGTTCTGAGGATGCTGTTGAAACTAGAAGAGTCAATATAAGACGAATCAATCTGTCAACGAGTGGGTACATGACTCACTTTCCACTTTCAACTAAGCTTCACGCAAAGTTCGTAAAGTGTTGATATTTTCTCAAATCGGGATGCTTACATACATCAAGTTCATAATGCTTCAACTCATATGGGAGACGTTCTTTCTCTTGTTGAGAAAAATCTTACGGATAGAACTTGTTTACAAGAATGCAAATTTTATCAATATCAAATAACTTGAAAAACTCCTTGGGATCTAAAGTCAGAGTGAGAGTGAGAAGCTCGACAACATTTTCAAGTTAAATTTGCTCTTCAATTCTTGCAACCGAGTATCTATTGTAGCAAAAAATATATCCACTCGATAATGATGCTCCACTCGTAACATCTTTCTTCTTGTTGCGACTACGACCCACAATGTATTGAGCATTCATATCCGGAAAATCCAACTCCCAAGTTTCACAAAAAGATATCACATTTTTCAACAATTCATTCCATCCATCATCTCTCAACTTTTGAATTAAACCTTTCGTGGTCAAAACTAAACTCATGGCATTTAATATATCTTGAGAACTACAGCGTTGCAGAGCTTGACAAAGGTTATCGGTAAATCCCTAAAACTTCCTTCATCATATGCAAAATAAAAATAAACTCAAAAGATCTTAATCTATTATATGCGTTATGAGCATCTCTCACGAGAATAGTTAGAAGCGGTATTTTTAGATTTTCAAGAATTGTGCTAGTAGCATTGTGCATCTTCATAAACTAGTAATCGAATTTAAATGGGAACTCCATCGAGTCTCACCAGATGTTGTAAAGTGCCAATCGATTCATTCTGTTCCATTGCTAACTCATTGATGGATACCAAACGAGATATTTCAATTTGCTTGGGCTTTTTGTAATTCATCGTGTCGCTTGGAAGAAGCCGAAGCAATATTAACAATATCAGACAAGTCTTTAAAGAATTGATGCACTTCAACCACTTCTCTAGATGCTGTAACCAATGCTAACTGAAGACGATGAGCAAAATAGTGAACATAATAAGCATATCGACAATCATTCAAAATCAAAGCTTGCAAGCCGTTAAATTCCCACGCATATTGCTTGCTCCATCATAGCCTTGACCTCGGATATTTTGTATGTCAAAACTATGTTGCGAGAGAACATTAAAAATCACATTCTTCAAAGTCAATGATGCAGTATCTTTAACATGGACTATATCAAAAAATCGTTCTTTTACCTGTCCTTGTTTATCAACAAATCTCAAAATAATTGCCATTTGCTCTTTTTTTGACTCGTCTCTCGCTTCATCCACAATAATGCTGAACTTTTTGTCACCAATTTCTTCACGAATTACATTACAAACTCTACTGGCATAAATTTGCAATATCTATTTTTGTATTGTTGAAGAAGTATAACTAGCATTTTGTGGAGCACTTTTCAAAACATCTTCAACTTTCTCATCATACGATGCTAATAGTGATAACAATTCAAGAAAGTTCCCACGATTTTTTGATCCCGAGCTTTCATCATGACCTCTAAAAGCACAACCTTGAAATGACAACCATCAAATAACATCTATACTAGTTTTCAGACGTAGACGATTAGCTGAAATTTGTTGTGTAGTTTGTCTATCAAGTGATACTTCAATATGTTGAGCTTGATTCATTAAATCTACATAAGCTTGTTGTGCAATGTTATGCAGTGAATTCGGATATTTTCCCATATGTGTCAAAAAAGCACAATTGCATCCATCGTGTACCTTTTTCCAATTACTAAAGCCATTATGAGTAAATGCAGTTGATCCAAAACAACTAGTTGGATTGCTATTAAAAAGAAAACAAGGCAAACAAAATACTGCATCTTTAGAAGGTGAATATTCTAACCAGGAAAATTGTTTAAACCATGATGGTTGAAAATAACGAGGATGCTTTTTTGAATTGGAAGCAGGATATTCTGAAAGAATAGGTTGATATGGTCCAGCCTTAATATAAGCTCTTCGAATCTCATCACGCATATTAACCGGATACTCATATATTTGCTTACGTAACCCAGGTTCACGTTCTAAGTTAGACAAATCAAGTGCCTCATCTTCAACTCTAGGAATTTTAGAAGGACGAGCATCAAAGTTTAAAGGAACAAACGATGAAGGTGGTACCTCAATTTGTGACGCTTCTGAAGGTGATTGTGTAGTCTCTGTACTTTTCTTTTTAAAAAACGAATCAATTGTTTTCAACTTCATAACTACAATATTTTAAAAGATAAAATAAAATTAATAACTATAAAATAAAATTAAACTATAAACTTTAAAACACAATAAAAACAAAATTAATAACTATAAAATAAAATTAAACTATAAACTTTAAGACACAATAAAAACAATTGTAAATTTGTAAAAAGATGAAAAGAAAAACCTTAGAAGATGAACTCGAAGCCGCGTTTGAAGGACAAACGTTGATGACAATAGTTGTTAATAGCAATAGGAAAAGAGACTTCTTTTTCACTAGTTAACAAATTGAATTTTAACCTAAATTCACATTTAATATTATATTAAAAACTATCATCTAAAAAAATAAAGTTGGAAATATATCAATATTACATTTAATGTTATATTAATGTTGATTACAATAATATATTATATAAATATTTAAAGTTAAAAAGTTAAAATATATTATATGGATAAAATAAAAAATAAAGATTTTTTTTTAATGTTCAAAGTTGGAAAGGGGGGCCAAACAACAATTTAAGGGGGGCCAAAGTTTTAAAATGTTAAGGGACTAAAGAATAAATATATTTTTTTATAATTTTAGGGGGGCGGGGCCACTACCAGCCCCCCCCCAAATTCGCCACTGATTAGGCATCCAACGGTATATTATATTATATTGTTCTTATTTAATATTTTTTATATACAAACATATGAATATAATTAATCTTCCAAATATATTAGAAATGTACAACTGCTCCGAAACGAGGGGCGGGTTCTGCAGATCCTCTCCCATTGTCGATCAGTTATACAAGCCTTATTTGTATCCTATGGATCTTCCTAGCACCATGTTGGAAAGAGCAGTGACTGCAAGGCTTATCAATGTTGGTAATTTTGAATGCAATATTAATGATGTTGATTTTGAATCCTGCTGTCCCCCTCCCAAAGAATTGTCTTTTTAAAATGAGAAAAGGAGAATTAAAAAAATAGTTGGCAAGGCTGAATCTGTTTTCGATTAAGAGAGTGGCTACCCATTCGTGAGGTAAATCGCGTCATCCCAACACTTGGAAAGCATTGTAAGCATGTAATGTTTGATTTTATAAATAATATATAGAACAATTGTTTTGTCCATATGGGATTTACATTTTATACATTCATTTATACGCTACTGTTTTAATAAATAATATATAAATTGATTACATTGGTTGTGTGAATAAATGCATATAGAAAGGTCTGAAAAGAAGAATTAAAGACACGACTTGTGAAATAGTTTACCCTAGTCATGCTTGTTCCTGCACCACTCACTTGGGGATTTGAAAGACAGTTCAAGCTCATCACATTCCTGATCTAAGTAATCTAGATATAAGGGCCAAAGTTTTGATACTTTTTCAGCAATACTATTAATTGGGTCTGTTCCTTCTAGTTCAACAAAAGTTGTATCATGTTTTCTCTGTTTTGTTAGGACATTATACAATCAATGCCTCATTATGCTCATCCAATGGTATGTCTATTAATGTTATTTTCCTACTGTGTTAGAGCAACAAAAAAAAAATCTATATATGAAATATAAGTGTATCTGCATCTGTAGTGGAGTTGATGTATACACTGCTTTAGCTGGAGCTGTTGGAGCACTATATCGTCCTCTTCATGGTGGAGCCAACGAGGTATGCAGAACCAAATATTTTCTGTTTCATAATAATGCAATGCCTATCAGTAATTTTCTGAAATTCAATTTCCAAAGGAATGGTGTTACAATATGCTTGTTCATACTATATAATTGCACTGCAGCTGTATATTATCCACTTGAGCATCTCAAGCTTCTTTTTGTCATAAGCTATTTGTGACAGCAGTGCCTGAGCTTATTTTTGGTTTTCTTTCTCTTGGTTGTTATAGGCTGTGCTCAAGATGCTTGGCGAGATTGGAACAGTAGAGAACATTCCAGAGTTCATTGAAGGTGTCAAAAACAGGTGAATATTGTATAAATAATTTTGCTGTTAGTTCAAGCTAAAGGTTCTACATGCAGTGCTATATTTTCTTGTGATTGTTTTATTTATTTTTGCATATATATTCATTTTTTCAGGAAGCGGAAAATGTCTGGTTTTCGCCACCGTGTATACAAAAACTATGATCCAAGGGCAAATGTGATAAAGAAATTGGCAGAGGAAGTTTTTTCTATTGTTGGCCGGGATCCACTTATTGAGGTGTGTATCGACAACCCTCCGAATTATTTTCTTTTACATAAAGCAACTAACCTTTTCCCACACCTAATCTGTTTTAAGCACTTCATGATTAAACTTGAATGTTTCCATGGTATGTAAGCTGATCAAGGTATAATAACGCATGGACTGAGAGTTCAGTCATGTTGGCTTCATATTTGGTGCCAGATTCTGTAAATAGTATTATGTTTTCCAAACAGGGATTCATTAGTACTTTGTAGTTTGTATAAGTGACATTTCTAATATTGTCTATGATTTCTTTGTTTACTGTAAATGTTTTAATATGCTTTTCTCTTGCCTTCTATCATTTTCCCTTTCGCAGTAGCTATTAGTTTGGAGAAGGCCGCATTATCTCGATGAATATTTTATTAAGAGGAAGCTTTATCCAAATGTTAATCCGATTAAAATGTAAAATAGGCTTTACTTTATTCAATCAGCTAGTGTGTTATTTGCAATCAGCTAGTGCCTAAAATAGGCTTTACTTTATTCAATCAGATTAAAATGTATATTGGAAATTGGCATCTAATAGTCATTTTAATTTGTGGGAATGGATTTGTGGCATTTTTATAATATTTTAATTTTTTTTAAATTTTCATGACCTTTAGCGGCGTTTGTGGATAAAGTGCCGCTAAAGGTTATATTCTTTAGCGGCGTTTGTGGGGAAAGCGCCGCTAAAGAACATGTTCTTTAGCGGCGTTTGTGGGGAAAGCGTCGCTAAAGAACATGACCTTTAGCGGCGTTTGTGGGAAAAGCGCCGCTAAATGTCATGTTCTTTAGCGGCGTTTTTTCACATAAACGCCGCAAAATTTAGCGGCATCGTCTATAGCGGCGTTTTTTGTGGCGCTTGTAAAAGCGCCAAAATAGTTTTAGCGGCGTTTATAAGCACCACTAAAGGCCTAAAAAAACGCCGCTAAAAGTCTATTTTGCTGCAGTGCCTATTACTCTTTTGCGTTTCTATTCTACTTTCAAATATTGTTTTGTCAAACCATTCTTACAACATCAATTGCAATAGAAAAGTTTGATAGCTTCAAATCAATGTGCTTTCATTGGTATTGGAGCTTAATTTTAGGCACAATTGAAGGAGATCTCGAGTCTGCTTTACATCTATGTAAGCCATGAAGAAAGGTGGTTCCATCTCACTTCACTTTTGTTGATTGGAGTGGTAAATCATACATATTGGAAAGCAAAAATAAGGGATTTTATTAAGTCCATTGATGAAAGCACATCAAGAGTTGTTGAAGATGGTTGGATTTAATCTACTACTACCACTTCTGATGGCATTGTAACCTCGAAAGAAAAAAAAGGTAAATATACTGTTGAAGAATAAAGGTAATTCACATTTTTAGTGGACTAGTTATGGAACAATTTAAGAAAATATCCATGTGTGAATTCGCCAAAGATGCTTTAACAATTCTCCAAAATCAACATGAAGGAAATATATTAGTCCACATGTTTAAACTTTAGATCCTTACTTTTAGGTTTAAAAATGTAAGAATTGATGAAAAAGAAATTATTTCTTATTATTATGTTCATTTATATGGGATTTATTATGAATCCTTTTGTTTTCATGTATGTTTTTCTGAGGCAAAATTGGTGTGAAAGATGCTTTGGCTATTGTCGGAAAGGTTTTCCATAAAAGTTACTACATTTGAGGAAGCCAAATACATAACTACTTTGAGTCTAGATGAACTTGTAAGTTTACTAAGAACATTTGACTTAAACTTAGAATAGGCCAAAATGTCAAGGTAAAACCTAAAAGAAGTATTGCCTTCAATGTCAAATCAAGTATTTCAATTGTTATTCTGACAACTACCTCTATAGCAGGATTGTAAGAAAAGGTGGCACCCTTAGCTAAGAATTTAGTGAAGTCTTCATAAAAGGATGATATTTTTGCATAAAAGAAGTGAAGGTGAGTATTGTTGAAAAGTGTCTAATGTTGCTATAGATATTCTCAAAAAGCTTGAGACTTGTATTGAGAAACTTGACGAGGCATTTGTTGTTGGACAAGTAAAACCTAAACACAAAGACCTAGGTTATATTGACATTGGTCACAAATCTACATCTTCTACTATTTTTTAAGGTTATAGTCTTTTTTTTCTCCCACTGAGATACGTAAAACGAAGAATAAAAAATATGTTTGTCACCACTATGGAAAGAGTGGGGGTGGGCATATTAGACTTTATTGCTTCAACTTGATGGATGATCAAAAATAGAGAAAAATTAAATTTCCTTCATCTAATGTTGCTGTAACGGCTTTAATCAGACTCGATTCATCGGGTCTGGATCTCGAGTGTTACTAAACAATACAAAATATTTAACAAAAACAGTTAGCATTTTCTCATTTATTTTAAACCTAGTATTTGAAGTTCCAAAAGAAAAACTTAACATTTGGAAATTTAAATTAAATATATGATAAATAACTTATTACATCAGATTTGATACAGATCTTTACAAATTAGAAACTATTTCAAGAAAGACACAAAGGTGTAATCAAGACTGCGCCACATATCCCCTGTATGCATAACAGCCTACTCTGTCACCAACTTGGTGTACTTCTGGCATTGTCCCTCTAAGCGAAGTCTCTTCTCAATTCCTGAAAAGAAATAACAAATCTTGTAAGTACAAGAGTACTTAGTGAGCTCATGAACTATTCCTTGATGGATGCTTTGTAATCTTGTAGGAATCTATATGAGTCAACTACTACTCTGCATCATTTACTACGGCTGATACCATACGATCTTATCACTCTCGTATACGCCAATTACCATACCCTTGTTATACTTAATCTTTCATATCTAATTAACTGGAGAATACTCCCCATTGTTTCATAATTCTCTTGTCCCATAATACTTTCTTAATAGAATATACCCTTAGAAACCACTTCTAACAATCCATACCTTAAACCCATGCTCTTCTCTTAAACAATTGCTCACTGACATTATCTTGGGCAGATACATACATATGGAGGATACTTATACATAATTTCATACTACTGATTCACACTTAGACATACCCTAATATAGTTTTGTACACATATCCATGCTGATAATTCACTGTGTATAACATTGTAACACCCTTAACCCGTCTTCGTCATCTGATTAGGGTTACGGAGCATTACTGTACAATCAAAAACATTTAAACATCATAACATTCAATAATTTAAATATATCATAAACCATTCATTCTCATACATTTCGTCCCTAAATCAAGTCCTCGAGGCCCTAAAAATAGCTTAGAAGCAATTCAGGACCAATTTGAAATAATTTGGAAAGTTTAGGAAAAGGTTACAAAAATTGAAAACAAGGGTTTCACGGCCGTATGGAATCACCCAGGCTGTGTAACATTTGAACAAGGGACACACGACCATGTCCTCACCCGTGTAACTCACTGAGTAGGGTCACACGGCCATGTCACACGCCGTGTGCCAGGCCGTGTAACTCACTGAGTTGCCTTACACGCTCGTGTGCCAGGCCATATGTTAGGCCGTGTAACTCACTGACTTGAACCCTAAGAAATCCTCAGATGACACACAACCGTGTCGCCAGTCTGTGTGCCTCACACGGCTGTGTCACACGCCCGTTTCCCAAGCCGTGTGAACCCAAAATTTACTTAAAATCAAGCCATTTCAAAACCATTTCATGCATAACTATTCAAACCATTTAAGCACACATTCAAGGGGTTCAAACACCATTCAATTTGCAAAAACATACCATTTCAAGCATCCTAAATCACCTAACCAGTATGTCATTCAAAGGCACCACAATATACTAAAACATCAACTAACAAACTTGCCATTTTTCCAAACATAAATACCTAATTCAAACACTTACCAAATCATATCACATTTACCACTTTCAAGCCATTACAAGCATGCTAAAATACCATGCATTTCAATTACCCTAAAGTAGTCATCAAGACCTTACTTAACAAGCTTTATAAATTCATCAACTAAACATAAACTTCAAAGACATAAGTATGCTAAATCAACCATTATATACAACCATAAACCATCAACACATAAGACCTATACATGCCATTATTAACCATGTCCAAAATGCTCAAAAACTACAAAAATGAATGCTGGACAGTGTGATAGGTCTCCGACGAGCTTCCAACCAAATCGAGCTTCCGATGATTTATAAAACAAAGAAAATAAACTACGTAAGCAACGAGTGCTTAGTAAGCTCATATAAACCTTAAACATAACTTACCATTTCAATAATACAATACATATATTAAACCTAATTCAACACCAATTCCATAAGCTTAGCAAAGCCTAATCAACATCACCAACTCACAAGTAAGTATATCTATCCATAACATGATTGTAATCAACCATAAGATATGTAAATTTCCATATGCACAACATCATTTAGTTCATAAATCCTTTCACCAAGTCATGATTCAATCCATTGCATACTTACCATTTTGTTCCCTTTTCTTGCCCGATGAACCATCTAGAATTACATCGGATACTCGGGAAAGCTCACACGAAGTGTGCCTTTACATATAACCGTAACCTTTCCTTTACATCATTGCTCACACGAGCTGTGGGTTGGAATGTAAGCTACACAATGCTGCTCACATGAGCTGTGGAGAATCCGAAACAAATACAGGACCTTAGCCATTGGTAGGACATTCAAGACCAGCACCCGAAACATGAAATCCCTAATGACATGTCATTTGTATCCTAAGAATTCCTAAGGTTCAACTGGGACTCAATATCCGTCAATTCATCATATCATTGATACATTTATATATATTTAAGTTCGTTTATATCAAACCAACATAATGAACATTCAATTTAACTAGCATAAAAACGGTTACAGTTCATACAAACTTACCTCGATGACTAGGGGCGTAGAAGTTAGATCGAATTAATTTGAAGCTTTAGCTTTTCCTCGATCTAAGTCCGAACATGGTTTATCTTGATCTAAATAGGCAATTTCAATCAATTAAATACTTCTAGTACTCAATTTAATTCACATTTCATATTTATGCAAAATTACCAATTTACCCCTAACGTTTTAACTTTTCACAATTTAGTCCTTAAGCTTATAACTTAAAATCTAACCATTTTAATCTAAACCCATGCTAATAAAATATGCAAAGGACATTGAAACAACCCATATTTATCATCATTTCACAATAAAATCCTAGAATTTATACCTTTAACAAATTAATCCCTATTTCTAAAATTTATCAAAAATCACTTAATTAAACTTGTTTATTTTTCAACAAAGATTCATAATCTATCAATTAACATAAAAAATAATTCAAAAACATTCATGGTGAGTCCCTCAACCTTTAACAATTTTGTAATTTAACCCCAAACTAGCTAGATTAAGCTAAAACGATCTCAAAAACATAAAAATAATTAAATTCGGGATGAAAAACACATGCCATGCACTATAATGAACCTAGCTGAACCAAGCACTCATCCATGGAGGTTCTATTCCTCTTAAAATCAGTTAAGGGTGAACATAAAAATCCTAATTTCTATTCTTCCATAAAGACAAACATTCAGTTTCATAGCTTACCAGATATTCCTGACAAGTCACGCCACATAGACTTAGCAGAACACCATACAGATATTCAGATAGAGTACGACACTAAGAGTTTGCCACAAAGGCATTCCTTTTAGAGTTCGCCATAAAGGCTATTATTTCAGAGTTCACCACAAAGGTTATTTTTAGTTGTCGTGTTTACGATATGGATTTGCCTAAACTCACATTATGTGAAGTTTTCCCATCATCGTCCTGGGACACGTAAAGAACCCCGTTGGGTAATCACCATTCCTTAATTCTTTTTCAGAGGGTGCCATGGCCATGAAATTTCCTTCAGAGTTCCTATTTTCAGTCTTGACGGACTCCATCAAACACCACCGTAGTGAACAGACATAGACTTTGTTGACAAACTCTTCATGCATTGACACAATCTAAATTCAAATTTTTACTTCACTAATATAAACCCAAACAGAACATGCATATCATAACATACATTTCAAACATATACATACTCAACCATACTTCAATGTTTCAATACTCGTACACCAATCATAACATATTATACAATTCATGACGTTGGATCCATAGTTCAATCAATTTTTTATACATGACTCACAATATGAATACTATACATGTAGGAGTCAGTATAAGCTCACTTGAATCTCACCTACTGTAATTCAAAGCTCCAGACCTAAATATCCATCACGAACCAACAACAACCACTTCTTAGAAGCATAATTTCACCATTAATACTCTTGTACATACAAATTACTTATCATTTCAATCGCTGACAATCCCATGCAGAAATCTTATACTTACAATCTAGCTATTCAATTACCAAATACAGATTTACTCATTCTGAACTTAACATGTAGAGTTGAAATACTTACCCTGATGTGAAATAACTACTAATCATAAAAGAACCTTAACCTCTAGATCATCGATATAGAATACAGTCAGATTTAAGGAAGGTTTCAGTATATACCACTTAAGGAAGAGGAATGAGAAGAAAGAAGAACCTCTTTCAGAACACATTCTCACATATAAATATGACTTATCTTGCTTAGTGGAATTTAACAAGTGTCATACGTATCAGAACTTGCCTTTTTATTGGCCGACAATTTTTTAGAAAAGTATAAATAAGTTCCCTTAATCAAACTTATCATGGTGAACTATACAGTTGATTTCTAACCAGATTACTTAAAGTCTAACTAGTACAGTATTCCATACAAACCAGGCGTACTATACATTTGGTGAATACCCATCCCATATTTCTCTTTTATCCATTAACACGAACGCCTCTTTAATATAGTAGAATATCATGAAATCAAATTCTTACTAACTCAAGTGGCGGTTACTATATACGACTACATGTATGCGCCAAAACAATCTTTTGGGCGGATAACATCACGCCAGACAAACTGTTTACTACTATATGCCCAAAACTTTAGATCCGCCAGAACTCGGGTGTTACAATTGCAACATCTCAAAGAATAATATTTCAACAATAACATATATGCAACAAGAAAAAAGCAAACATGTTAAATGATTTGAGATGAGGTAATTCCAAAAGTGTTACTCATACTATTACAACACCACAATAAAAAAACAATAAAAAACAAAAGTCTATTTGAATGAGAAAATATCAACCGCATTTTATGTAACACCCTATCCCCGATCCGATCACTAGGTATGAGCTAGAGGATGTCACATTCGTTGTTGGAGCAACTACAATTAATTACAATTCATTTTAATAGTTAATACATATTATTAAGTTTAAAACATCATTAAGTCATATTATACAATCATATACGAGCCTTATACGAGCTTTCGAAATCTCTTTAGATAACATGAGGTCGAATAAAGATCAAATTGTAAAATTTTTAGACTATTGATTTGGCATCGCGACTTTGGGAACTCTAGGTTGTGATATAACTCATTGACTATCCCTTGTTGCGACGTTGAGGCCTGACTTCGCGACGTCACTCACTATTTTCAAAAGGTCTGTCACACCTCAAAAAAAGGATAAAAAAGACTAGTGAGGTATGCATGTTAAATATTTTGGCGCACTATGGTAGCATAATCCACCACCCTGTTAGCTTGCTGACGAATTAGAGAATTGGCGCTGTAACAACTCGTTTTTAGTCAAATCAGAAAAGTGGTTTTGGGACCACAAATCTGAGGTCAAAATAATAATTTTATTATTATTTTAATGTCTACAACATGATATTATGATTGTGTGAAAATTTTGTTAAGAAATTTTATCGTTTGAATGCTCAATTTGATAAAAAGGATTAAATCGCGTAAAGTGCAAATGTGGTGTTCTAATAACTAAAGGTGTCTAATAGCTATGGAACCTTAAAGTGTAGGTCCTTATGTGGTAATTAGACCATTAGTGTGTTTTTGGACATTTATGAGATTGGTATTGTTGAAATTTGATTGAAATTAAAAGGTTAATTTAGTAAATTAGTAAATTAATGTTAAAATAAATAAAACAAAACACATTTTTATCTCTTATCATCTTCTACAACCGAATATTCAAGGGAAAGAAATCCATTTTTGTTCATCTAGGGTTCGGTCACTTTGAGGTTTGATTGGTAAGTAATTTTTGTCCCGTTTTAAATGATTTCTATGTTTTCGGAGTCGTTGTAGCTTAATCTAGCAAGCCCAGGGACTAATTTGCAAAAATGTTAAAGGATTAGAGTTTTACCATTGATGAATATGTGTGTATTTTGATGTTTGATGATAGAAAATGAATGGTTGTTGTTAGATAAACAACATTTGTTAATTGATTTTGGGTGAAATTGTAAACTAGAGATTTATTTGTGAAAAATGAAAATTATGTGGTAAATGTGAGAAATAATGAAAAATATGGGCTGCTATTGTAACAACCCCAAACCCGGCCCAAACATTACGACCGAATTTGGTTTGCTACAGAGAAAACATTTTGGAAACCATTTTAAAACCGGTTTTGAAATTAGTCGAATGCCTTTCAAATTAAATTTCTTTGTTAAAAACCATACTTAATAAATATTTGTTGAGTCGAGTTGTTTACAAATTTCAAATGTACCCGATGGTACCTTAAAACATTTTATGCTTTAATTTGAGAAAACATGTGCATCCGTTTTAACATCATCGAATAGTTTAAACAAAACATTCAAAACATACAATAATAAAATAATCCTAGGAGGCCTTATTACAATTAAACAACATAAATCCAAAAGAAAGATAGATAAAATCTAAAATTCATTTATTAAAAACTCCATTTGCATGGCCACCTCGAGTCCATCCGGCTCCATTTCCGCGATCTACTCATCTGCAAAATGTTAAGGGAAAGGGGTGAGTCACCAAGACTCGAGTGTGTAATCCCCACCCAGAAAGTAACTCATACACAAGTCATTAATAAACATGCACATGCAACCCAACTAGCCATCCATACTCCTTTTCTACCAGTGTGGTCAAAACCACCGGTGGTCAAAACCACCGATGACTTAGAGTCACAAATCGGATGATGGGGCCAACCCATCGTGTGGTCAAAACCACCGATGACCATAGGTCACAATAATCAAGTGTGGTCAAAACCATCGGGTGGTACCAAACCACTTTGGGACTTAGTCGCAAATTAATCAATCGTTGTGGTCAAAACCACTGATGACCATAGGTCACAAATAATCTGATGGGGCCAACCCATCTTGTGGTCAAAACCACCGACGACGATCCATAATTCATCCCCTCCTCTCATCAATCCCACCATCACATGCTTATATATCAATTATCATGTTTCATGTCATAGCATTTAACATCATGTAATGGCATACAAATCATATATCAAAAATTACAATTTAGGGACTTACGAATTCCATGCTTAGTCATAAGCAAATCACAACCAAAAGATCTAAGGCAAATAATAATAGCACGTAAATTAATAAAGTGTGTATAGAGATCTTACACACCTATTTTCTAGCAATTCTCGAATATACTAGCGAAATCCAGAGGCGTTTTTTTCCTCCAATTCACCGAATTCCGTATTTGTCACTTGTCCTATCGAGATTCCTACCAAAACACTTGATAATAATTAGCTTGCACATCTATTCATAACCAAAGCCTATAGCCGAATGTTACTTACCACCTTTCCTTAGGAGAATAAATCCCAAAAGCTTCCCTTAATGGCTATGGCTTCCTCTTACTAATGCTTGAAAAAGAATCCCAAAAAGGATCTTGTGCTCCTTGATATTCGACCAAAGTAACTCTAATGGAGAAGGAAAGATTTCGGCTATATAGTAATGAAAGGAGAAAATATGTGAATAAAAGTGAGGGAATATAAGTAGAAAAGAGAATAACAATGAGTGAATGGGGATTCGGTTTAATCAACAATGGAAGAAAGAAAAGAAAAGAGGATTTGAGGAAGAAAGAGGTTCGGCCAAATGAAAGAAAATGGATTTGTGTTTGAGCACAAATCAAAGGAAGAAAAGAGAGAGATGGGAGAAATGAGATTCGGCCAACACCTTGTTTACCAAAAAGAAAAGTGCATAAAATGCCAAAATGAAGTTTTAGTTTCAAGTGGAAAGATGAGAGAAAGAAAATAGTATTTTTGGTTCAATGAAATGAAGGCTAAAACAAAAAGCAAAATTTGCACAAAATGTACCATAACATTCGGCCAAAGAAGAGTTTTTGGAGAGGAAAAGCAAAATGCAAAAAGATGCACAAAAGAGGAATTGGCCAAATATTCCCCCCCTAAACCACCTAACAAAATTCGGCCACCCACCTAGACACCCATGCCGTCCACATACATGCACTAAAGCCTAGGAAAACTTTCCAAGACATCCTCCCTATTCCATGCCTTTGTCCCCTCATCATGCCATAAGTTCAAGATTCTTATCCCCTAAATTAAGCTTTCCTTAATCATAAATTCAACTTACCAAAAGTTATTAGTCCACCTATCATAAATAAGTTTGACCGGCCATCAATGCTAATACACAAAAATAAACCTTCAAAATGCTAAACATACCACTCGAACCTCTAACCTCAAGCTACCTTTCAAGCTCCTTAACCAACTTGCCACTTACTCCTCTTATGCTTTAAATGAACACTTAATTAACTTAAGTGTCAAGCTTACTTAATCCTACTTCATTAAATATCCCAAACTAAAAATTATTCTAACTTCCTAAATAAAACAAGCCTTCACAAAACTATTCTAACACACAAAATTCATAGCCAAGCCAACACAAAAATAAATAATATTCTAATTTTCCTAAAGCCCAATTCCCAATCGGCTCAATCCTACTAGGCCCAATTTTGGGATGTTACAATTCTACCCTCCTTAAAGAAATTTCGTCCTCGAAATTTCCAACTAACTCACAATCGTACCTCCTATCTCGCCACACTACGCTCCTCTTGCACACTCGATCTTAAAGAATTATCATATTTCTAAACACATTCTCCAAGTTCATAATCAAATTTTCCCACACTTCACCAACTCAAAAGAACAAACTAACGTAACCACAAATAAGACAATTGAGGGTATTCCAAAATAAGAACTTACCCGTTGTCATATCGGCACATCTTCCTCCTCGCGACGACCAATCGCATAAACCAACCTTGGTTGCCTCGCCTCTGTACCTTGACACCTCGGCCGCGCCCGTTACCATCACCATTACCACGACCTCTCTGTGGTGGTCCTTCATTTCTAACACGAGAGCACGGTTCGACCTCTCGGTGATTCTTAGCTAACTTCCGGGGACAATCCCTTACGGTGATCGAGCGATCCACACTCAAAACATCCTCGATTACCATTCCAACACTCCCCCTTGTGAAACTTGCCACACTTATCACACCGTGGCGGCCATTGAGGATTAGTAGCAGCGCAAGCCTCCAGCGACTTGATCGACCCATCAAACCTCGTCCTCTTACATTTCATTACCCGAGAACCTTGAAGGTTCCGAGCTCCTCTTATTCCAATTCCGTTCTTGGTTCCGCTTTAACTGACTGTCTTACCTCTTCAAAGAACCTTTGATTTCTCTACTAGGACAAAGAAACTCCCGCTCCCTGCTATGGAGCTATCATCATTCTCGGCTCATCTCTCACCCCATCTTCAAATCTAACACAACGTTCATGCTCTGTACCCACCATACTACGAGCATACCTACTCAACCGGAGGAAATCGGCCTCATATTCCGCCATCGACTTATTTCCACGAACCAGTTCAAGAAAGCCTTTACATTGTCGTCTACATAGCTAGTTCCAATATACTTCTTTTGGTAAGCTTCCTGAAGAATTCCCGTGAGATTTTTACGCCACTGTTCCATCCCTTACGGTGAGCCACCACCGATAAGACTCATCCCGAAGCAAGGAGATAATACCCTTCAACTTCTCCTCGGTGGTGAAATCCAAATCACCCATAATCCTTTCGGTGGATTCCAACCAATACTCCGCAAGCCTGGGGTGCCACTCGACACACACCAAAATACCTCACTCCGTTAGATCGGAGTCGCTGGGAACAGATTTAGAGCTCCCAAATTTCCACTAGCCCCACCACCAACTCAAGGACTCGCAACACGGCTTGCGACACTCGCCTCACCTCCGTCCGATCCTGCTCCTCAGCTCCAAAAGTTGGAGGTGGTGGTGGCGGTGGTACTTCATTCTCAGAACCTTGACCCGACCTAACGGGTTCAGACACGGTCATCCTTCCCCTTCCGCGTCCACGACAACCCCGTCCTCTAGAGCTCATTCTAACTATCGCGCTTTTAATCTATTTAGAAAAAATTTATGGATTAGTACTTTGTTTCACTTGGTTATTCGCGAAGAAATTTTTATGAAGGGAGTTTAATAGAGATTCTTTCGATCACATAAGGTTTTAAGTCCTCTGTCCTAGTTCACACAGAGAAGAACATCCATTCCATAATACCTTTCATTCCTATTCACTCTTCGGACGTTTCTGTCCAGTTTCTATCCCAAGGGTATTTTCGTCATTTTCCTACAGGGGTATTTTCGTAATAAATCGAAGTTTTTTTTTTTTTTTTAAACTTTCGTAATTCAGAACTTTTTGAAATTTCCCAAAACTAGAGGGTTCTTTTCAAAGATTTCTCAAATTAAAGGTATGGCAAAATTTTGGAAACTAGGGGTATTTTGGTAATTTTGTCAATCAAGGGTAATTTCGTAAATTCCAAAAGTCAGTGTATATATTTTGAAATACAAGATTTTCGGCTACTTTTGCAAAGTAAGAAGATTTTATTGAAATCGGGGTAATTCGGTAATTCTAGAACCAAGGGCATTTTCGTAATTTTGCCACTAGGGGCATTTTGGTAATTTTGATAAACCGGGAATATTTGATAATTTCCGAAGATAAATTTGTCCTACTATCTAAAAGAGATAATTTAGTGATTTTAAAACCGAAGTTTTCCTTAAAACATGGCTAGTCCCTTTCGGGTTTTATTTAAGGTTTTGCCTATGACCGAGTCCTCTTGGTTAGGGTGAACCAGAAGCTACGCACCAGGTAGGATTCTGCGAAGAGGAGGTGAGTCACGAGGACCGCTTAAGTACCAAGCTCTTAGGATCCAATCCTGAGACATGCGCACTGTGGTTACCATACCACAACTTTCGGCGACTTGGTCCTAGGTTTGTTTAATTAGGCTTTTAAAGTTTTATGTCCTTGTTGGGGTAAACTAATCCTAAGGTTTAAAGTACTTATTACTATCTACGTTCCATGCTTCCTACCCTTCTACGAAAAATAAATCATACGTAAGTTAGGAGTACTTACCACAGGCGGATAGGTGCCGGAGACTCGGTGCCATGCTATTCAAAACCAAAAATATTTCTCAAAGGCCTACAAAAACATTTTAGGCCTTGGGCCCCCACAGCCGAGCTTTGAACTGGGCTCTGATACCAATTTTGTAACAACCCCAAACCCGGCCCAAACATTACGACCGAATTTGGTTTGCTACAGAGAAAACATTTTGGAAACCATTTTAAAACCGGTTTTGAAATTAGTCGAATGCCTTTCAAATTAAATTTCTTTGTTAAAAACCATACTTAATAAATATTTGTTGAGTCGAGTTGTTTACAAATTTCAAATGTACCGATGGTACCTTAAAACATTTTATGTTTAATTTGAGAAAACATGTGCATCCGTTTTAACATCATCGAATAGTTTAAACAAAACATTCAAAACATACAAGAATAATAAAATAATCCTAGGAGGCCTTATTACAATTAAACAACATAAATCCAAAAGAAAGATAGATAAAATCTAAAATTCATTTATTAAAAACTCCACTTTGCATGGCCACCTCGAGTCCATCCGGCTCCATTTCCGCGATCTACTCATCTGCAAAATGTTAAGGAAAGGGTGAGTCACCAAGACTCGATGTGTAATCCCCACCCGGTAAAGTAACTCATACACAAGTCATTAATAAACATGCACATGCAACCCAACTAGCCATCCATACTCCTTTTCTACCCCGTGTGGTCAAAACCACCGTGGTCAAAACCACCGATGACTTAGAGTCACAAATCGGATGATGGGGCCAACCCATCGTGTGGGTCAAAACCACCGATGACCATAGGTCACAATAATCAAGTGTGGTCAAAACCACTTTGGTGGTACCAAACCACCGGGACTTAGTCGCAAATTAATCAATCGTTGTGGTCAAAACCACCGATGACCATAGGTCACAAATAATCGATGGGGCCAACCCATCTTGTGGTCAAAACCACTGACGGCGATCCATAATTCATCCCCTCCTCTCATCAATCCCACCATCACATGCTTATATATCAATTATCATGTTTCATGTCATAGCATTTAACATCATGTAATGGCATACAAATCATATATCAAAAATTACAATTTAGGGACTTACACATTCCATGCTTAGTCATAAGCAAATCACAACCAAAAGATCTAAGGCAAATAATAATAGCACGTAAATTAATAAAGTGTGTATAGAGATCTTACACACCTATTTTCTAGCAATTCTCGAATATACTAGCGAAATCCCGAGACGTTTTTTTCCTCCAATTCACCGAATTCCCGTATTTGTCACTTGTCCTATCGAGATTCCTACCAAAACACTTGATAATAATTAGCTTGCACATCTATTCATAACCAAAGCCTATAGCCGAATGTTACTTACCACCTTTCCTTAGGAGAATAAATCCCAAAAGCTTCCCTTAATGGCTATGGCTTCCTCTTACTAATGCTTGAAAAAGAATCCCAAAAGGATCTTGTGCTCCTTGATATTCGACCAAAGTAACTCTAATGGAGAAGGAAAGATTTCGGCTATATAGTAATGAAAGGAGAAAATATGTGAATAAAAGTGAGGAATATAAGTAGAAAAGAGAATAACAATGAGTGAATGGGGATTCGGTTTAATCAACAATGGAAGAAAGAAAAGAAAAGAGGATTTGAGGAAGAAAGAGGTTCGGCCAAATGAAAGAAAATGGATTTGTGTTTGAGCACAAATCAAAGGAAGAAAAGAGAGAGATGGGAGAAATGAGATTCGCCAACACCTTGTTTACCAAAAGAAAAGTGCATAAAATGCCAAAATGAAGTTTTAGTTTCAAGTGGAAAGATGAGAGAAAGAAAATAGTATTTTTGGTTCAATGAAATGAAGGCTAAAACAAAAGCAAAATTTGCACAAAATGTACCATAACATTCGGCCAAAGAAGAGTTTTTGGAGAGGAAAAGCAAAATGCAAAAGATGCACAAAAGAGGAATTGGCCAAATATTCCCCTAAACCACCTAACAAAATTCGCCCACCCACCTAGACACCCATGCCAGTCCACATACATGCACTAAAGCCTAGGAAAACTTTCCAAGACATCCTCCTATTCCATGCCTTTGTCCCCTCATCATGCCATAAGTTCAAGATTCTTATCCCCTAAATTAAGCTTTCCTTAATCATAAATTCAACTTACCAAAAGTTATTAGTCCACCTATCATAAATAAGTTTGACCAGGCCATCAATGCTAATACACAAAAATAAACCTTCAAAATGCTAAACATACCACTCGAACCTCTAACCTCAAGCTACCTTTCAAGCTCCTTAACCAACTTGCCACTTACTCCTCTTATGCTTTAAATGAACACTTAATTAACTTAAGTGTCAAGCTTACTTAATCCTACTTCATTAAATATCCCAAACTAAAAATTATTCTAACTTCCTAAATAAAACAAGCCTTCACAAAACTATTCTAACACACAAAATTCATAGCCAAGCCAACACAAAAATAAATAATATTCTAATTTTCCTAAAGCCCAATTCCCAATCGGCTCAATCCTACTAGGCCCAATTTTGGGATGTTACAGCTATGATAATAAGGAAATTCGGCTAGCATGGGTAGGGACCTAATTGCATGAATTTGTATTTTTATGAGCTAGGGACTAAATTGTAGAGATGTTGAAATATTAGGGGCAAAAGTGTAATTTTGCCATAATATCTTTTTGGGCTAAATTGAATAGAATGATAATTGAATAAGTTAAATTTGATTATATATAGATCAAGAAAAGCGAAGTTCGGATCTAGATTAAGGGAAAAATAAAGTATTGAACTAGTCGATCCATTTCGTCGTTTTTGTGAATCGATGTAAGTTCGTATGTTAATAAGCATTAATATAATTGTGTTTTAAATGCTTTATTATTGAATTAATTGTGAATACGATTTTACAAAAATGTTCGACAAAGAATTGGCTACGTGTGAAATCCGGTTGAACCTTAGGAATAGATTAGGATACAAATGACATGTCATTAGGGGTTATGTGTTTTGGGTGCCGGTCCGTATGTTCTACCAGTGGCTGAGTTTTCCAGCATGTGTTGCAAATTCTCATCAGCTTGTGTGAGCAGCACCACTGTAGTTACATCTTGACCATTAGCTTGTGTGAGCAGACATATTGATAGCTCGAGATTGAGCATTATATGAGATATGAGATTGATATAGCTTCGGCTATGTATTGGCCATTAGGGTGTGAGATTCCCGAGTATCCGATATTATTCCAAATGGTTCAACGGGTATATCAAAGATATGAAATGGTGAGAGATAGTTACGTATTAGTACAGGTATGTACAGAAATTCATATGATTATTGAATCCTTGAAATTGTAAGTTCATGATCATTATGTGAATGAATATATATATTAACCTTGTCTTTAAATGGTTTTGTAGTATATTATGTTATATTACTTGAATGGTGAATGAATGGTGAGTTTTACTTATTAACCATACGAGCTTACTAAGCTTTATATCTTACTCTGTTTACTTTTCTATGTTTTATAGTGAATATCGAAGCTGTGGTAAATATGGTTATATGTTTATGATGGATTTAGCTAATTGATTTGGCTTGTAAATGAAGTATGTTTTGGTTAGGTGTATAGCCATGTGATTTGGCTTATTTTGGTATATTTGGCTATGTATATATATATATGTAACACCCCAAACCCGGCCTATGCGTTAAGGCCAGATTTGACATGTCACACAAAATAAATACACTTTGATTCCTTTTTAAGTAAAACAGATTTCAAAGTTTTGACGAAGTATTTATTGAGTAAAAGATTTGATTGATAAATCGACAATTTGAGATGTAAGATCTTATAAATCGAAATTTTAAAAATATCGTTAATAGTTCTAGAAAATTTTAAAAGAAATAAAAATGTATTTTTCAAAAAGTATCGATGAAAATCTTAAGATTAATTTTTCGGTTTAAATATGAAAAATTATTATGAAATCCTTTCTAAATAGTCATTTTTGAATAAATCATTTATTTAAGTTTTTAGAAAACTAAAATTACAATTTGAAATACTTTAAGCAGTTTATAAATTCATCACACAATAAACAAAACAAAAATTAATCCAGACGCCTTATTACAACCTTAATTCAAAAATAGTAAAGTAATTAAAAATACTAAAAGAAATCCAAAATTCAAATTTAACCGTTTACGAATTATGGCCTCCACCGAGTCATCCACGGCCCAAGTCTCCATCACTGATCATTACCCAGAAGGGATAAGAAAAATGGGGTGAGTTACTAGAACTCGATGTGTAACCCACTTACCATTGTCCATCAGCCAAAATTTCAATTAAACTTTCAATTGAGCCAAAACCCATTTACAATTATAAAAATAATATCATATATAATATGCATATGATATGCAATTCCCAAACCAAACCTAATTTCCATCCGCTACACACCACCCGTACCAACCAGCACACCTGTGGGGAGCTTTAGTCACCCACCCCGCCAACACACCAAAAGTAGGCATTTAGCCGTATATATATCAAGTTTGTGGACAAGCCACCAGATTAACAGAATTTACATGGCATTGCCATTTTTCATATTTGTGGCGAGCCACGAGTGCGTGTGAGCTACCATAACTTCTCTTCATCAATATCCCATCCCATGCAAATCATGTATATAATGCATAGCCATTCACAACAATTTATTCAGATATTTCTTACAAACATTATGGCCCATTATAACAATTTATCAAGTAGGCCAATTAAGCAAATTATCATCTTGGCCCATATATCAAAATATCACATCGGCCCATATAGCAAATCTCAAATTGGCCCATATATCAAATTATCACATCGGCCCATATAGCAAATCTCAAATTGGCCCATATATCAAATTATCAAATTGGCCTATATATCATATCATCACATCGGCCCATATGTCATATTTTCACATTGGCCCATATAGCAAATTATCAATCGGCCCACATAGTCAAATATCAATCGGCCCATATAGTCAAATATCAATTGGCCCATATAGTCAAATATCGATTTGGCCCATTTAGCGAAATATTTTTATTTGGCCCATTAAGGGTATTTTCGTAATTTTCACAGTCTTAATACCAATTTCATAGTCTTTACCAAAATAGTGATAACTATGCCATTTTACCCAATTTCACCAAAATATGATTTAATCAAGCGATTTACCACTAACACGTTTTAAAAAAATATGTAACCCATGAAATACGGTGTGAGATTACACACCTGATTACGGTAAGCACTACGCTTTCTGATCGTCGACACCTAAAATATTATAATGCTCGATTAGACATTGCTCACTATTTAATAAATCTACTCTAAAACAAACGATCTAAGATTTTACCCTCGGGATCGCGAACAACTATGATTTGTCGGTTTTCCTCGGTTGACGGTCCACAACCTGGTGGAAAGTCCCGAATCGCTGATGCCCCACAATTACGAACGACCTCGAATAATTGATTCTCACTGGATGAGGGTCCATAACCCGGAGGAAAGTCTCGAATCGCCGATACAGCCCTTCACTTGAATTTAGGAGTGGGGATCGTAAATCTGCTCCTTTTTCGATCACTAATCACTACCCCTTTTGATTCGATATTGCTTGCCTCCATTGAAAACAATTATTAGTCCAACTAATATTACGTTACTATGAACGATCGATCTTAGGAGTAAGGTCGAAACACCACAAAAATTCGTATGATCGCAAGATGATAAATCGGCGATTAAGTACCTAAAACATATAGTCGATAAATTATCCTTGATCCGATTAATACAATAACCAAGGGAGTTATTAAAAAGACTATGAGAGAACTTCCTTACCTTGAACAATGAAATTCCCGTCGACACTCCACTATTCCACTACAAGGAAGAGAATGATTTTATTTGAGAGAGTATAATAATATGATGGTTTCGGTTCATATGACCCTCCCAAATCAAAACTTATATTCGGCACTAAGAGAAAGAAAACAAGATAAAATGTTGGAAGAACGCTTACCGATTGATCAAAGATTGAATGTAAATCTACGAATGAGAAGAACGGTAGAAAAGAAATGAGAGTTCGATTATAGAGAAAATGTAAATCAATATTCGGCTATGGTGAATAATATTAGAGTGGAAGTGATGCTTGAAGGATTTTGCGAAAAGAAAAGAAGGGAAAGAAGTAGAATGGTGGATTAGTTTCGGTTTTCAAGAATGATGAGTGAACAAAAGAAATGGTCTCAAAGTTGTGTACATTCGGCAACAAAAGAAGAAAAGATGAGAATAAAGTCACCAATGGTTTGAAGAATCGGCAAGAAGGAAGATTTTGAGAGAAAGAAAAATGTCACCAATGTTGCATAAATAAATTTTGGCCAAAAAAAAACAAAACTAAAACTTTCACCAATTGCCAAGACCAAATTCGGCTAGGAGAAAAGAATTTGAGAAGAGAAAAAAAAACACACTTGATGCTAATGGAATTGTCCAAAACTAACACTAAAGCCTTACCAACACTAACAAAAATTCGGCTATGCCCCTTAAGCCCCAAAAACCGTCCACATACATAGCTAAAATGGTCAACTATTTGCCACCCATACTTTCCAAAACACTATCCACGAAATAAGCCTCTTGTCCCCCTTACTTACCTATTTCTTTTGATTCCTTTCCCAAACTTCAATCTTTCCTTAATCTCTTTAGCCATCTTGCCATAAAAATGAAAGTCCAACTTACCATAATAACATGCTTGGCCGACACTTGATGGATGAGTGCAAAAAATAAAAAGTCCAAATTTGTACACAAAGTGATTCGAACTTCCTCCCATCAAGTCCATCATATGGTGCCACTACCTCTTTACTAAATGCTCAATTATGCTAGCTATTTACTCAATTATTCCCATATGCTTCAAGGTCACTTACTCCATTTCCTTAAAGTGCTAAATGACAAAAAAATTTACTAGGTCCAAATAAACCCCGAGCCTTCTCAAGACCTCCTAAACATACAAAATTAATAATTTAACAAGCTTAACACCAAAAACAATGCAACACATAAAATTCCAAATTTTAGGATGTTACAATATATGTGCAAATGCCCTTTTGTGATATGGTTTAAAATTTCCATGTGAATGGTGGTTTGTGGATTGGTAGCTTGAGTATCAAATGGTTGAAATTTGATATTGATTTGCTTGTGGTTTTAGGCAAAATAGTGCATAATTGAAAGTGATCATTTAAGTGATTTGTGAATGTGAAATTTGTATGAATTGAATGGCTTATTGTGATGCTTGTGTGTCTTGTGGTTGATGGTATGGAATTAGCATGAATTAGGCTTGGTTGAGATTGGTTTGAATGCCTATTTATGCCATGTTATATGCCATTTGATTTATGTAGGTGAATGCAAGTTTGGGTGAGAATGATGGCTTGGTAAATAGCCTAATTTTTGTCCACATGGGCAGAGACACGGGCGTGTGTCTCAGCTGTGTGTGACACACGGTCAGGTGACACGGCTGTGTGTCCCCTGGTGTTTATTTAGAAACCAAGTCAATATGCCCCACACGGCCCAGCACACGGGCGTGTGACTTGGCCGTGTGGCATAAGTCAGTATACACTACAGTTTTGGCACGGCCTAGCACACGGCCTGGCACACGAGCGTGTGAGGCCATTTTAAAGGGTACACGGGCTAGTCACACGGGTGTGTGGTTGGTCGTGTGACCCAAGTCAGAGATTTACACGGGGTCAGACATGGGCTGAGACATGGCCATGTGATCCCAATTTGAATGTCCACACGGCCTGTAACACGAGCGTGTCTCACACGGCTGGGCCACACGGGTGTGTCCCCTGTATTTTGAAAAATTTTCTATGTTTTCTAAAAAAATTCCTAAGTTATCGGTTTAGTCCCGAACCACTTCTAATGCATGATTTGGGCCTCATAGGCTCATTTGAGGGACTAGATTGGTTGTTAATGATTTTTATTTGGAATGGAAAAATGTATGAGAAATGTATAATTGTTTAATTGTTAAGTCCGGTAATGCTCCGTAAACCTATTTTGACGATGGATACGAGTTAGGGGTGTTACATTTATTAGTATCAGAGCTACGATTTAGTCGATTCTATGACTAACGTAGCGTATGTGAGTCTAGCTATACATGCCATATATAACCTATGATAGTGTGATATCTCCTGACAGTTTCAAATCGTGTTTTCATATAGCTATGGATCCCGATCGAGCATTGGCTGACGATGTTGAAAGTAATGCGCCAGCCTTCGTACACGAAGTAGCACCGTCTAAATCTAGACCTGTGTCTGGTAGTCAGGGAGGAGAGGCCAAGGAAGCCTTCTTCGAACTAATCTGAAGGCCAAGGAGAGGCCATGTGATCCCAATTTGAACGAATGGTTCATTGAGTTTGTCCGAACTAATCTGGCTGCTCAACAACCTCCACCCCCACCTATTCCCCAGCCGATCCTCGTAACTCCTCAAGGTTTAGAACCTTTACAATTGAATAAGCCGCCAATGGATAAAATTCGAAAATATGGGGCTAAAGAGTTTAGAGCTACCATTGATGATGATCCTGAGAGAGTCGTTGAGAATACGATCCGAGTATTTGATAAATTATCTTGTATGCTAGTAGAGTATGTTAAATGCGCTGTGTCACTTTTGAGAGATACTACATATCAGTGGTGGAATACTTTGATATCTGTAGTGCCGAGAGAACGGGTCACGTGGGAATTCTTTCAAACCGAGTTTAGAAAGAAATACATAAGCCAGCGGTTTATCGACCAAAAATGCAAAGAATTTTTGAAGTTGAAACAGGGTCGTATGTCTGTGACCGAGTATGAAAGAGAATTTGTGAGACTCAGTAAATATGCTCGAGAATGTGTTCCACTGAGGCAATTATGTGTAAGCAATTTGAAGACGGGTTGAATGAAGACATTAAGCTTCTAGTCGGGATTCTGGAATTGAAAGAATCTGTTGTGTTAGTTGACAGAGCTTGCAAAGCCGAGGAACTGGGCAAAAAAAGAGAAAAACTGATTTCGAGGCTAGATATTCGAGAAAGAGGCCAATGAGTAAACCCTATCATTCTTCTTCAAAGAAATCACAGGATTCGCATAATCGTTCGATAGCTTCAGTGGGGTATTATAATAGAGATCGTGGAAAGTAATACACGAGTCCTAAAACTCAAACAACTTCATTAATTGAACGTTGGTAGTGTTAGAACCAACAATCCCGAGTGTCAACAGTGTGGAATACGACATTTTGGAGACTGCTGGATGAATAATAAAGCTTGTTTCAGATGTGTCTCGCAAGATCATTTTATTCGGGAGTTTTCCTGAGTTATCAAAGAAAGACAAATTTCTGAACACAAGACCGAGTAATACAGCTACTAGAGGGAGACCACCTAGAAATACGGGAAATGTGACTAGTAGCAAAGGTGTGACAAAGGACTCTACTATGAGATCTGAGGCTCGAGCGTCAGCCAGAGCTTACGCTATTCGCGCTCGTGAAGATGCGTCATCACCAGATGTTATCACCGGTACATTTTCTCTCTATGGCACTAATATAATTGTCTTGATTGATCCTGGATCGACTCATTCATATGTCTGTATGAATTTAGTGTCTAGTAAGAGTTTGCCTGTTAAGTTTACCGAATTTTTGATTTAAGTATTGAACCCCTTAGGCAAGTATGTCCTAGTTGATAAAGTTTGCAAGAATTTTCCTTTGATGACTCGGGGTTACTGTTTTCCGGCAAATTTGGTGCTTTTTCCATTTGATAAATTCGATGTGATTTTGGGTATGGATTGGTTGACTTTGCATGATGCTGTTGTGAATTGTAGACGAAAGACTATTAAATTGAGATGTCATAATAATGAGATTCTTTGAATTGAATCTGATGAGTCGAGTGAGTTACCTGTTGTGATATCGACGATGTTAGCTCAGAAATATGTGAGAAAAGGTTGTGATGCTTACCTTTCGTATGTGCTGGATACAAAAGTGTCTGAATCGAAGATTGAATCCGTACAAATGGTTTGTGAGTATCCAAATGTGTATCCAGAAGAGTTACTTGGGTTGCCACCGATCAGAGAGGTCGAGTTTGCTATTGAATTAGTACCGGGAACGTCACCGATATCGATAGCTCCATACAGAATGGCTCCAATAGAATTGAAAGAGTTGAAACCTCAGTTGTAAGAGTTAACAGATAGAGGTTTTGGACAACCTAGTTTTTCGCCCTAGGGTGCTCCAGTGCTGTTCGTAAAGAAGAAAGATGGATCTATGAGACAATGTATCGACTATCGTCAGCTCAACAAGGTTACAATTAAGAATAAGTATCCTTTACCGAGAATTGATGATTTGTTTGATCAGTTGAAAGGAGCAACAATATTCTCAAAGATTGATCTGCGATTTGGTTATTATCAGTTGAGAGTTAAAGATTCGGATGTGTCAAAAATTGCGTTCAGAACCAGGTACGGGCATTATGAATTTCTTGTTATGCCATTCGGATTAACTAATGCTTCTGCAGGTTTTATGGATTTGATGAATCAAATCTTTAGACCGTATTTAGATAGATTTGTTGTTGTGTTCATTGATGACATTTTAATCTATTCTCGAGACGAATCTGAACATGCCGAGCATTTGAGAATTGTATGACAAACATTGAGAGATAAACAACTGTTTGCTAAATTCAGTAAATGCGAGTTTTGGCTTCGAGAGGTTGGATTTTTGGGACATATTGTTTCAGTGGAAGGCATCCGAGTTGATTCGAGTAAGATTTCAGCAGTTGTTGACTGGAAACCACCAAGAAACGTGTCTGAAGTCAGAAGTTTTCAGGGATTAGATAGCTACTATCGACGTTTTGTAAAAGGTTTCTCGATGATTGCTACACCGATGACTCGATTACTACAGAAAGATGTGAAATTTGAATGGTCTAAAAAATGCCAACAGAGTTTTGAAAAGTTGAAAGCACTGTTAATTGAAGCGCCAATTTTAGTTCAACTTGAGTCGGGTAAAGAGTTTGTGATTTTCAGTGATGCGACATTGAATAGTTTGGGATGTGTTTTGATGCAAGAGGGCAAAGTGATAGCTTATGCTTCCAGACAGTTAAAATCGCATGAAAAGAATTATCCGACACACGACTTAGAGTTGGTGGCTATTGTTTTCGCATTAAAAATTTGACGACATCATTTTTACGATGAAAAATGTCATATTTTTACTGATCACAAGAGCTTAAAGTACCTAATGTCTCAGAAAGATTTGAATTTACGACAACGAAGATGGCTCGATTTGTTGAAAGACTATGAATTAGTGATTGATTATCATCCAGGGAAAGCAAATGTAGTCGCGGATGCTCTGCGTAGAAAATCTTTATTTGCTTTGCGAACGATGAACACACAATTAACTTTGTCTGATGATGGTTCGATTTTAGCTGAGTTAAAAGCTAAACCGTTATTTCTACAGCAAATTTGTGAAGTTCAGAAATATGATAATAAGTTACAAGCTAAAATAGTACAATGTGAGTCAACTACTGATTTAGAGTATCAGATCGGATTCGATGATTTTTTACTGTTCCGAGGTAGAATTTGTGTACCAAAGAATCCCGAGCTTATTCAAAAAATTCTACACGAAACACACAGTGGTTGTTTATCTATTCATTCGGTAAGTACTAAGATGTACAATGATTTGAAACAGTCGTACTGGTGGGCTAAAAAACACGTAATTTTGCCATAATATGATTTTTGGGCTAAATTGAATAGAATTATAATTGAATAAGTTAAATTTGATTATATATAGATCAAGAAAAGCGATGTTCGAATCTAGATCAAGGGAAAAATAAAGAATTGGTCTAGTCGATCCATTTAAATCGTTTTTATGAATCGAGGTAAGTTCGTATGTTAATAAGCATTAATATAATTGTGTTTTGAATGCTTTATTATTGAATTAATTGTGAATATGATTTTACGGAAATGTTCGACAAAGAATTGGCTACGTGTGAAATCCCGGTTGAACCATAGGAATATATTAAGATACGAATGACATGTTATTAGGGGTTACGTGTTTTGGGTGCCGATCCGTATGTTCTACCAGTGGCTGAGTTTTTCGGCATGTGTTGCGGATTCTCGTTAGCTTGTGTGAGTAGTACCATGTAGTTACGTCTTGACCGTCAGCTTGTGTGAGCAGACCCGTTGATAGCTCGAGAGTGAACATTATATGTGATATGAGATTGAGATAACTTCTGCTACGTATTGGAACGTAGGGTGTGAGATTCTCGAGTATCCGATATTATTCCAAATGGTTCAACGAGTATATCAAAGATAATAAATGGTGAGAGATAGTTACGTATCAGTACAGGTATGTACGAAAATTTATATGATTATTGAATCCAGAAATTGTAAGTTCATGATCATTATGTGAATGAATATATATATTAACCTTGTGATTAAATGGTTTTGTAGTATATTATGTTATATTACTTGAATGGTGAATGAATGGTGAGTTTTACTTATTAACCATACGAGCTTACTAAGCCTTATAGCTTACTCTATTTACTTTTCCGTGTTTTATAGTGAATATCGAAGCTTTCTCGGATTTGGGAGTCGTAGGAGATCTCATCACACTATCAAGCTATCATTTTGGTACTTTTGAATTTATGTATTTGGTTATATGGCATGTATAGGAGCTGTGGTAAATATGGTTATATGTTTATTATGGATTTAGCTAATTGATTTGGCTTGTAAATGAAGTATGTTTTGGTTAGGTGTATAGCCATGTGATTTGGCTTATTTTGGTATATTTGGCTATGTATATATATATATGTCCAAATGCCCTTTTGTGATGTGGTTTAAAATTTCCATGTGAATGGTGGTTTGTGGATTGGTAGCTTGAGTATCAAATGGTTGAAATTTGAAATTGATATGCTTGTGGTTTTAGAAAAAATATTGCATAATTGAAAGTGATCATTTAAGTGATTTGTGAATGTGAAATTGGTATGAATTGAATGGCTTATTGTGATACTTGTGTGTCTTGTGGTTGATGGTATGGAATTAGTATGAATTAGGCTTGGTTGATATTGGTTTGAATGCCTATTTATGCCATGTTATATGCCATTTGATTTATGTAGGTGAATGTAAGTTTGAGTGAGAATGATGGCTTGGTAAATAGCCTAATTTTTGTCCACACGGGCAGAGACACGGGCGTGTGTCTCAGCCATGTGTGACACACGGTCAGGTGACACGGCCGTGTGTCCTCTGGTGTTTATTTAGAAACCAAGTCAGTATGCAAGTTTATGCCATGTTATATGCTAGGCCGTGTGAATTGGTCGTGTGGCATAAGTCAGTATACCCTACAGTTTTGGCACGGCCTAGCACACGGCCTGGCACACGGGTGTGTGAGGGCATTTCGAAGGGTACACGGGCTAGTCACACGGGCGTGTGGTTGGCCTTGTGACCCAAGTCAGAGAGTTACACGGGGTCAGACACGGGCTGAGACACGGCCATGTGATCCCAATTTGAATGTCCACACGGCCTGTAACACGGGCGTGTCTTTGGCCGTGTGAGACACACGGCCGGGCCACATGGACGTGTGTCCCCTGTATTTTGAAAAATTTTCTATGTTTTCCAAAAAATTTCCTAAGTTATTGGTTTAGTCCCGAACCACTTCTAATGTATGATTTGGGCCTCGTAGGCTCGTATTAGGGTCTATATGATTGATTGTGAATGGTTTTTATTTGGAATGGAAAAATGTATGAGAAATGTATAATTGATTAATTGTTAAGTCTGATAATGCTCCGTAACCCTATTTTGGCGATGGATACGGGTTAGGGGTGTTACAGGCGCATACTGGCATAAAGTATCCACTCGTGGGTGGTACCTAAGGATTTAATTACAGGGTATCTTCAAGTGAAGAAATAATACGCTTAAGAAATAGTACGCCCCAAAGTTTTGGCTGAGCACGAAGAGCCTACCAAGTGCATGAGAAAGCTGTAAGAGTCTTAACTGTCTTTAAGACCATGCTGTATGCGAGTCACCACCAGGGTATAGTACGCTCGGTTTGCATGAGCACTATTCAAGTTGGTTCTTGTAATGGGATTAGTTGGGAGTCAATTAGGTTGATTTGACCCTCCCCATGACTGATCAAACAGTAACGTAGGTCTTCGCCAGATTTTATTTAACCTACCCCCAGTTTTGGTAGGGAAATCAGGGGGACCAGGAGTATATATAAGGTGATAGGGGAGGGGGACTTAGGAGATGGTTTTTCTTCCTTCTTGACGTTCTGGTCCTTCTTTCTAACCTAAATGTTATCTTTTTCTATTCGCTAAGCTAGAGCTAAGGCTTCGTTTAATTAATGGATGGTTCAACCTTCTAGAAAGTCTTATAGCTCTATATGTTACGATTGTTGAACAGTAAGGATGTTAAAAGATGTAAGAACAGTATGGTGTGAGAAGAAGGCTCTGCATGGGGGTCGCATATAGTTGAAACATTAGTAAACTATCTGTAATGGGGATTCTAATGGAAATCCCATGATACTTTAAGCAATTGTTGCTGCTGGTTTGGGAAGGACAACCAAAACAGAAGTTCAGACCAGAGGTAAATGTGGGTCTCTGGTGAGTCTCTAGACCCGACTCCTGTGTGATATTTTATGATAATTCTTTGTATGGTTGATTTTCTTGTAGTTGTGCTTAAGGAGTTGTTGTATGTATGTGTGTGTGACTTTTCTATGAAGCATTTGCGAGTATGTAAATGAAGTGTATAATATGCTGCTTGAATATGACGATGTGTGGTAAGCACGCATAAGAAGTTATGTGTTGGAAAGTATGACTCTATTATGGGTATGAGAGAAATATATGTAAATGTGTCCATTATGTTAATTGAGTGATGCATGACAAAGTATGGTTGGCGATAAAGGGGTTCGAGCTGAGTGTCGAAAAAAATATGTGATATGATAATGGGCCCCGCGGTGGTGCTTTGATGACATTCGACGGGACAGTAAGCATGAAAAAAAGCCAGTATGACAGATATATGGAAAGTCCATGACCATGACCATGGCACATTTTGGAAATGGCAGATGAGCCGTATTTATCTACTAGGGTTTCTGTGTGTCCCGAGGGCGATGATGGGCAAACCTTAGGTAATGCTAAGTTTAAGCAAATCCGTATCGTCAAACACGATTGTTTATGTGGTGCCTTGGTGGCAAACCAAATAAGGCCTATGTGACATATTATCTAGAAAGCCTTTATGGCGAGTTACCTGAAAGGCCTATGTGGCATATTATTTGGGAAGCCTTAGTGGCGAAGTTATCTGGAAAGGCTTTGCGGCAAGTTATCTAAAAAGCTTGTATGGCGAATTTTGTAATGCTTAAGTGACGAGTTTTTAGTCTGCCTTTGTGGTGAGATCTAGGTATGCCTTTGAGGCATTTTCTGAAAGAGTTTTCAACAGGGTAACCGACTAATGAATCTGCCATGGTAACCCGCTAGGACAGAGAGTTGGCATATTTGTAATTATGTATGGTGTAAGTGTCCGCCAAACCTAGAAGTTTTCACATTATATATCAAAGTCATCTGGGTTTCTATTGGATGATCTAAAATATTGCATTCATCAAACTAAGTTCGTTGTTTGGATCAATTTGAAGATGCGGTGTGACTATAGTGTTGAGAGCCCGCCGAGCCAGTATAAGGATCCGCCAAGAGTAATATCCGTATGTATATCATTTTGAGGAATGTATCCAACTTATATAATCAAAGAGATTGTGAATTAGGATCCACAATAAGGTGTGAAGTCTGGGATTTGTTAATCGAGTGGTATGTGCATAAGAGGGTCAAGTGCTTAAATTGGTGTATTGTTATCCACCATGAATCAGAAAAGTATTTGCCAAAGTCTTAAAGGAAGTCCAGAATCTTCAAGTCGAGTAATCAAAAAACAACGTTTAAAGGTAATATTGGTTGAGACTCACTAAGTTCCGTTGAACTAACAAGCGTCTATTTGTAATGCAGATTCTTGGAATTGAACCAGTGCACCAGAAGGGACCAAGCCAAGAATGTGCCAATGTGGCAGTTTGAAGTACGATATTATGCATACAGATGGGCGTTTTTGGATATATGACGAATAGTACTCTACGCCATGATTAAGCCTATTTTAACAAATATTTAAGTGTAATGTCTTATATTGCTTTTGAGAACATGTTGTATTTAATAATGTTTCCTTCAAAATCTTTTGACTTAGATAAGAAAATAAATAAATAAGAAATATATTCAGTGTGGATTTCGATAGTTGTAAAATTTTTGTTAAGTATTGTGGCATCCTATATCTGGGTCCGGTAAATTGGGTCGGGTATAGGGTGTTACAAGGTCCATATGGTACCTATTCAGACCACTTAAAACAATCCATCAAATGCCTCAATTCAACTATTTCAGCATATATCATTCTCATATGCTTATTTCTAACCTTTAGCATCACATGTATATATATAAAAATTACACAAAATCATTATCTCAACCTCAAATCATATAACAATTTCTACATGATAACCCTTTAAACCACTTAACTACTACTTATGCCAATATAAAATATGCATTAAACAAATTATGAATATTAGACTTGTAATAACCCGGAAGTTAGTGGTGTTGGAAAGGTGGTTTTGGAACCTCATTCTACGATGATCAAGTTTGTAAATGTTATTAATTTATATTTACAAGTATATTATAGTATTATATTAAATTTTGGTCCGACGAATTTGGTAATTGGATAGTTAGTTAAAGTATAAGTATTTCGACCCTAAAGTTAGTGGAGTTGGAAAATGAGGTATCGGGACCTTTTTTTCGTAAACCGAGATCGTAAATATTTTTATTAAATATTCATAGAGTTATTATATATGTGAATTAAATTTTGGATAGGTAATTTCATCAATTTAGTGACTAATTAAGGTATAAGGACTAAATCGTAAAAGTGATAAAAGTTAATTGTTTTGGATTTTTAAAGGTTTAAGGATTTAATTAGTAATTAAACCAAGGCCTAAAATGGAAAATAATCCATTTTAGAACATGGTGGACGGTTTGGTGAGTGATAGTGATAAAATATATGTTTAAAATTATAATTATAATATTATAATATGTATATAAGTAAAAATAGAAGAAAAAAAACACCATTTAGTTCATCTTCTTTCTTTACAAACCAAAATAGCAAATAAAAACATCAAGAAGCCATAGTCGAATGCTCCAAACAATCGGCACTTGCATGGTAAGTCAAATCGAGCTCGTTATTCGTAAAGTTTACGTTTTTGTGATTGTTATAGCTTGATTTAACTAACCTACATGTAATTTTTCAAAAGCCTTATAGTTTCTAAAAATTGTTGTTGAATTCTTGATGAAATTGATGTTAAATGGTTATATTTTAAGCTTAGATATGAAAATGGACTAATTTGTAAAGTGAAAACTGTTAATTTTGAACATTGGGACTAAAGTGTAATATTTTGAAATTGGCATGAAATTTATGTAATTATAGATAATTTAGGGTTGTAAGAGGATGAAATTGAGATTGATTTAGAAATCGAAGTTCAATTTTGAAAGTTTTGGTGATTTCAATTTTAGGGAGCAAATTGAATAAAATGCAAATTTTAGGGGCATTAGAATAATAAAATTGAGTTGATAAATGCTTATAGTAGGATGAAATAAGAGAGTTGGAATTGATAAATTGAATTGAATTATTGAATAGATTAGAAATTAGACCAAATCAAAGATAATCAAGGAAATGACAAAATTTGTTGATTAGTCCTTATAGAGTTATTTGTTGCTATTTTGACCAGGTAAGTTCATAACATATGTTTGTGTTAAATTTTTATGTGTTTACAATTATAAATTTAAATATGTTTAATTGAAAGTTGGATTGTTTACGATTTGGTACAAAAAGTGGAGATATAAACTAAATCATAAAGAAATGACAAATTGGCTGATAAATTTGAATATAATGAATTGCAATATAATATTGATTAGTTGAATTGAATCAAATTGATATGATTATGTTTGATTTTTGAGATAAATGACTAAATTGAATATATTTGAAAATATTGTATAATGTTGTAATTGCAAAATTGGCTTTAGATGAATTATAATAATATGCATATAAATTGATAATTGGATGATTAAATGACAACATTGAATTGAGAGATTGGCTTATAAATGAAATTGAGTAAATTGATACCCTATTATCTGTTCGGGTAGAGTCGGATATAGTTGGCATGCCATTGGATAGGAAGAGTTCAGGGTTACTTCGACTACATGTCGATGAGGCATTGGGTGCCAAATCACTTCGATTATACCGATGAGCACAGGGCGCGATGCATATACTTCGGGTTTGTTTGATGAGGCACTGAGTGCCAAACTGGTGTGATTGGTTGGATCTGTGTATCCATCCGAATTCGAGTCAGGTTAATAGGGATACAAAATGTAAATTGGATAAATGATATTCGAAGTGAATTGATATTATGATTTGATGTTTTATAGACACATTGTGATATACGGACATCGATAACATGTAAAAGATCATACGAACTTGGATGGTCGATATGGAAATGTGATGAATCAATTAATTTGATTTGGAATTCGAATAATGAAATGAAATAATGATTGACATTAAATTGAAATTAGATGTATAGTTGATAAATAAATGAAATGATATGATATTATGAGAATGATGTTCATATGGTTAAATGTTGAATTGGTTTTGGGAATGATATTGAAATGTGATTCTAAGTGATTTGGCTTATTTCATATTTGAAATGTTATATGATGAGGTTAAATGTTAACTCACCTTTTTTATATTTGATTTACCATGTTAGGCAAGCTTTACCAAGCTAAGTAACATGTAGTGTTTAATTATAAACTGAGATAAGTTACTTGGTTTAATGCCTATGAATTTACTAAGCATTCGATATGTTTACCTCGTCATTTCCCTTTCCCCGTAGATCGCCAACTTGCGAAACGTGTATAGCAGATTGCCAAGGAGCTCACACTATCTTTTTTTTATTGATTTGGTAATCTTTCTATCGTTTAAATCTCGATTTTGTGGCTTGTACATAGGTTTTATGTAATAGTAATGTTGAATTGATTGTTGGTTAACCTAGTATGTATGGAATTACGGAACTTAACGTTCATATGCATAGATGTATGAATCAGAAACTTGCATGATGTTATGTATGGCATCTAATTGGCATAATTGAACTCTATTTGGTATGGTTAAACTTGGTTTGAATAGCTTACAAGCATGAAATGTATAAATTGATGTTTGATTGGGATGGATTGGTATGAAATGGTGCCAAATTGAGGCATATTGGTTTGTTTGGTTTAGAAATGGATAGATTAATACATTGGTATGGTGCAGAAAATTAAGGTGAAATTATGCACCAAATGGGTTAATGGTATAGTTGGCTTGGAATAGGTACCAAATGACTTGATTTTTGCCAAAAACAGTCATTGTCCTGATGACCACAATTCCTCATCGCAACGTTGGTCGAACAATAGGTGACGTTGGGTGGCTTGACGCTGTGACATGACAAACTGTGTGGTGACATCATGACGTGGAGGAGGTGACGTCCCGACTTTGGCCCTGGATTTCCAAAACTTTATAATTTGGTCCTATTTCACGCTCGGGTCAACAAAAAAGCTTTCATAAGCTCTATTAAAACTTAGATTCAACTGTGTATCATAATATCTAGGTGCTTATGATATGATTGAATATTTGAATTATTTATTTATAAAATATTTGATCTGAAATTTTAAAAGTGTTGCAAAAATGTCCTTACTTGATCTCGGGTTGACTTTAAAGCATCTGTATGCTCATATAAGACCCGAAGAAGAATTTTTTATGTTATTCTATAACACCTCTAACTTGTTTCCGTCACCGAATTAGGGTTACAGAGAATTACTAATTAATCGAAATTCATTTAACATCGTATTATTAAATATATTAACATTATTAAAAAACCAACCAATCATATGCATTTTGTCCCTAAATCGAGCCTTCGAGACCCTAAAAATAGCTTATAAGCGATTCGAGACTAAATCGAAACAAATAAGAGGTTTTAAGAAAAAGCTAAAAAAATTCCAAAATAGGGGACACACGGCCGTGTGTGGAATGCTTCAGGCCGTGTAACTTTCAAAATAAAGACACACGGCCGTGTCTCTCAGCCCGTATCCCTGCCCATGTAACTCACTGAGTTGGATCACACGACCATGTCGGAAGCCGTGCGCCAGACCGTGTAACTCTCTGACTTGAGACACACGGCCGTGTCGCAGGCCGTGTGCTAGGCCATGTAACATACTGAATTAAAACACACAGTTGTGCCTCAAACCGTGTGTGGCACGCGGCCAAGTGACACGGGCGTGTCCCAGGCCGTGTGCACCTAAATGAACCTTAACAGACAAGTTTACCATCTCAAGCTTACTTGGACCCTGAGTAATCCATTTACCAACCATTAATCCTATTCAAATTTACATATCAAAGCAATAACAATGACAAGCAAGCCTATTACATGCCATATAATCCAAAATAACATTCCAAAAACTACCGAAAACGGATGGATAGTGTGACTTGAGTGTTGATCCGACCGTCCAACCTTCAAAACTATCTACAAGAACGGAAAATGTAACAGCCAATTTTTGACCCTAATCGGAACAGTGGTTTCGGGACCACAAATCCGAGTCTAAAAATATTTTAAAATTATTTTTCTGTGTTTATTATGTGTGAATTTGCTTGTGTGAAATTTTCGTGTTTTAATTTCGTCGTTTGAGTGCCCGATTTAATAAAAGGGCTTAATCGCGTAAAATGAAAATTTGATGGTTAAATATGAAAGTGTCTAATTGTTGTTGTCTTTTTAATATGGAGGTTTTATGTTGCAATTTAGCCATTGAATAAGTGATGGACGGCATTAAGATTTTATTATATGGTTTATATATTAAATATAAAAGTTAAAATAATAATAATAAATAACATATATTATAAAGTTAATATAATAAATAAAACATGAAAAATCTTGCATGTCCATCTTCCCATTGCTGAAACTTAAAAGAAAAAGAAAAGAAAAACACTTCCTAGGGTTCGGCCATAGGCAAGCTTGATTAAGGTATGTAACTAGCTCGATTTTTGATAATTTTTACGTTTTTGAGATCGTTGCTAAGTTATCTTCAAAGCCCATGTCTTAATTTTTGAATTTGATGAAGATTTTGTGTTTTGCCATTGATGATAGCTTGTGATTTTTGTTTTTTGATGATGAAATATTAAAGATTTGTGTTAGATTATCATGTTTTGTCTTTGGATTTTTGATGAATTTGAGTAATTTGGACTAAATTGTGAAAATAAATTTTTGAGGGACTAAAATGTGAAATAAATGAAATGTATGGACTTATAAGGGCATGGGTGATATTCGGCCTAGCTATGGTGATGTGAAATTTTGTATATTTTGTGTTTTATGCAATAGGGACTAAATTGCAAAAAGTGTGAAATGTCAGGGGCAAAATGGTAATTTGCCCATTTATGTGTTTTTGGATTAAATTGAATGAATGTGTGTTTAAATTAGTTAAATTTGAATTTATTTAGATCAAGAACGAATGTAACACCCCAAACTCCGGCCAATGCGTTATGAGCGGATTTGGTATGTCACACGAGCAAAACATGTTAAACCCTTTTTGTTCGTACTAAAATATTGATTTGTTAAAAATCAAGAAAACAAGTTTGATTTGATATCCATTTGTTAATCGATTTTGAAAACCATTGTTTAAGTTTTTATAAAAATTCCCATTTAAAAACAATTCAAGCAAATTTTAAAGTACGTCAACATAAAGCAAAAATAAATACTCCAGAGGCCTTATTACATCATAAAAACCAAAATAGTAAAGTAATAAAATAAACAAGAAAGAAGTCTAAAGTCCAAATAAACCATTTCCGAAGTATGGCCTCCCTCGAGTCATCCATAGCCCAAGTCCATATCATCAAGCATTACCTACAAGGGTTAAGAGAAAGGGGTGAGTTACAAGAACTCGAGTGTGAAATCCCTTTATCAGTCATCCACTGGGCCAGAACCCATATAACAATCATCTTGGACCAAAGCCCATAAACAAATAATAAATAAATGAAATGAATGCAACCCATCCCATCCTACCAGCCGTCTAACTCTCCACCCGTACCAACCAATCTCTCCTGTGGGGATCAAGTCAACCCACCCCGCCAGTCTCTCCAATTTGCAGTCAAGCTGCCATTTATACTATTTGTGGCTGAGCCACCAGAATCATATACGGTAATATAATCAGCACACAGCCTCGGTAAAAATGATCGACACAGAGTCGTTAATTCATATGTTAGGCACATAGCCCCAGTAAATACGTTTAGCACAAAGCCATAGTCACGATGGCACAAAGCCAAAATCACGTTTATATTGGCACATAGCCTTAATCACGATGGCACAAAGCCAAATCATGTTTATATTGGCACATAGCCTTAATCACGATGGCACAAAGCCAAATCACGTTTATATTGGCACATAGCCCTTATCGGTATTTGTGGCAATGCCACTGGTCTATACTTCTCTTCATTCATATTTTCCCATCCCATGCAAAATTATGTAAATGCAACATTCATAGTAAGGCATCATATTTACAAATATAAACAACAGTTATTACTCCAGAGATTTGTTACGATAAATTGGCCCATTATAACACTTTGCAATTCGGCCCATTAAGGCATTCTATCAAATCAGCCCATAGGGGGCATTTTCGATGCATCGGTCCATAAGGACATTTCGGTCCATCCATAAGGACATTTCAGTAAATCGGTAATTTTACCCACTAAGGGTAATTCGATAATCTCGTAAACCAGAGTATTTTCGCAATTTACCCTCCAAGGGTTATTTGGTAATTCGGCAACCCCTGACTTAACTACTAATTTGAGCATAGAAAATTGAAACTGTCCATCTACGTCATATTGACTAAATTGACCATAACTCGGATTAGGAAACTCGAAATTTAGATCCGTAAATTTTCCTTGAAACTAGACTCATATATCTTCTTACGATAATTTTTCCATAATTTTTGACTTAACCATTTAGTACAGTTTATTCCTTGAAGTTTCCTTTGTTTCACTGTCCAATGATTCTGACCTCTCTTACCCAAAATTCAAATATCTCACTGTACAGTTTTCATATATTGCTCCCACTTGTTTCTATTGAAAATAGACTTACTAATTAATTTGTACATATAAACTATAACTTATAATTCACTTTGTACAATTTTATACGATTTTTCCAAGACAGATCAAGGAACCACGAAGTCATTCAGAACCAGTCTCACTAAAATTAAGATATCTCAGAATATAAAAATCCTTTTCCTTCTCCATTTCTTCCATATTAAAATAGACACAGTAAGCTTTAATCTAATATCTTATTCCCTTTGTAATTCCTTTTCTCCTATTTTTCGTGATTTTTCAAATACACATCACTGTTTCTGACCGAAACTGTTTTATTACGAAATACGATTACCATTACGATCATACGCACGCCCGAGTGATCACGGATGCCGGTTTTCAGTTTTCTTCGGTATTTTGACCAAATCACAGAACATATCATACAAACTTTCAGAGAGATGTGAGATTACACACCATATCAAACATGTATTCGAAAGGTACGGGATTACACACCTGATTTTGATTTCCTAACGAACCACTCGTCGATGACCACTATATCCGAAGGTAGAAATATATCTAGTGATTTGTCCCTAAAACATATGGTCGATTAGTCGAAACTTCAATCCGATTTTCAACATAGCCAAATAGAGATATAACGAAAAATCAAAAAATGAACCCCCTTACCTTATCGATATTGGATCCAATTTCCACCGTTTGACTTCGGCTAGAACAATACACGGTCTCCCACTTAAAACACTACGAAAAAGAGAAAATAATCTCGGTTGAGAGGGTAGAATAAAATGATGGTCTTGGTTAAAAGGACCATCCCATGCCAAGACATATATCTGGCTAGGAGAAAGAAAAAAAAAAAAAAGTTTGAATAGAACCACTTACCGATTGATCAAAGGAGTGAGTGTTAATACGGATGAGAAGAACGATAAAGAAGAAATGAAGGGTTCGGTTTTTCCAAAGGAAAACGAGTGAACAATTTGATCTCCAAGGCTTAGGTACTTTCGGCAACAAGGAAGAAAAGAAGAAACAAAAATGCACACTAAAGGCTTGAAAATTCGGCAAAGAGAAGAGGAAATTTGGAGAGAAAGAGAATGATACAAAAACTAAAGAGAACAACCTCTCAAGCACTAGCTTTGCTAAAAACTCCTAGCAAAATTCGGCTATCACCCCTTTAGCCCCAAAACCATCCACATTCATGTCCCTAATAGTCAAAATTAGCCAACCATACTTTCCATAACTGTAACACCCCAAACCCGGACCAAACACCACGACCGGATCTGGTATGTCACTAAGAAAATTTTGGAAGAACATGTCGTATTTTCAGAAAAATATTTTTCTAAAGTTTATCTTCTTATTCGAGAGAAATTTAATAGTTGATAGTTTAAATAAAATATGCCTTTATAAATTAAAAACCCAAATTTAAATAGATACATTAGTTCAATAAGAATTTAAATAACTAAAAGTAATTAAAGCCCAAAGTAAAACAAAACATAAACTAGTGGCCCATAGCCTTATTACAACGAGATTTAAAATCCATTAATTAAAAATATAAAGTATTAACTTGAGACTTTTTACTGGATCCAGATGGTCTTTTGCATGGCCACCTTGCGTTCCTCTCCAGCCCGGTCCGAAGCACTAGGTATCACCTGAAAGGTTAATTAATAGGGTGAGTCGCGAGACTCAGTGTGCAACCCTCATGCACCACTAGATTTTGGCCTTAGGCCCATAAAACAGATTAATAATTCCATTTATAAAAAAAATAACAAATAATATGCAAGGCCCAACCCATTTGCCTAGGTTTCCATCCGCTACACGCCCCCGTACCAGCCATTCACGCCATTGGGGATTTCTACAATCGACCCACACCGCTACACGCCAAGATGGCAGTCATGCTGCTCATCAACATATTATGGCCGAAGCCCTTATAACAGATCACGGCATTAGCCGCTACAACATATAACAGATCACGGTATAAACCGCTACACATATAACGTATAACTTCCTCCTTTCATCAACCCAACCCATGCAGTCATAAAATCAATATGCTTTTATCATATAAAGTCAAACATTCACTGACCTGGTGATTTACTTCACCCTTTTCTAAGTTTCCAACATTAAACCGAGATATCGGTATTTATCACAACATATAAACTTATGAGCATACATTAATAATCGATCTAGATGGTGGGGAAGTATTACACACACGATATCGCGAAATCCAATATTCTTAGTCGATGTCCTTGCTATCCGGATCTATTATCCTCAATGTAAAGCCTTGCTCAAAAGCCGAAAAACACACAAAGATTTAGCCCCTTCAACAATCGGCCAAGGTTAATAAATCCCAAATTATACGTTAAAACTAATAGATCCCTTACCTTGAAATCCCGAAAGTAACACGATTCTATAACTTAGAGATCTATGCGATTGACTCCACTAAAGTTCCCTTCAGATTTCGGCACAAGTAGGCACCATAGAAGTAATTCAAAGAATCACAAGAGATGAGATCTAGGGATTTCGGCTTTTAGGAAAATCCCGGAAAAAGTATGAACAAGAGAAGGCTGATGTGTCTTTGGCTTTTAAAATACTTGAGTGAGGAGTTTCGGTTTATGACAGGAAAAGAGAAGAAGAAAAGAAAACAAGAAAGAGACATGAAGATTTCGGCTAGGAAGAAAAAGAATGGAAAGAGTTTCGGCTTTTGAATCAAAGTGAAGATGAGAGAATAGGCTTAGAGATTTCGGCTTTTGCAGAATGAAGAAGAAGATGGAACTTTAGGAGTTTTCTTGCTTTTTTACTCGAGAGAAGAGAGAAAAGAATGAGAGAAAACCCAAATGCTGAAATTGAAGAGATATTCCCTATTTATAGAAATTTCGGCACTTACCTAACCTTGCAGATAAATCCTATCTTTTCTCCTTTATCTTAATCTACTAGCTCATCTAAAAGAGACTTAATTATCTCTAACTCCTCCCTCCTTTATCAGCATATTATCCACATATTTTAATCATTAAAATCCCTAAATTTTAGCCTTTATCTGCTTATTATCCACATAAAATAAATTCCTAAATAATAGCCTTTATCTGCTTATTATCCACATATTTTAAACATTAAAACCCCTAAATTTTAGCCTTGTTGCCATCCACTCCACCTAATCCTAATGCCCAAAATTTAGCTAACTTAAATTAAAAGAATTGGGCTCCATGAAACTTAAATTTGGGCCCCTTACTCCCTTGTGTGGCGTCACCTCCTAAGATTGGGCCACAAGCCCACTTTGGTATTTTAAACATAGATACTACCTTTTAAACCCTATAATACCCAAACAGATAATTTTAATCAAGGCCTCTACCTAAGCCTGAGCCTAATTTGGACCCCTAACACTTAAATTAACACATTAAACATATCCACCCATTAAACGCATAGGCCCAAAAATTCAGGATGTTACAATAACATTTCCCTTGAAAAAGGCCACTTGTTCCCCCTACTTTCCTATTTCTCTTGATTCCTTTCCCCAACTTCAACTTTGCCTTTTTCTTTTAGCCACCTTACCAAAATAATGAAGTCAGCCTTGCCATGAATGCCTCTTGGCCGACACTTAAGGAAATGGTGCAAAAATATAAGTCAAAATTTGCACACAAAGTGATTCGAACCTCTTCCCTCAAGGTACTACATGTGGCGCCATAACCCTTTTACCAATTGCTCATTTATGCTAGAAATTTACTCTTTTATTTCCATAAGCCTTGATGCCACTTACTATCTCTCCTTAATAGGCTTAAACACAAAATTTTACTAAGGCCCAACTTGAACCCGGAACTTCATAGAAACCTCGTAACTTTCCAAAATTTCCTTATTAATAAGTCCAACTTGAAATAATGCCGTTCTCTTGTTCTCAAAATTTTAAAACGCTTCTACGCTCAAGGCCCATTGGGCCCAATCCTACTAGGCCCAATTTCGGGATGTTACAACGAAAGAAAATGGAATTAGATCGGGGGAAGTCGAAAGTAGTCGAGTAGTCGATTTCGTCCGTCGATATCCGAGGTAAGTCTATAAGCATTTAAATGTTGTTAAATTGAGAATATATAAATGTTATGTGATGAATTGAATTATTCGAATATATATATATATGTGTGTGCTTTGGCCGAATGTGATTATGAGATAGGGAACTATGTTTCGAGTTCGATTCGATCGAGATTCAACGTCCGAAAGTCCCGTACAAACCCTAGGAATAGATAGGATACATATGTCATGACATAGGATTTTCGATATGTGTTATCGTGTAAGACCACGTCTGGGACGTTGGCATCGACTTGTGTTTACGTGTAAGACCATGTCTGGGACATTGGCATCCTATTTGATTCGTGTAAGACCCTGTCTGGGACAGTGGCATCGATATGTGATTACATGTAAGACCACGTCTGGGACGTTGGCATTGTACGAGCTTCCGACTATCCGCGTATCCTTTTTAATTCGAACGGTTCAACGGGCAATGTGAAGTAAAGACCGAATGTGAAATTGAATTACAGGTTCAGGTATGTGTTAGTTATTTATTTATATGGAAACAAGGTAAGTTGGTTATTGGAAATGATAAAAGGTTATGTGAATATGAATTATGTGTTAACCTATTTAAACATATAAATGTTTCGGCTTATTGATGTGTTTGTAATAATAAAAATGAAATTATATATATGTATATGATTGATTATGCTCGGCCATTTAGTATATGTATGTGAGGTTCAAATGTGATCTAGTAGTAAATGATAACTTGTGTAACAGTCCGATTTTGACCCTAATCGGAAACAGTGGTTTCGGGACCACAAATCCGAGTTGATAGAATAATTATATATTATATATGGTGTCTATGATTTATGATTGTGCATGTGTAAAAATTTTCGTGAATTAATTTGATCGTTTGTGTGTTTAATTTAAAGAAAACACTACACCAAAACAGACTTTTAGCGGCGTTTTTAGTGGCGTTTTAATGAAAAACGCCGCAAATATTATACATTAGCGGCGTTTGAAAGAAAACGCCGCAAAAAGTTGAGCAATAGCGGCGTTTATTTCCAAAACGCCGCTAAAAAGGAGAAATAGCGGCGTTTTTTTCACAAACGCCGCTAAAGATCTGAGCATTAGCGGCGCTTCTAAAAAAATGCCGCTAAAGATATGAGCATTAGAGACGCTTCTAAAAAAACGCCGCTAAAGATCTCAGCATTATTTAAAATAAATAATTTAAGGGTTATGATTTTAGGGGTTGGCTATTAGACTTTAGGGGTTAGGGTTATGAATAAAAAATTAATTTATTTTAGGGTCTATGTAAGCATTAACATTCTATTTTAATTACTTTTGTGTCTTATAAAATTTATATTTAGGGTTTAGCCACTATAAGAAAACAGACTTTATATATATATTATAGTTTAAATTATTTAATTTCTTATATATATATATTAAAATTATAATTATAGTTTAAATTATTTTAGAGATAATAGATAAGCTTTATATATATTAAAATTAAAAAAATTGGTAACCCATGCATCTGTAGAGAAACAAAATTAATTAGTAAATTGAAAATGTTATTTAAATTAATTTCCTAAAATATTGAAATAATATATAATATTCAAAATTTATCTAAATAATTTAGGGTTTAAGGTTATAATTAAGGGTTTAGTGGTTTGTATGGGCTAACTAGGGTTTTGAGTTCAATATTTCAAGATTTAGTGTTTAGAGTTTATGGTTTACGGTTAGTCTTAGGATTAGGGTTATGGCTTGAGTTTATGAGTTTATGGGTTTGTGGGTGTATGGTTTAAGGTTTATGGGTTTAGGGTTTAGGGTTTATCGAATGAAGACAGAATATCAAATTTGATTTAATCATTAAAAAATTATAAAAATATATGCTATAAAAATGGTGAGATTGCATTTTTTACTTACAAATTGATAACTAAACTATTTAAAAGTTTTGCTTTATCGAAACCCCTAAACCCTAACTATTTATATTAATTAAAATACAATTATTTTTAATTGAATATTTATATTATTCAAAAAAATAATGACACGTAGAAAAAAATTGAAAGTAAACACAGAAAAATATATGTTAAAAATTTAAAAATTAAGGTTTCGGTGTAATGCGATATAAGTTTAACTTTAAGGTTTCGGTGTTAGATTCTATAGTTATTACAAGCGTTTAGGTTTTTAGGGTTTAGTGATTTAAGGTTTAAGGTTGGTTTTAGGGTTTATGGTTTTGAAGTTTAGGGTTTGGGGTTAGAACTTAAAGTTTTAGGGTTTAGGGCTTTGATAAAAAATGTCGTAGAAAGTCATTTTACTTTAAACTAAACGGCGCCATTTTGTTCTCAATATTCTCACCCATTATCCAAGTGCCCATCATGTATTCTTTTCGACACGTAGAAAAAATTTGAAAGAAAAAACATAGAAAAATATATGTTAAAAATGATAAAAATTAAAATAATATTATATCATTATATTTTAAAGTTTTTTTTTGGGTATATGACTGATTATTTTTTAATTTATATATTAAATAATTTCAAATTTTAAAGATTTCAAATTTTAAATAATTTTAAAGATTTCAAACTTATCTATTCTTTTAAATATTACTTAAATTTTTAAAAAATGTTTATTTAAATTAAAAAATTAAAATACTATTATTTAAAATAATTTAAAAAATTTTGGGTATATGAGTGATAAAATTTTTTAATTTATATATTATATAATTTTAAATTTTAAAGATTTCAAATTTTATCTAATTTTTTTAAATATTTCTTAAACTTTAAAATAAAGAAGAAAATTAGATTGAATATTTAAATATATATTAGTATCAAAAATATTAGCGATGTTTTTTAATAAAAACGCCATAAAATGTAAAAATTAGTAGCATTTTTTTGATAAACACCAAAAAAGGTATTTTATTTTAATTTAAACGGCGCCGTATTGTTAACTACAATAATTTGAGTTTTAGCGGCGTTAGGTAAAAAACGCCGCAAAAAGGATACTTTATTTTAGACGCCTTAATTTTTTCCACCTAAAATTTGCCCCCAATTCCTAAATTTTTCCCCAAACGTGAAAGGAAAGAGGAAAGTATCAAGGAAGGTTGGGATTTTCTTCGTCTGCGATTTTGGAACTTTTTTTTTTTATGTATCATCTTCTTTTTTTTTTCGTAAATCTGTTGGTGAAGATTTTGGCAAAAAGAGAACATGAAGACGACGAAAGGAGGCAAAGTGATGAACCCTACGGACGCCTATCGTAAGGAGCTCCGTAAGAAAGAACTCAAACGTGTAAAAGTTCAGTTTCATTTTAGGGTTTTATGTTTCCCTTTTTTACTTCATTTTCTTCTTTATTTAAAAAAGAAAATCAATTTCGTTCCTCGTTTTGCCTGTTTGAATGAAGATAAATGCAAAACGATTTCACCTAGTTTGAATGGCTTAGGTTTTTGCTGTTATTTTACTAGTTATTTTAATCGAATGAATTTGCAAAGAACAATGTTGAATTTTCAAAGAAATGTATTCCTGTACTCAGCCTTTTGTTTCCGCAGTTCACCTTGTTCTTACTAGTATATTTGGGTATTTCTTTACTAATTTCAATTTGAAATGCAGTCTGGTGCTCTGCCAATTATACTCATTAACTTTGTTGAGTTATTACAGAGGCTGAAGTTGCTTTAGACAAAGCAAGAAAACACACAAGAACAGACAACTTCAAGACATACTTAACCTTATTTTAAAGAAAAGGAAGGTAATAATTTAAGTGATTAACAATTGGAACCTTATTTTAGGCTCTCTTCCTCATGTTCAAGATGGTGGAATCTTGGTCCAGAGACCCATTCCTTGGAATTACTACCAAAATGCTGTTACATCAAGCTGTGAGCTTCTGCTTCTATCTCTTAATAAGTTATTAAAATATTTTGAAATATTTTTTGATGAAAAATATATGCATTTGTTTGCTTTTGGAAGATACTTTTGCTTGGTGGGATTGGGAAAGATGGGAACATGAAATTGATTGGATGGCTCTCCAAGGTATCAACTTGCCACTAGAATTTACTGGGCAAGAAACCATTTGGAGAAAAGTTTTCCAGGTAATTTCCTTATATAAAGTTTTCAAAATTTGGCTAACTTAGCAAACTTTATTCATTTTGCCTGTCTTTTCACCTTTTCTTTCTTGTGGAGAAACGCTAGCCACATGCACAACCCTCCACCAGCAACTTTGCTCTCCATGCTCATGCATGTCCTCTTGAAAGATTTCTGGCATTGATGGGGATAGGATGCCACTTAGTCTGCATCCATGTATCTTTTAAAATGTTTTATATTATTTGTAGAGAGATGGAGAATGTCAATGGATATGTGAAGTTCCAAAATCATTATGGTTACGTTCACGTGCAACTCAGCAGTAACTGTAAAACTTGGAGATCAGATTTGGCATCCGAAGACGGTGGTTGGTTGTCCACCGATGTGTTCGTTAATATTTTAGATCAGAAATAGCATGCAAATTTAAATATTTCCAACCTGTTTGTTCCGGTAAGGTAGAAACATAATGTGATGATTAACTTCTCTGTCTGCATTTGGTTCAGCATGAACTTGATATATATTTGTTTTTCCTGTTTGTCTTTTCATACAGCTCTTTGAAAGAATTTTAGAAATTCCAATCACATGGCTCAAAGGAAGAGCCACGGGTGAGGTGCTTTTCTGACTTCACTTTCTTTTTCCCTTTTTTTTGGTGTGGTTTATGGTATTATATCGTGATCTATTGAATGCAATATGGTTAACCACTTCATTTTATATGCGTTGTGCTACCATGTTTGAAGTTGCTTTTCTTTTTTTTGTTAGCATACCAATTTGATGTTTATAATTTCTTTTGCTCCCTTTTGCTATTGACTTTTGTGTACTTAAATTTCATTGTTGACTTCATAGAAGTTGCTGAACAGCTTCTATGTTATACTTTCAATAGCATGGAAGATGAAGGATGGGGCAGATGTAATGGTGTCATAACACTGACATTAGCTTATAAAATGGTTTTTGTCTTTTCAATATTTGAGGTCGTGAGGGATTGAACCTGACCACTAAGAGTCCAGCACTCTACATCCAGACCAGACAACTCTTGCCTCATAGAATGGATGATATTTATGAGTTTAGCAGTATGATCTGAGTCCATCCCACCCTGTCTTTGGAAGAACAAGTTTTATGAATTGTCACCAGGGTATCTGATAATACTGTTTTAAGCCTTAGAGCTTCTGTTTCCTGCCTTAATAATTGGTAAAGTTACTACCAAGTTTTTTTTACTGTTTTTCTGTAGAGGAAAAAGAATATAATACTAGGGATGAGCCAAACACAATTTTTATATAATTAATTATATTTAAATATGTAAATTTATTAAAATAATAGTAAAATTTTAAATATCTTTAGTTTTTAGAATTTAATTCAGATTGGTTCATTTTCAAGAGAATGCAGTTTGATTTCTGAAACTCAGTATACTGCCCATCAACTGATATTTCTCTCTTCCTGAACTGAATTGAACCATATTGTTATCTCCCAATCTTATACTCATCTTATTGGTTGATATCTATATACTGGTCGATTTTGTTGAGGACTGTATTCTGCCATGGATGGAAAGAGAATTGAATATTGTAATTACAATGTAGAAGTAATGATTGATTGATATATACCCTTGCTATTCATGGATTTTTCTTTCTGTGTAAGGTTTCAGTTTTTCTTTTTCTATTCTGTTCTATTCACGGCCTTTTCCCCAATACCTTTATTTTAATGTTTCATCACTATCGGTTCTTTTTAACAGCGGATCAAAGTATGATCTGCCTTTGATAGCTGGTAAGTCAAAGGAATAGATCTTTCTGCAAGTTTTAGTTTCATCTTTTGGTTAATGCATTGGAGATGTCATTTGAAGCTCCATTTATAGAGGATTTTGTGTCAGGTCTCGATAGCTTTATCTGAATCTCTGCTTATATATTATGGAGACCATTGAGATATGGAAAATTTATTTTAAATTTTATAACTGCTGCATTTATTTCTTGCAGTTGAAAATCCTGGTTCAGACAATTTGGAGTCTACTATGGTTATACCACCACCTACCATCCTTGACCGTGTGCTTAAAGATCTCTTTCTTGAGGTTAATTTTTACCATTCTATTAAACACTTTGATGTGTTATTCCTCTAAGAATCTCTTTAATGCTTTCCCAGTTTCTCTCTCTCTCTCTCTGTCTATATATATATACACACACACACGCATATATTATATGTTCTTATTTAAAGTCTTGATGCTTACTGCTCTGGTTTGCTGCTTAAGTTACCATCTCCATTGTAGTATCTTTTACTAAAAGTAAACAAATGTCTTTTTGTTTATTTAAATTTGTTATTTTACTCGAGTGTAAACGAAATTAGTAATAGAAATGGGGATGCAGTTTGCATAAGAAATGAGTTCCTATCTATGCTTTTCATAAAGTCGAGGGTAATGACAGTGTTGCGTAAGCACATGGATGAAATGAGTGTGGTTGGTATCGGTTCAACTCATGTAATGACTCCATTCATACTAGAAGGTGGGACATGAGCAGCTTCAAGCTTTTATATAAACCTTGCCTTTCTTAACTAATTTTAGATACAGATTCTCCAACTGCTCATAACAAATTTAACTATTAATTCAGCTTAAAACTTAAAATTTATCTATAAAAGAAGACAACACTTAACAAAGAAACTAAAAAGAAAAAAAAATTTCTTTTATCGTCAAAAAATAGGTTTAGATAAGTTTTTGAATTTTTCATCAGCAGAGTTTTTTTGTAAAGAATAAAAAAAATTGAATTTGTTTATACTTTTTTAAGGAAATCATATTTTTTAGCTAAAAATAGTGAAGTGTCATAAAATGATTAGCCTTTTTTAATAGTCGGGACAATTTTTAATAATAGAGTATAGTTTAAATACCATCTGTGTCTATATTGAGTTCCTTTATTTTATTATTTAATTGAATTTTGTTATACAATTTTAATTTAATTAAAATATTTTAGGGCAAGATCTATTAATTTTTTTATATTTTATTTTAATAATTATTAGCAATAATAAGTTAATTGATATAGTATTTAAAATTAATAAAAAAATATTATTTTATAAAGAGATAAAATTATTTTTCTTTTAAAGGAGCACCTGTTGAGTCTCTTTTTGCTCAGTTTTGTTTACACTCGCTATGGTTTGGCAATTGTAATATACGTGGTATGTATGAAAATCATGCATGATAAGTTGTCTTGAGATAATTTATCTGTAGTTGACCTTGAAGCTTTTTTTTTTTTGCTGAGTAATGGTTATGGTTCTTGTCTTTTTAGCCATTGCTGTGCTCTGGATAGAGTTTGTTCGAGAAATTCGCTGGCATTGGGAAGAGTCACAGCCATTGCCTAAAATTCCAGCCAATGAATGACTACATCCATTTGTTTGTTAGAAGACCTCCTATTATTAACCGTTGTAAGTTTTGATTCATTTGAATTTCTTTGCGATTTTTTAACGAATTTAATCTTTATGGATTGTTATTCTTTTTTTAATGAATTTAATCTAATGAATTGTTTTTTTAATGAATTTAATCTAATGGATTGTTATTCTTTCTTTTTGTTCTATTTGGCTGTGTATTTTAGGCTATTTTGCACGTTGGCTTGCTTTCAGGAAGCTTCTATATTAGTTTCTTGATTGTGAGGGATCTAATAGTGAAAAGGGTAAAACAAAGAGGCAGATACTATCACTTGGTGCTGGATTTGACACCACCTATTTTCAGTTGCAGGTGCCTGATTTTTCTTGTGAGTTGGATAAACTCATAACATAATACAGACTTATGAAATTTCTACCTTTACTGTTTAACTTGTGTTGAACACTTGAAACTTAAGTTTTATGTTTCTATTTGCTGGCATTAGTTATCTGCTTTGTTTATTTTTCAATAATTATCTAGAGAAAATGCATGTTCCCTTGTATTTTTGCTGCATATTTTGTGTAGTTCTTGAAAAATTTTATATACCTTATGAAAGCCTGAATATTAACAAGTTTAATTGTGCTTTTTGTTTTCTTTCATTCATAGGATGAGGGAAAAGCACCGTATCTAATACGTGGAACTGTATTTTAATTGGAATGATGTATGCCTACTATCATCCAAATGTAAGTAAAAAATTTCAATCATCAATCTAGCTCTCTTTGTGCACAATTAACTTTCTCATTGAAATGTTTTAAATCTTAGGTTGAGAAATGGATGGAAAAATTGGAGGAATGTGAAACCAAGAAAAAAATTTCAATCAAAGCAAGTGTTGTTGCAATTGCATTATTTGTAAGTTGCCTGATCTCTAGATCTCTATATTGCCATTATGCTTATTTGGTTTTGATGGAGGTTTTTTCTTTTATTTCATAACTTCTTCAGGTTGGCTATATGTGGTATGAATGTATTTACAAGCTGGACAATGTTACTTACAACAAATACCACCCATACACATCTTGGATTCCCATAACGTGCGTATTAATGCTATATTTTTTCTAGTTTACTTGGAACACTAGAGGAAGTTTATGTGAAAGTGCAAGGAATATCATGTAAATAGAATCTGATTCCCAAGTCTTTTTTCTTTGATTCTAGTGTCTACATTTGCTTGCGGAATTGTACTCAGTAGCTTCGAAGTTATAGTTTGACTCTCTTTGCGTATGTTTCTAGAAATAACTAATTCATTCGATTCCACCGTTGAATATTGATGAACTGCAATATATCGTTTCATTTTGTTTTTTTTTTTTCCCCTTTTTTGGTCATTTATTGAAGGAAAAAATGTAGATTGATGTGACATAGAATGTGGTGTTTCGGTACCAAACAAATCAGAGATTCAATAGTAATGCAAAATTTTTATTATTTTTTTAATTTTTTTATATGAAGAAAAATATTTTAATTTTTTTTTTTTTTTCATGACCTTTAGCGGTATTTGTGGGAGAAGCGCCGTTAAAAGTCATGACTTTAGCGGCGTTTGTGGGAGAAGCGCCACTAAAAGTCATGACCTTTAACGGCGTTTGTTGAAAAAGGCCGCTAAAAGTCATGACCTTTAGCGGTGTTTGTTGAAAAAGCGTAAAAAAAACGGCCGCTAAAAGTCTGTTTTGCTGTAGTAAAAGGACTAAATCGCGTAAGTGATAAAAGTAGCCATTTATTAAATTAAGTGGCTAAATTGATTTGTCTTCTTTTGTATGATATTTAAGTTGCAAATTGACCTTTTACAAGTATAGTGGACGGCATTGAGTCTTTATAATACATTAATATAATTGTTTTATATGTTAAAATATATATATGATAAATATTATAAAGGCATATTTTAATGATAACATAAAACAAAAGTGGTTGCATGTTCATCATTTTTACTTCATTGACCGAAACTAAAGAAGAAGAAAAGAAACTAAAGCTTTCAACTGTTCGGTCTCTTGCATGTTTGATTAAGGTTAGTAATTGAGCTCGGTTTTTGTTAATTTTTACGTTTTTGAGATCGTTGCTTTGAATACTATTCGACCCATGTTAGAATTTTTGAATTTGATGCATGTTTGATATTCGGCCATTGATGAATGCTTATGTTTTGTAATGTTTGATGGTAAAATATTAAGGATATGTTTTAAATCAACATGTTTTGAATTGGAAATTTTGATGAAATTGAGTGTTATGGATTAAATTGCAAAAATAAATAGTTGAGGGACTAAAATGCAACATAAATGGCTTGTATGGACTTATATAGGCATGAGGAGCATTCGGCCCTAAAGGAGTAAATTCAAATTATGTGTATTTTTTGTTTTGTGCAATAGGGACTAAATTGTAAAATTTGTAAATGTCAGGGGTAAAATGGTAATTTGCATAATTATGTGTTTTTGTATTAAATTGAATGAAAATATATTTGAATAAGCTTAATTTGGAATTATTTAGATCAAGAACAAAAAGAAACGGGATTGGATCGGGGAAAAGCAAAGTTTAACGAATAGCCGGGAAACCCCAATCCGTCGATTTTCGAGGTAAGTTTTTAAGCAATAGGGTTAAATTGAATTATTTCTATACTAAAACGTACATGTTCAAGTGAAATAATAGAATTAATTTAAAATGCCGAATGGGGCATGGGAGATTATTATGTGTGTTAGCCGAATGTGGTTAGTTTATATATGTATATATGTATATGCATTGATTAATTGGGTTTGCTTAAATATATGTACTTGTAATAATGGATAGATAAATATATGGAAATGGAACGAGTAGTGTTAGTAATTGAATATGCGGATATGTATGTATATGTATATTAGATGATGCCGAATGTGATGAAATGAGATAAGAGAAATGAAATGTTTGTGAGCCTTTAAATATATATGTACATATGAATGAATATGAAATCATATGTGTATTTGGAATTGAGGAGAAAATGGGTTAATGGGCACTATGTGTGCGAGCTAACATACCGAGTACTGTGTGTGCGGGAAATGAGTAATGGCACTGAGTGTGCGATACATTATCGGAAGATGGCACTATGTGTGCGTTTTATCAAGTAACGGCACTAAGTGTGCGATGCGTTACATGAATTTGCACTAAGTGTGCGGGTTTACGAATGTATTAAAGATATCAACTAGTGAATTGTATTAAACGTGATGGAATGAACAGGTATGTGATTCATGAAAACTAGGAAGGTTAGTATTAATATGGTAAGTGAAGTTAGCTTATGAAATTTGAGTTATGTTATGTGGATTGAGATTTCGAGTATGTTTAGAATGTAATGATGATGCATAGTTCTATATGATATTTAATAAAGAATGCATGAATATTTGGTTATGAAATTTACTAAACTTGGTAGTTATCGAAGGGTGATTTGATATTTATGTATATATGAACCTACGGCTATGAGGTTGATGATAATCATGTTAATTTGAATTTTTTTTTTTTTTTTTACTTATATGATGTTTAATTTCATTCTTATCATTGCTTATAACTTACTAAGCTAAGATAGCTTACCGTTGGTGTTCATTTGACTATTTTATAGATTTTGAAGGCTAGCTCGTGCTCGGGGATCTTCGTCAAAGTCAATCGCACTATCACCTAACTTTGGTATTCTATAAGTTGTATCTCTTTTGAAACTTATGGCATGTATAGACTATGTCTTTTGGGTTGTGTTTGAATGACATGTATATATATATGTATATATATATGCCATGCGAAAATGTCTATGTTTCTTTGTTTGAGTTTGGTTTGAACATGTTTAATTATGGAATTACTATTTGAGTAAATTGATGTGTACTCATTTGTAGATATTTGGCCTTAACTTTGTTTTAATTTGGAGCTTAAATTTTCCATTGAGTGCTATAGTATGTTCGGCCATGAGAAATAAATGGCTAAATCATTGATGTAATATTTAGCTAAGGTGTGCTTATGATGGAATATATTTATGTAATGAACATTGCCGATTGTGACAAGAAATTATGAGATAAATGAGTAGATTTGAAATTTATATATATATGGTATAATTGAATGAGGGATAAGTATATAGGTTAATGTTATAATTGTATATGGTATAGAAATGAGGAATGAACATGTTCAAAAGTGATGCATATGTTCAGCATTGATATATGTTTAAATGTGTCGTTGATAATAAAAATGAAATAAATGAACAAGTACCATTTGCCTATTCGGCCCTTTCTTTAAAATGACCAAATGAATAGTGTTTGCTAATTGAAAGTAATTAGTTTTGGTAGATGTTAATGATATGATTTGTGATATGTTAGTTAATGTATTGATATTAGAAGGGTTATATAATGTTTAATCGTGTTAATATGGATTGGTACGCATCTATTAATGAAGTAGTTTTTTTTATAAGGTGCTTTGACTTGTGGTTGGTAAAGTAATGCCCGTAACCCTAGTCCGACGACGGATACGGGTTAGGGGTGTTACATTTGATTGGTATTAGAGCTACGGTTTAGTCGGTTCTCAGACTAGCGTAGCGCGTGTCGGGTCTAGCTATACATGCCATATTTTATAATGTGATAGTGTGATGACTTCTGACAGTGAAATGTGTTTTCTTCTTTCGTATAGTAAAGGGATCCTGATCCCGAGCGAGCTATAGTTGACGATGTCGAGAGTGTGGCGCCCATTCCCGCGCAAGAGACCGCGCCGGATGAATCTCGACTAGCTGCGAGTAATCCTGATGAGGGGGCTAAACAAGCCTTCTATAGCATGATGAATGATTGGTTCAACCAATATATCCGGACCAATCCGACTGTTCAACAACCCTTGAATCCGAACACTCCCCTGTAGTACTGGTGATACCCCCGATCATTAATCCTAAAAGTGCAAGCAAGCCTCCAGTTGACCGAATTAGAAAACACGGGGCTCAAGAGTTTAGAGCCGAAGATGATGATGATGCTGAGCGAGCTAAATTTTGGCTCGATAATACCCTTCGTGTTTTTGATGAGCTATCATGCACACCTGATGAGTGCCTAAAGTGTGCCATATCTTTATTACGGGATTCTGCCTACTATTGGTGGAACACTCTCGTATCGGTTGTTCCAAAGGAACGAGTTACCTGAGACTTCTTTCAGACGGAGTTTAGGAAGAAATACATCAGCCAACGATTTATAGACTCCAAACGCAAGGAATTTCTTGAGCTTAAACAGGGTCGTATGACCGTATCCGAGTACGAGCACAAGTTTGTGAGACTTAGTCGCTATGCTCGCGAGTGTGTTTCGTCTGAGGCTGCTATGTACCGAAGATTTGAAGAAGGGCTAAACGAAGATATAAAACTACTGGTTGGCATACTTGAAATAAATGAGTTCGTATTACTTGTTGAGCGAGCTTGCAAAGCCGAAGAGCTGGGGAAAGAAAAACAGAAAGCCGAGTTTGAAGCTAGAGACTTTCGAAAGAGATCTGCGGGTAAATTTCCTCAATTGTCAACAAAGAAATTCAAGAATGATAGTAGCCAATCTAAAGCTAACACAGGGATCTCTATATGAGAACGACCACCAGTGAGTTCACGGGCTACCTCGATTGCTAGTGTTGGCAATATCCGACCGAATAAGCCCGAGTGTCAACAGTGTGGTAGACGGCATTTTGGTGAATGTTGGGGTAAATCTAATAATCGCACTTGCTACAAGTGTGGTTCGCAGGATCATTTTATTCGGGATTGCCCGGCGACAGCTGAAAAGGGTATTGCTCAGAGTGCGAGACCGAGCAGCACTGCAGCTAGAGGTAGACCATCTCGTAATGTGGGAGGTAGGAGCGGTGCTCAGAGGGGGACATCAGATGCGGCTATTCGATCAGAGGCCCGTGCGCCAGCTAGAGCTTATGCCATTCGTGCCAGAGAGGAGGCTTCATCCCCAGATGTCATCACCGGTATATTCACTCTCTTTGATACTAGTGTAATTACTCTGATTGATCATGGTTCAATTCGTTCTTATGTGTGTGAAACATTAGTATCCTGTAAGACTCTACCTGTTGAGTCTACTGAGTTTGTGATTCGGGTTTCGAACCCTCTGGGTCGGTGTGTGCTAGTTGATAGAGTGTGCAAGAATTGCCCTTTAATGATTCGAGACTCATGTTTCCCGGTCCGCTCTGATGTTGCTACCATTTGATGAGTTCGATATTATCCTCGGTATGGATTGGTTAACTGTACACGATGCAATAGTGAATTGCAGATGAAAGACTATTGATTTGAGGTGTCAGAATAACGAGATAATTCGAATTGAATTTGCGGATTTGAATGGGCTACCAGCTGTGATATCTTCGATGTTGGCTCGACAGTATTTGAGAAAGGGTTGCGAAGCTTATCTTGCGTATGTGATTGACAGCAAAGTAACCGAAAAGAAGATGGAATCTGTACCGGTTGTTTGTGAGTATCCGGATGTGTTCCCGGAGGAATTGCCGGGATTGCCACCTGTTCGGGAGGTAGAGTTTGCTATTGAGTTAGTGCCAGGGACGACTCCGATCTCGATAGCTCCATATAGAATGGCACCAACCGAATTAAAAGAGTTAAAAGCTCAGTTGCAAGAATTGACAGATAGAGGTTTTGCCCGACCGAGTTTCTCTCCCTGGGGTGCGCTAGTCTTATTTGTGAAAAAGAAGGACGGAACTTTGAGAATGTGCATCGATTATCGACAACTCAATAAAGTGACCGTAAAGAATAAATATACGTTGCCACGTATCGATGATTTATTTGATCAGCTTAAGGGAGCTTCGGTATTCTTGAAAATTGATCTGAGGTCAGGTTATTATTAGTTGCGAGTTAGAGACTCGGATGTACCAAAGACTGCTTTTCGGACGAGATACGGCCATTACAAGTTTTTAGTGATGCCATTCGGACTCACTAATGCCCATCTTTGCTTTCATGGATCTGATGAATCGGGTATTCAGACCGTATCTAGATCGGTTTGTGGTTGTATTCATAGATGACATTCTGATCTATTCGCGTGACGAAACCGAGCATGCCGAGCATTTGAGACTTGTGTTGCAGATTTTGCGTGATAAGCAGTTGTACGCGAAATTCAGCAAATGTGAGTTTTAGTTGAATGAAGTTAGCTTCCTGGGGCATGTTGTTTCAGCATCGGGCATTTGGGTTGACTCGAGTAAAGTTTCGGCTATACTTGATTGGAAACCTCCGCGAAATGTTTTTGAAGTTCGGAGTTTTTCGGGACTTGCCGGATACTATAGACGCTTCGTGAAAGGATTTTCTATGATTGCAGCCCCGATGACAAAGCTATTACAAAAAGACATTAAATTCGAGTGGTCGAAAAAGATGTCGAAGAGTTTTGATCACTAAAAACCTTGTTAACTAAGCTCCAAAGCTTGTTCAACCCAGTCGTCGTAAAGAGTTCGTTATCTTTAGTGATGCATCTTTAAATGGTTTGGGCTGTGTTTTTGATGCAGGAGGTAAAAGTTGTAGCCTACGCCTCGAGACGCTTAAAGCCGCATTTAAAAAAGAATTATCCGACTCACGATCTTGAATTAGCTGCCATAGTTTTTGCTTTGAAAATATGGCGTCACTATCTATTCGGTGAAAAATGTCATGTTTACTCGATCACAAGAGTCTAAAGTATTTAATGACTCGTAAGGATCCGAATTTGAGACAATGACGATGGTTGGAATGTAAAGGACTATGAGCTTGTGATTGATTATCACTCGGGAAGGCTAATGTGGTCGTCGATGCACTTAGCCGAAAGTCACTATTTGCTCTACGTGTAATGAATGCGGATATAGCTATGATGATGATGGTGTGATTATTGCGAATTGAAAGCGAGACCACTTTTCAGACAAATGAGATCCGCCATGCTCAAGAGGTTGATAATGACTTAATAGCAAAAAGGAGTCAATGTGGCTCGAGTGCGATTCGATTTTTTCAGTTAGATGCTTTGAGGATGTCTACGGTTTAAGAATCGGATATGTGTGCCTAAGAACCATGAGTTGATTCGAATGATTTGTGATGAAGCTCATAATATTAAATTGTCGATTCATCCGGATAGTACGAAGATGTATAACGACACGAGACAAAGATTATCGGTGGCAAGGTATGAAATGAGATATTTCAGACTATGTGTCGAAGTGTTTAATATGTCAACAAGTGAAAGCCGAGCATCAGGTACCATCGGGACTACTTCAACCGATTATGATACCTGAGTGGAAATGGGATCGAGTCACGATGGATTTCGTATCTGGGTTGCCGTTGACACCGAGCAAGAAAGACTCAATCTGGGTTATTGTTGATAGATTGACGAAATCGGCCCATTTTATTTCGGTACGTACGGATTTCTCACTTGATAAGTTAGCTGAGTTGTAAATATCGCAGATCTTACGATTGCACGAGTACCTATTTCTATTGTTTCGGATAGAGATCCGAGGTTTACATCGCGGTTTTGGAAGAAACTGCAAGATGCTCTAGGTACTAAATTGCACTTCAGTACTGCTTTTCACCCTCAGTCGGATGGACAATCCGAACGTGTTATTCAAATACTCGAAGACATGTTGAGATGTTGCGTTCTTGAGTTTGAGGGTACGTGGGAACGATACTTGCCTTTGATTGAATTTGCGTAAACTAACAACTTTTAATCGAGTATCAAAATGACACCTTACGAAGCTTTGTACTGTCGTAAATGTCGTACACCTCTATATTGGACCGAGCTAAGTGAAAGCAAGATACACGGAGTTGATTTAATTAGAGAGACTGAGCAGAAAGTAAAAGTAATCCAAGAAAGTTTGAAAGCCGCGTCAGATCGTCAGAAGTCATATGCGGACTTGAAACGTAAAGATATAGAATTTCAAGTGGGTGACCGAGTATTTTTGAAAGTCTCACCGTGGAAAAAGATACTTAGATTTGGTCGTAAAGGAAAGTTGAGTCCGAGATTTATTGGGCCGTACGAAGTTATTGAGCGTATTGGGCCGGTTGCGTACAGACTTATGTTGCCGTCTGAGCTAGACAAGATTCAAAATGTTTTTCATGTATCAATGCTTCGACGATACAGATCCGATCCTTCTCATGTGATTAGCCCGACATAGATTTAGATTCAACCTGACTTGACGTATGAAGAAGAATCGATTCGTATCTTAGCTCGTGAAGTGAAAGAGTTACGAAATAAGAAAATTTCGTTGGTTAAAGTTATATGGCATAAGCACGGGGTTGAGAAAGCAACCTGGGAACTCGAAGATTCAATGAAAGAACGCTACCCACATTTATTCATCGGTAAGATTTTCGGGGACGAAAATCCTTTAAGGGGGGAGAGTTGTAACAGTCTGATTTTGACCCTAATCGAAAATAGTGGTTTCGGGCCCACAAATCTGAGTCGATAGAATAATTATATATTATATATGGTGTCTATGATTTATGAGTGTGCATGTGTAAAAATTTTCGTGAATTAATTTGATCGTTTGTGTGTTTAATTTAAAGAAAATGACTAAATCGCGTAAGTGATAAAAGTAGCCATTTATTAAATTAAGTGGCTAAATTGATTTGTCTTCTTTTGTATGATATTTAAGTTGCAAATTGACCTTTTACAAGTGTAGTGGACGACATTGAGTCTTTATAATACATTAATATAATTTTTTTATATGTTAAAATATATATATGATAAAATAAATATTATAAAGGCATATTTTAATGAAAACATAAAACAAAAGTGGTTGCATGTTCATCATTTTTACTTCATTGATCGAAACTAAAGAAGAAGAAAAGAAACTAAAGCTTTCAATTGTTCGGTCTCTTGCATGTTTGATTAAGGTTAGTAATTGAGCTTGGTTTTTGTTAATTTTTACGTTTTTGAGATCGTTGCTTTGAATACTATTCGACCCATGTTAGAATTTTTGAATTTGATGCATGTTTGATATTCGACCTGTAACATCCCGAAATTGGGCCTAGTAGAATTGGGCCTATTGGGCCCCGAGCGTAGAAGCATTTTAGAATTTTTGAGAATATGAGAATGGCATAGTTGTGAGTTGGACTTAATGGGTAAGTCAATTAGGAAGGTTACGGGGCTTCTATGAAGTCCCGGGGTCAAGATTAAGCCATAGGCAAAATTTTGATTTTGGGCACTTTAGTGAGGTGAGCTAGTGGAGGCAAGACTTAAGCCTAATTGGTTGTATTTTGTTATCACAAGAAGCAAGGTGGCCTAGTGGGTTGCATCACAAGGGAGCATGGAGGGGGGAGAGTGTTCGAATCCCACCTATTGCAAATTTTTGGATTTATTTTTGTGCTTCTTTCCAAAGTGTCGGTCATGGCTATAAATAAGGAAAGGAAGACTTTTTAATGATGGAAAGAAGACTAAGGAATATGGTAAGGAGGAAAACAAGGGAAAAACAAGGAAAGAAATAAATGAAATGGATAAGGGAAGGGGACATGTTGGCCGAATATTAGTAGTTGCCTAGGGAAAGAAATTTTGGTCAACTCTCACCTTTTGGTAAAGGTAGTACACGATTTTGGTAGGGGGAAGGAGGGAGCCGAATTTCCTATAGTTTTTTACAAGTTTTGTGCATGAGAGGTATTTTACTCTTTTTGGAACATTTTGAGTTTTCTCTTTTCCAATTTCTTCCCTCACTTGCCAAACTCTAAAGCCAAAATTGTGCACCTTTTTCCTTTGTTTTGCCGAAACACTCAAGCCACTTTGCTCTTCTTTTCTTGTTTTCTCATCGTTCCTCCTATCTTTCTCTCTTCTTTCTTTAGTCGACCATATTTGAAGGACAAATCTTCCTCATTTCTTTCTCTCAAAGTAGTCGAATCCTCTTAGCCACTATCTCTCCTCCATTTTTTTCGTGTTGGACATTTCTCCTTGGTTGAATCGGGTAAGGGGCTTCATTTTATTCCTTTCATCTTCTTTTCTTCCTAGCCGAATATGTGTCCATCACTATTCGGTTGTTCTACTTTGTTTCTAAACCGAAATATCACTCTCTTCCACTCCCTCATATCTTGATCATCTTCTTTTTGTAGTATTCTTGTGGGTTGGCCGAATATCTCATTCTTGCCGATTTATCTCTAGCCTTAAGCCAATCGGTGGAAGTCGGAGCTATTATTGTTTAGGTAAGGAATTTCTTCAAGGTTCTTTTCGATCTATCTCATTGCGTTGTTATTCCGCTAAAATGGATCGTTAGATTTGACTAATCGGTTATTTTAGGGACTAAACTACTCGTTTTCTCTACTCATTGGTTCTTCAGAAGTAGTGGTAAGCCGAATCCTATCCCTAAACAACTACTCTCTCATAGTAGTAATTTACTGACTGAGACTTTTTCAATGGAGGCAAGTGGTAACGATTTGAAAGGAAAATCGATAGGAGGACAAAAAGGGAGTGGACTTGCAATCTCTACTCCCAAGTTTAAACGTAGAGCGGTATCGGCAGTTCGGGATTTCCCACCGGGTTGTGGACCATCATCCGGTGAGAATAGGCAAATCGTAGTCGTTCACGATACTAAGGGTAAGCATTTCTCTAGGCCGTTTGGTTTAGATTTGGATTAAGACACTATCATCTGTTAGTTAATCGAGTGTTATGGTGGCATAGGTGCCGACGATCAAGAAGGTTTAGTCCTTACCGTAATCAGGTGTGTAATCTCACACCGAAATTTCGTTGATTCATGATTTACCATTATGATTGGACGAATAGATCGTTGTTGTTTTACAAGTCTAATAGCCGTAATATAGCATGAATCGAGTAATTAGCTTAAACGTCAGTATTTCTAAAAATCTGTTAAAATCGGTATGAAATTTGATAAATTACGAAAATGTAACACCCCAAACCCTGGTCTATGCGTTAAGACCAGATTTGGTATGTCACACAAAACGAACATACATCTAGTCATTTATTGATTTAAATAAAACAGATCATCAAAACTATTTTGGAATTGAAGTTTATTAAAAACCGAGGTTAATTTAAAATCTATGATTTAAGACATAAGAGTTTATAAATTAAAACTTAGAAATTAATTGGTAAAAATTTTACGAGAAGTTTAAAAGAGTTCAAAAGGAAATTTGAAAACAAGATTCTTAAAGAATTTTACAGAAAAATTTACGAGAATAAAATATTTAAGAAAAACCCCTTTTTGCACGAGAATTTAAGAAAACATTTATGAAAATAGAATAGTCCCATTTTAGTATTTAAACATAATTAAAATCCATCCACAAGTAAAAATCCATAAAAATAATACCAGAGGCCTTATTACATCATAGCTGAAATAGTAATTAAATAAAAATACTTAAGAGTAGTTCAAAGTTCACAAAAACCATCATTCGAAGTATGGCCTCCACGAAGTCATCCCCCGGCCCAAGCCACCATTAATGATCGTTACCTGAGATGGGTAAAGGAAACGGGGTGAGTTACATAGAACTCAGTGTGTAACTCACTTACCAAGTCCACTGGGCCGAAACCATTTAAGCATTTAATTGGGCTTGAGCCCATTTACAAATGTACAATATAACAAGTATAAAATGCATGTGATATGCAATTCCCAACCAAGCCTAAATTTCCATCCGCTACACACCACCCAAAGACACCTGTGGGGAGCTTTACCCACCCACCCCGCCAACACACCAACTGGGCATTAAGCCATATATTAAATCGGGCATGAAGCCATCAATCGGGCACGGCCATTAATCGGGCACGGCCATTATCTCGTCACGAAGCCATTAACTAGGCACGGGCCATTAATCGGGCACGGCCATTAATCGGGCACGAAGCCATCTTCTCTTCGTCAATTATCCCAACCCATGCAATCATGTATATAAAATGCATGACAATTCATTCATATGATAATTCCATCATAAGGCCCATAAAAAATTATTACAAATCTGGCCCATTTCACAATTTGGCCCTTTTCACAATTTGGCCCATTTCACAATTTGGCCCATTATATCTCATATCATACTTGGCCAATTTTATCAAATAACTCATATGGCCCATTTATCACATGGGGCCCAAAATGTCATTTTTTTTATCATTTTAGCCCATTAAGGGCGATTCTAAAATTTTCACGATTTTAATACCGATTACAAGCTCTTAACACTAAAGTGTTAATATACCATATTTTCCGATCTCACCAACTTTGCGATTTTTTTTTTAGACTAATGCTTAATTACGGTAAAGTCATCTAACCCATGAGATAAGTGTGAGATTACACACCTGATTACGGTGAGGACTATACTTTCCCAATCATCGATACCTAAATACGTATCACGCTTGGTTAGAACACTAATACTTAATATAAATCTATGCTAAAGATAAGCGATCTAGATCTTTACCCTCGGAATCTCGAACAACTACTATTTGGCGGTTCTCCCGGTTGACCGTTCACAACCCGGTGGAAAATCCCGAATAGCTAATGGCTCCCGAACTACGAACAACTTCGAATAATTGATTCTTCCCGGATGAGGGTCCACAACCCGGTGGAAAATCCCAAATTGCCAAAACAGCCCTTCGCTTGAATCTAGAGGGAATAGCAAATCCGCCCCTCTTCCGAACACTATTCACCACCCTTTTCGACCCTATCTTGCTTGCCTCCATTGACAAAAGAATATTAGTCCAACTAATATTTTTGGAAATTAAGTTTATAGGTTTTAAGGGTGAAATCGGCTTACCACGAAATCTTACGTTCAAGAGATGAAAATCGAGCGATGACGTTCCTAAGATAAAATCGATTAGTAACCCATCTTTGACGAAATAACGAGTAATATGGAAGTCCTTGATAGAAACCCTTACCTTAACACTTTGAACCGAATCCTAGTGATTCACGATGATTACGAATACTCCGAGTTTCGGCCTTCTCTATATCACTATAAAGACGAAAAAGATTGTCTAAGAGAAAGAGATAGAGGATACTTTCGGTCAAAAGACCCTCCCAAACAAAAGTAGATTCGACAAAAGAAAAGATGAAAAAAATAAAGAATCGAAGAGGGTTCTTATCGATTAATCAAAATGAATGCAATGAAAATGATTGATAAGAAAATATATATGAAGAGGAAGATTCGGCTAAGAAGAAAAATGGAAGAAAATGATACTACAAATATTCGGCCATGGAGGAAAAGAGAAAGGAGAAAATATGTTTGTAAGAAAGAGCAAAATGGAGAAAGAAAGAAATAGAGGATGAGAGGTTTGTGTTTCGGTTTTCAAAGGTGAAAAAGGAGCAAAGAGAGGGATTTGGGACAAGAGAGCATTCGGCAATGGAGAAGAAAAGAAAAAGAGAAAAAAATGGCTTTTGTGTTTTTGGTGTTTTCGGCACAAGGGGAAGAGTGACTTGAGAGGTTAGGAAAAATATGACCAAATGATCAAAAAGAAATGACCAAAAGAAGAAAACAAGATGTTCACTAATGCACAAAATGCATTCGGCTAGGGAGAGAAAGATGAAAAGAAAAGTTTTTGTGAAAAGCACAAAATGACCAAAATGAAAGTGACCAAACTTGCTACACATTCTTACCAATACCTCCAACAACATTCGGCCACCCCCCTAGCCCCCAAAACCGTCCAAGTTCATGGACAAAGTTTGGCCATTCCAAACTTTCCAAACACACCCCCTTAAAAAGTGCCTTGTGTTCCCCTACATACCATAAGCTCATGATTCCTTTCCCTATGTTCAAAACTTGCCTTAAACCATTAGCCACCTTGCCATAAAAATAAAGTCTAACCTACCAAAAATAGAGCTTGGCCGACACATGCTAGAAGAGTGCAAAAATTAAAGTCACAAAATGCATACCATGGGATTCGAACCTCTTCCCTCAAGCAACACTCATGGCGCCAACTCCACTTTACTACTAGCTCATCTTATGCTAACTTTTGTCACTTAATTTCCTTAAACATCAAGGTTACTTGTTCCACTTCAATAAAGTACTCATTACTAAAATTTATTCTAATTCCGAATAAATCCCGAGCCTTCTCAAGACTATATTAAACACACAAATTGAATCATTCACAAGCTAAGCACCAAAATTATGCAACATATCGATACTCAATTTTTAAGATGTTACAGAAAATGCCCTTATGGGCTGAATTACGAATATACCCTCAATGAGCCGTTTTTATCAAAATACCTTAACGGGCCAAATTGCTTAAATGCCTTTAAAGTGTCGATTCACGAAAATACCCCTATGGGTCGAATTATGAAAATGCCCTATGGGCCGATTTACCAAAATATCCCTACGGGCCGATTTGCTAGAATGCCTTAGTGGGCCGAATTACCAAAGAACCATAATGGGTCGATTAACCTTAATAAATTACTTGATTAATGGTTGATATTTATATGTGGATGTTTTATGTTATTTTATTATGTATGTGGCATTTTTTACATATTGCTTGGGATGGGAAAATTTGTATGGAGAGCAGTGTAGCCTGGTGGCATTGCCACAATTTGTATATTACTGTGCTTAAATATGATTTCGGTGGCTTGACCATAAAAATACTATATGATAGCAGTTTGACTGCAAATTTTGGTGTGAGTGGCGGGGTGGGTTGACTTGATCCCCACAGGTGTGATTGGCTGGTCGGGGGTGTGATGGATGGATGGGTTGGGTTGCATACATTTACTTCATTTAAATATTGTTATGTAAATGGGCTTAGGCTCACGATTATGCTTTGCGGTTCAGCCCAGTGGATGACTGGTAGGGATTATACACTCGAGTTCTAGTAACTCACCCCATCTTCTTAACCCTTGCGGGTAATGCTCAATGAATGAGGACTTGGGCCCATGGATGACTCGGTGGAGGCCATACTTTGGAAATATTGTTTTCGAACATTAGTAAACTTCTTTTCCGTTTTATTTTCGTTACTCTTACTATTTTGGGTTTTAAAGTTGTAATAAGGCCTCTGGGATATGTTTTATTTTGCTTTATGTTTAGACGTATTTAATATCTTTCTTGATTTGTTTTAAATGGGAATTTTCTAAAAATCATAATTAACGGTTTTCCAAAATTGATTAATAAATGGATTTCGTAAATAAATATGTACAAATATTTTACTTGGGACTTTTCCTCCAAGTATCATCGTCATTTTCAAAAGTTATGATTTTAAAGATTACCTAATAAATTTTCAATTCATCAATCAACCTCTCGAGATTTGTAGTATTTTTAACGAATATCTATAACTAAACTTGTTTTTCTTAACTATTGTTACACCCCAAACCCGGCCCATAAGTTTCGACCAGATCTGGTATGCTACGGGTTGTATGTTGAAAACTTTTGCTAAGTTGGTTTTAGTAAATCATAAGTTATTAGGCAAAATTCGAATAAACAAGTGACTTTTGAAAAGAAAACCTTGTATTATTATTATTTTGAATAATAAAACCTTTGACAAAGTTCCATAAGTTGCAAATATTAAAAACTAAGTAGTGAGTATAAACTATGGAGCCTTATTACATAAATGTTTCCAAAATTAAAACTTAAGGAAAAACCGAAATAATCTATAGGAATAAAAACTTGATGGCCCTTTCGAGTCCGCTTTGCTCCCATGTCCACGATCTACTCATCATCCAAAGTTAGGGAAAAATAATAGGGTGAGTCACCAAGACTCAATGTGTAAATCTCGAAAAGATCACATCAAAGGCCTTGGCCCGTATACAAGGGTAACTATATATGCATCATGGCCCATCCCACCCTAGAAATCCATCCTCTACACACCAACCCGTACCAACCATCACACCTTGGGGATTTCTACAATCAACCCTCCAACCGCTACACACCATATCGATAATTTGTCTTTTGTCTTAAAGACCGATCATCAGTGTGACCTATGTGGCAAAGCCACCGATCGCCATGCGACCTTAATAATACATCATAGCATTTCGACAAATGAGCTACTCATTCATAAAGACCGATCACTATGTGACCTATGTGGCAAAGCCACCGATCACTATGCGACCTTCTTCCTCTTCATCATATCAATCCCATCCCATGCATACATACATGCAAATCAAAACAATATACTACCTAAAAGTTCACAGTCTATCACATACATCGATACACATAGAGAAGTTTCTATGATTACGTGCACTGATATCCCTTGCCTACCCTTTTTGGGTAATCCGACTGTCTATACAAATTTTTTTTCCGCTTTTTAGCCCATAACATATATTTAGTACAGATTACTATACAGCCTTTTTCCGACTTTTAGCCCACAACATATATTTAGTACAAATTAATTAGTGTGTTAGAGATCTACACACCTGATTACCGTTAGAACGACACTCTCTATGTCGACACTATCAGAAGTCGATACAACTACTACTTGCCTAAGGTGTTGTTTAGAAGCCGGTCCATAACCTGGTGGCCAATCCCGTACTGCTGACACAGCTCGTTTCTTAAACTTAGGGATTCTCTCCTTTGCCTGATCCATATTTATTTCCATCACAAGTCCTTGTCAGAACTACTATCACAACATATGATCGTTAATCTACATCATAAAGTTAAGATCTCGCATGCGATGACCGAATCTAGTGAAAATCTAGGGAAAATCACCTTACCTTAAAATCTCATAATTGGAGACTAGCGATTTCCGGCTTTTAAATCTAGATGATCAGGTTTCCTTCAAATTTCGGATTGCCGCCCAAACGCAAAAGAGAGGAAATATTAGCTTCATTCGGCAGCCTTAACAACCAAGTGGCCATTCGGCCTTGTCTCTTAAAAACCGAAAGAGAGATTGAAGAGATAGGAAAATCGACACTCACCTTAACGCAGAGAATTCGACTACCCCTTAGAGATTCCGGCTTTTTGAGAAAATCAGGAAGAGAAGATGATTCGAAGAAATCTATAGAGATTCGGCTTTTAGAAGAAAGAAGAGAAAGGAATAATGGAGTTTTCGGCTTTCGGCTTTTAGAAGAAAGAAGAGAAGAGAATAATGGAGTTTTCGACTTTTAGAAGAAAGAAGAGAATAATGGAGTTTTTGGCTTTTAGAAGAAAGAAGAGAAAAGAATAATGGGGTTTTCAGATTTTAGAAGAAAGAAGAGAAAGAAAAGGTGGAAACCCTAAATGCCGAAAAATAAAGAAGAGAACCCTCCCTATTTATAGAAATTTCGGCACTTACCTATGAAAAACCGAAAGTGCCCTTCCTGATAACTAAAAATTAATAAAATAAAAAGGGAAAATTCGGCACCCCCTTTGCCATAAAGAAACCGATTTCTTCACTTCTCTAGGTGATGGAATTTCGGCCAACTCCTAGCCTTGTAGATAGCTCCTATCTTTTCTCCTTTTTTTCTTCCCATATTATCAACTATATTATCTACATTATCTCATTCACATAAATCCTCCTATTTTTGAGCCTTGTTGCCGTCCACTCTACCTAACCCTAATGCCGAAATTTAGCTAACTTAAATTAAAAGAGTTGGGCTCCATGTAACTTAAATTTGGGCCCCTTACTCCCTTGTGTGGCGTCACCTCCTTGCTCCCTAAGTGGCGCCACTGACCACTGGGCTACAAGCCCATTTTGATATTTTAAACTCGTGATACCACCTTTTAAACCCTATAGTGCCCAAACAAAAATTTAACTAAGGCTTTAGCCCAATCCTGAGCCCAATTTGGACCTCTAATGCTCAAATTAACTCATTACACATATTCACCCATTAAATGCATAGGCCCAAAAATTCAGGATGTTACAACTATAACCAAATAACACTTACTTTAGAAAGATTCACTCGTTATTTATACGTTTTCTTCATGTGACATGTCAGATCCGGTCGTAACGCATGGGCCAGGTTTGGGGTGTTACACGACCATTGATGAATGCTTATGTTTTGTAATGTTTGATGGTAAAATATTAAGGATATGTTTTAAATCAACATGTTTTGAATTGGAAATTTTGATGAAATTGAGTGTTATGGATTAAATTACAAAAATAAATAGTTGAGGGACTAAAATGAAAAATAAATGGCTTGTATGGACTTATATAGGCATGAGGAGCATTCGGCCCTAAAGGAGAAAATTCAAATTATGTGTATTTTTTGTTTTGTGCAATAGGGACTAAATTGTAAAATTTGTAAATGTCAGGGGTAAAATGGTAATTTGCATAATTATGTGTTTTTGGATTAAATTGAATGAAAATATATTTGAATGAGCTTAATTTGGAATTATTTAGATCAAGAACAAAAAGAAACGGGATTGGATCGGGGAAAAGCGAAGTTGAACGAATAGCCGGGAAACCCTAATCCGTCGATTTCCGAGGTAAGTTTTTAAGCAATAGGATTAAATTGAATTATTTCTATACTAAAACGTACATGTTCAAGTGAAATAATAGAATTAATTTAAAATACTGAATGGGGCATGAGAGATTATTATGTGTCTTAGCCGAATGTGGTTAGTTTATATATGTATATATGTATATGCATTGATTAATTGGGTTTGCCGAATATATGTACTTGTAATAATGGATAGATAAATATATGGAAATGGAACGAGAGTAGTGTTAGTAATTGAATATGCGGATATGTATGTATATGTATATTAGATGATGCCGAATGTGATGACATGAGATAAGAGAAATGAGATGTTAGTGAGCCTTTAAATATATGTGTACATATGAATGAATATGAAATCATATATGTATTTGGAATTGAGGAGAAAATGGGTTAATGGGCACTATGTGTGCGAGCTAACATACCGAGCACTGTGTGTGCGAAATCGGTTGAATGGCACTATGTGTGCGGGAAATGAGTAATGGCACTGAGTGTGCGATACATTACCGGAAGATGGCACTATGTGTGCGTTTTATCAAGTAACAGCACTAAGTGTGCGATACGTTACATGAATTTGCACTAAGTGTGCGGGTTTGCGAATGTATTAAAGATATCAACTAGTGAATTGTATTAAACGTGATGGAATGAACAGGTATGTGATTCATGAAAACTAGGAAGGTTAGTATTAATATGGTAAGTGAAGTTAGCTTATGAAATTTGAGTTATGTTATGTGGATTGAGATTTCGAGTATGTTTAGAATGTAATGATGATGCATAGTTCTATATGATATTTAATAAAGAATGCATGAATATTTGGTTATGAAATTTACTAAACATGGTAGTTATCGAAGGGTGATTTGATATTTATGTATATATGAACCTACGGCTATGAGGTTGATGATAATCATGTTAATTTGATTTTTTTTTTACTTATATGATGTTTAATTTCATTCTTATCATTGCTTATAACTTACTAAGCTAAGATAGCTTACCGTTGGTGTTCATTTGACTATTTATAGATTTTGAAGGCTAGCTTCGTGCTCGGGGATCTTCACAAAGTCAATCGCACTATCACCTAACTTTGGTATTCTATAAGTTGTATCTCTTTTGAAACTTATGGCATGTATAGACTATGTCTTTTGGGTTGTGTTTGAATGACATGTATATATATATGTATATATATATATATGCCATGCGAAAATGGCTATGTTTCTTTGTTTGAGTTTGGTTTGAACATGTTTAATTATGGAATTACTATTTGAGTATATTAGTATATATATATTAAATGCCTAGCTTGGAAGTTATTTCATAATATGTATATGTGAATTTTGAGTTTTTGAAATTGGTTGAATATGATATACAAGACATTGGGTTGATAAAAATATTTTTGCATAATTATTTGAATGTACCAACGTGATTAGACATGAATGAAATAGGTCACCTCTTGTGTATGTGTTTATCAAAGGTGATACATTAATGAGCAAATTGATGTGTACTCATTTGTAGATATTCGGCCATGACTTTGTTTTAGTTTGGAGCTTAAATTTTCCATTGAGTGCTATAGTATGTTCGGCCATGAGAAATAAATGGCTAAATCATTGATGTAATATTTAGCTAAGGTGTGCTTATGATGGAATATATTTATGTAATGAACATTGTCGATTGTGACAAGAAATTATGAGATAAATGAGTAGATTTGAAATTTATATATATATGGTATAATCGAATGAGGGATAAGTATATAGGTCAATGTTATAATTGTATGTGGTATAGAAATGAGGAATGAACATGTTCAAAAGTGATGCATATGTTCAGCATTGATATATGTTTAAATGTGTCGTTGATAATAAAAATGAAATAAATGAACAAGTACCATTTGCCTATTCGGCCCTTTCTTTAAAATGACCAAATGAATAGTGTTTGCTAATTGAAAGTAATTAGTTTTGGTAGATGTTAATGATATGATTTGTGATATGTTCGTTAATGTCTTGATATTAGAAGGGTTATATAATGTTTAATCGTGTTAGTATGGATTGGTACGCATCTATTAATAAAGTAGTTTTTTTTATCAGGTGCTTTGACTTGTGGTTGGTAAAGTAATGCCTATAACCCTAGTCCGGCGACGGATACGGGTTAAGGGGTGTTACAACTTGTATTTGATATTATGCATATTTGGCTTTGTTAATAAAATGTTATTATGTAATTGTTGTTATATATATATTTGCTTATGACTTACTAAGCTTAAATATATTACTGTGGGTGTGTTTTTGATTTACCTCTATTTTATAGATTTTGGAGTCATGTTACGAGCTCGGGGATCATCAGCAAAGTCTATCACACTATCGACTTCTTTTGGTATTTTGTTAAAGTTTGAACTCAATCTTATGGCATGTATAGGCTTGTTTACGTTTTTAATTAGTTTGGAACATGTATATATAAATGGCCATGCGAAAATGGCTTAATTTTCATGCTTGTGTTTGGTTTGGTTAAAAAATGGCTTGTCCATGATCTTTTGTTTAAGTTGGATTTTATGTGGTTTTGAATGGGTGCTCGATGTGTTTAATTTTTATGTTTGAATTTGACTACATTTGGTCATGATTTGAGCTTGCATTCGAATGAGATATTCAAGTTACATGTATGTGATAAATTGGTTTATGCTAGGTATTAAAGTCTTGTGATATGAGTTGATTAAAAGGGTGATATTTAGTTATGTGTTTCGGCAATAAGATTAATATTGGATGTTAGTTGAATTAAAACTATGTTATGTGATAATTAGGTATTTAGAAATATTGTATATACATGTGGTGTATTTAAAGTATGTTTGATTTGAAATGTAAGTGATTATATGGTTTGGTTTTGATGTTCATATTTATATGGATAAGTATGTGTTTTGGAGAATATTATGAAAACATAAATATGCTATGGTTTGAGTGTTATAATGACCGAATCAATGATTAGTTAATAGGATAAAATGTATAGTCTAGGTATACTAATATACACGTGTGAATTTGGTGTACATTGAAATGTTGTTTATATGCAAATGTTAAATTTGACTTATGGTATAAAACGATTCGGTTGGTTTAATATGCACATGTATTGAGTTAACGTGATTGGAAATCAGCTTATGTTAAAATTGTTTTTGATTTATATTCGATATATGTTTATAATGATATATGTTGGAATATGTTTTAAATGTATATATATATGCCGTGGGATGCTAAGTATATTATTAATGGAATGTTCATTAAGTTAGGTTATATGATATGTAATAATTTGAGCATATTCGGCTTTATGGGTTGCTACAAAATTTGGTTATAATGTGCTTGTGTATTCGGTTATGAGATGAATTAAAATGGCTAAGTATATGGTCTGGTTGGTTTCGTGCATGTGAATTAGATGCTATGAAATGTCTTGATGTTCGAAAATGATTAAAGTGGTTTTAGTGAATTGCGCATGAATTAGTAATGTATACGAATATATTTGACCAATTGGTAATGTTTTAAAATGTTCTATGAATGAAATGAAATATGCTGGGTTCTTAAAATGCGCATGTATAGAGGTAATATTTTGATAATTAGTTTATGAAATAATTGTTTTGTTACATGCCCAATATATGTTATGAAATGTTATATGTTTAAAATAAAATTTTAATATACAATTGATATGAACATAGTAATAATAAAGTTCGAAATTTAAATAGGATAAGTTTATTGATGTGACTAATTTTTGAAGTATGAAATGAAATGAATGCATGTACTAAGTTGTGTTATGTTTAGTAATGCCTCGTAACCCTAGTCCGGCGACGGATACGGGTTAGGGGTGTTACAGAAAATAACATAAGTAAGCTTATTAAAGCTTAGTAAGTTCGACGTACAAAAATAATAAATCTTACCAAAGTAAATATAACAATTCAATAAAAAATGATCCATTAACACATGCTTCCTGTCATCCACAACTACATACTGGTGAAATGCATCTCTCCATTCAAAGCTCAACCAAAGTTCTTTGAGAATAATATACATATCCACAAAATAATCAATTCTAGATATCAATTACATGTCATTCCATTCAAAGTCATTATATAAGTATAATACAATAATTTACGATTTGATGAACGAATTACAGATACGAGAACAGTAATCCATCGAAAAACACGCCAAATGCTCATAAGAGCTTATCCACCCGATAACACGCCAATTGCTCCGAAGAGCTAGTCCAACGGAAAACACGCCAAATGCTCATAAGAGCTAATCCACCCGATAACACGCCAAAACAGGGAGTGTAACATGAGAGTTCGCAACAAATGTTGAACCTCGGCCTACTCGAGAAAAATATATATATCACATCACATCAATCTCCACTCCAGTCCCCACATAACACTCCGTCATTCAAATGTACTCTATCTCGCGTTCATCCGACCAAGTATTGAAATTCATTAATATTTCTCAAACAACTTTACATCAACAATAAAACAATTATATCTATTATATAATCAAACATTTCATATAGATATTAAATTATAAACCATACGAACTTACCTGGACTAAGTTGTAATAGTTGAAGAAGTTCAAGGACTATTCTGTAATTTTTCCTTTTCCACGTAAATCAATAGGGTCTTGATCTAAAATGTAAAATTCCCAATTATTAGCTTACATTCCATATTTCAATTTACTTTACATTTTATACCCTTTTATTTTTTGAAATTATACAATTGCTCCTAACTTTTACAACTTTTGCAATTTAATCTCTTAACCCAAAAATCATTAAATTGACCATTTTCTAGAAATCAAATTACAACCAAATATTCTAGGCTCTTAAACAGTCCTTATTATACCTCAAATTCACCATCAAACCTTAAAATTTTGACATTTTAACAATTTAATCCTTAAATCAAAATCTAACAAAAATCACTTCACAAAACAACCAAATACCACATTCAAAGCTTCCAACACATAGTTATCATAAAAAAAAAAAATCAAGATTCATCAATGGAAACTTCTAATAGTTTTAATAGATTCAAAAACGAAGGTATGAGCTAGCTAGACCTAGTTGCAACAATTATAAAAACATAAAAATTACAAGAAACGGGCATCGATTTCACTTCCATGCAAAGTATTAGACTTGGCCGATTCTTCAAGCTACTCTTTCATGGTATTTCGGAAATGATGAAGAAACAAATGGAGAAGAAATGCTTATTTCTTTTAATTTGTTTAATTTAGCTTTGATTTATTTACAATTTTGCCATTAAACATATAATATTCAATTCATTTTCATTCAACATGCCGTCCAACATTAATAATTAGGGACTAATTGCTACATAGGTCCTTCCTCATTTAGCAATTAAGCTATTTGATCACTTAAATGTAATAATTACTAAGTTTTACACCTTTTTCAATTTAGTTCTTTTTCTTAAATTAACTACCTAAACAATAAGATTTCCTAACCAAATTTTAATACAACTCTAATGACTCCGTAAATATTCTATAAATAATATTTACAAGTTGACACGACGGAAATTTGTGGTCCCAAAACCACTGTTCTGTTACCACTGAAAAACGAGCTGTTACATATTCTATATTGTATTATTGACTGATTGCATGATTGATGAAGTGAAATGATGTTTTTACTATGAATTTGCCAGTAATTACTCCGGTAACGAATGTGACACTTTATTGCTCGAGCCCGTCGATCGAGTCAGATAAGGGTGTTACAAGACTTAAAAATTTACAAAAGGAACTTACCGGTTCCCTTATCAAGCTCACGATAATAAAGGAGAATAAGAAGAAAAATTTTCCATTCTCTTCTATGATGTTTGGTGGAAGGAAAAGAAGTATGAATGGCTAAATGTTTTTCTCTCACCCTAACTCTCAATATCATGTTTATCTTATAATTAATTACTCTTAATTTAATAATTTAATCAAATGGATGACAAGTGAGCTCCTAAATAAAATTCTTATTTTAGCTTGACTTAGAAGATTCAATCTCGAAACCAGCTTTTTTGACACCATCCAAAATCGATTCGTTACACAATATTTATTCAATTGGTCACATAAAGTTGTTTCCCGACAAATTCGATAATTATGAATCTTATTGATTCACCAGCGGTGTGTCGTCATACACTAAATCAAGGGGACCCCTTCTCAATTTGATGCTAAAACAATATTGTTTGATTATTGAGTCAACCTCCTAAACCAAAGAATTAACGAATATTGATGTGAAGAGTATAAATGCAATGCATAAATTGTAAAAAAATTGAAAACTTAAATAAAAATTAAAAATTCTAAATAATATAAAAAATAAATTATTCAAAATATTGGAAAATTACAAAATTTACAAAGAAATTAGAAATTCAAGAAAATATATGTCGAAACCATTTTTAAAGTTGATTTTAAAAATCAGTGGTCGACTTAAAAAATGAAAACGGGAGTGGAGTCGCCACCAATCCTATTTTACTTAGGTTTGATTGGATCACCTTGTAAAACATTTTATTTCAAAACATTGATTTTGGTCCACGAAGTACAAGAAAACGGGTTCGGGAGTCGGTTACGTATGAGGAAGGGTTAGCACCCTCATAACGCCCAAAAATTGGTACCTAATCGATAAAATCATGTCCTAGTGTTGAAAATTTGAAATTTTTTAAAACATGATCCTTTTATTAGAAAGAAAGCCAAGACTTACCTATCTCAAAGAAATAAAATACTATACCCAGTAAGTTAGGATATAACATCTCATGACTTCAAAATTAGGCACGCCTTTATTTTAGAAAATTCTTACCTTGAAACACAAAACATCATATGCAGTAAGTTAGGATACAACGTTTTGAATTCCCAAGAATAAGTTTTTTTATTTGAAATTTGTAAGTTTCAATTTTAAAAGAGAAGGGATATTTAATACCTTAAGTTCCACGAGAAAAATCGAAACCCAGTAAGTTAGGGCACAATTCTTCTCTCAAGTCCCCAAATATCATATATCACCATATTTTTAAAACAATTTGAATAAAATGCGTCAAAAAGGTGTTTTTATAAAACAATGGTTTGAGTAAGATATTACAACATACATTTTTAATAGCAATTCTACATAACTTACAAATTATACTAACAATAAATAATAAAAGAATAATATAACATAAATATATAAAGAGCTATGTTAAGCAATAATAACGATTAAAAGGATATAAATAAATAAACATGGGATAAAATAAATAACAATAATGAAGATTTCTCATGAAATAACAAAATTAAACGAAAAGGGGAAGATATATTTAAACACTAAATAATTATTATAACAAAACAAAATAAAAAAGGTAAAGAAAAAATGATAATTTTGTAAAACAATTAATATGTATAACAATATAAAAAAAATTAAAGTATATAAAAATATTATAATAAATATATAATTTAATACATATAAAAGATAATACATAATAAAAAATATATAATAATTTAAAATAAAGATATTTAAAAATATAATATAAATAATATAAGTGAAACATGTTATACAATATAAATAAATTTTATACAAAAATAAGATTTTATATGATATTAATATAGTACTATATAATATATAGGATTTTAAAAAATAATATAATAACTAATGTATAAATTACAAATAATATATAATAAAATAATATTAAACAAATAAAATGATAAATAATAATAATTTTAAAAAAAGTAATGCATATAAAAAATATATATATACGAATTTTATACAAATAATAAGAATAATATAATATTTTAATATGATAAAGTAATTAAATATAATATTAGAATAACTTAAAAATAAAAAAAATAAAAAATGAGGGCTAAATAGCAAATAAAATAAATATAAAATGATTGAATTAAAACGTGCGTCGCACTATAGGGACTCATTAGGCAATTATGCCTTCTTTCCCAAAACGACGTCGTTCTAATTTCGGCCCTTAAAGCAGTCCGATGGACTAAATTGGAACAAAAACAAACTTTAGGGCTAATTTAATAAAAAATAAAAATGCAAATTGGACTAAATTAAAATTAGTAAAATTGCGGAAGGACCGAAAAGGCAATTAGCCCTTTTAACAAAAACACGCGGATCCTCCCCGGGTTTTCGGGTCAACGCGTGGATCCTACCTTGTACGGCGTCGTTTTGTGCTTATTAGCCTAAGCAAAAACGGCGCCGTTTCTATGTGGCTATATAAGTAAAAAAACTAAAAATTTCATTTTAAACATTGAAGGAAAAAAAAAATCAGAAACCCCCCCAAATTTTCTCTGGCCTTCGGCATGAGGCCAGGGCTCCGGTGGCTGGCCTTTGCACGTGCCGTTGCACGTGCTACCACAAACGATGGCCGGAGGCTAAAAACCTCCATTTTAAAGGTACTTTTCAAACCCCTATTTATTTTAGTACTATTTTATATAAAAAAATATGCATGAATTAATAAAAATAACGCGAATAAAATAATAAATCACCTCTGTAAAAAAAAAAAGCTGCGTATTGTATTTCTCTATATTTTGTGAATCTTTTTTGTGTGTTTTCTCTACATATATCTCCCGTTATTACAGATTCTTGTAAGGCTTTTATAGCCTTCGAAATGAAAAATAAAAAGGAAATAATAAATGTTGCCATGTTTGCTGTATTTTGCTACTGTCTTTTTTTTCTTGCAGGTAATCGACGAGGATCTCAACGATGGTGCGGGGCTGTCATGCGTTGAAGGCGGCGTGGCTTGCGTGTATTGCGGCGCGAAGGGTGGCCTAGGTGCGAGGCTTGCGGCGCCTAGGGTTTCCCAGAAACCCTAGGTCTCTGAGTCCGCTTAAGTTTTGGGCCTTTTGGGCCGTGCGAACTTGGGTCTGGGGTTAGGTTAGTTTAGGTTTGTTTTGGGTCTGAGCTAGTTTAGGTATTGGGCTAAGGGTGTAACCGGGTAATTGGGTTAGTGGGTTAAGTCTGTAAATGGGCTTTAAATAGACTGTTAAAAAATCGAGACTTTATTTATTATTTATTATTTTGTTTTTCTGAATAAAATGGGCCCGGGCAAAATGGCCTTATTACAGCTGCCCCTCTTTGCTCATTGTCGTGTAACGAGAATAGAGCAAAGACTATAGAAGGACCAATTTTGCCGGTCTTGGCCAAGCCTCAACTCCTTAGTCCTCGTCTACTTCAAATGGCTTTCAACTCCCCTGCAACTTCAATGGTATTGGAACTTCATCTTGATGTCAATTTTTAAAAATAAGTCTGATGGCTTCAATCTGCTTCACTGCAACTTCAGGAAGGCAAAATTAGCTATCTTTAAACTGCTCTGCTGCAACTTCAGGGATGCTAGATTAGTATCTTCGATCTGCTTCACTGCAATTTCAGGAATACCAGATCTGCTATTTTTAATCTGCTCCACTGCAAACTCAGGGATGCCAGATTTGATGTCTTCGATCTGCTTCCTGCAACTTCAGGAATGCCAAATCTGCTCCCTGCAAACTCAGGGATGCCAGATTGGTATCTTCAATCTGCTCCACTACAAACTCAGGGATGCCAGATCTGCTATATTCAATCTGCTTCCTGCAAACTTAGGAATGCCAGACTGCTATCTTCAATCTGATTCCTGCAAACTCAGGAATACCAGATTTGCTATCTTCAATCTACTTCCTGCAAACTCAGGAATGCCAGATCTGCTATTTTTAATCTGCTCCACTGCAAACTCAGGGATGCCAGATTAGTATCTTCGATCTGCTTCACTGCAATCTCAGGAACGCCAGATCGCTATTTTTAATCGCTTCTACTACAAACTCGGGGATGCCGATTAGTATCTTTGATCTGCTTCATCGCAATCTCGGGAATGCCGATCGCTATTTTTAATCTGCTCCTCTGCAAACTTAGGGATGCCAGATTAGTATCTTCGATCTGCTTCACTGCAATCTCTAGAATGCCAGATCTACAATCTTCAGCCTGCCCCACTACTATCTCGAGAGGACAAAATCTGAACTTTTCAGTCTGCTTCCTTACTATCTCGGGAAGACTTCAATCTTCAGTCTGCTTCCACTACCATCTCTAGGGAACAAAATCTGAACTTTCCAATTTGCTTCCTTACTATCTCAGGAAGACTTCAATCTTCAATCTGCTCCACTACCATCTTTAGGGAACAAAATCTGAACTTTCCAATTTGCTTCCTGACTATCTCAGGAAGACTTCAATCTTCAGTCTGCTCCACTACCATCTTTAGGGAAAAAATCTGAACTTTACAATTTACTTCCTTACTATCTCAAGAAGACTTCAATCTTCAGTCTGCTCCACTACCATCTCGAGGGAACAAAATCTGAAATTTCCAATTTGCTTCCTTACTATCTCAGGAAGACTTCAATCTTCAGTCTGCTCCATTACCATCTCAGGAGAACAAAATCTAAACTTTTTAGACTGCCCATTTGCTTCATAAAGGAGATTAGACCAATGGCTAAAATCTTCTCCATTGCCGATACATGGAGATAGGATTCGCCAAATTTGATATGCTCCACTACTGCTTAGGAAGATAAGATCTGTGAATTCACCAGTTGCTACACCGTCCTCTGAGGGACATGTCCTGTAGACTCAGTTCCATATGCATATGTTTATGCCGAATGATCAGGATGCTATGATCAAAATGAATCAAATGCTCCTAGCCACATGTATTATGAATGCCAAAAATGTCATGATTTTTATTTGTACAATGATTAAGATGCAATGACCAGAATGAATCAAATGCTCCTAACCAAATGATATTTTGGATGACATTTGCATGAATACAGACTGTCATGAGAATGATCCTTTGTTAAATGTTTTGGGTTGTCACTGCTCATAGTTCATCAAGGTTCTATCACTGATGTGTTACCATGCTTTCTCGTTCAGCTGGTATCTTTGACAGAAAACCCAAAGAAACGATCATATTCTGCTCAGCAAGCTTGCCCCGCTATAATTTTAGAGTCCCTTCCACTGTACCTTCTGGGACATAAAGTTTGTACCTCCCACTGCAACTTCAGGGGAATAACATTTGATTTCTTCCATCCATCCTATTACCACTCAGAGGTATGGAATTTGTATCATCCTCAATCAATTTGATCTGTTACACCATTCTCTGGGTGTAATGACCATATGTATGAATGCAATGTATCATTTTTCTTTTCCTGAGAATGATTCTCTTTTACACTTGGGTTGACATTGCTCGTCATTTGTCGAAATGGTATCACCGACGAAATGTCTTATCCAATAAAAATCCGAAGAGCTAATCATTTTTCAATATTTCCAACCCTTAAGCTTGGTGAGTTCTAAACAATAGTCATGTTTCAGATTCTAATATTATTTAGAAGCCTCCACAGTAATATGCGAAACTCCTTTTATGAAAGTATTATTAGTCCATTAATAGTTATTTCAATATAAAATGCTTGAAAAAGATCATAACAATGGACGAGAAAGAAATTAATCATGAGCATAGCTCGAAACAAATAAGTTAATCAAAGATAACCAAGAAAATTAATTGGGGTATATCTTGAAAAGAATAAAATAATCAAAGATAGCCAAGGCCATAAAAGAAAAATTGATTGGGGTGTATCTCAAAGATAGCAAATTAAAAATGGGTAAGACAAAAGCTAGGTGCCCCAGATATCGCAGCCTGAACTTCTCTGTACAAACTTCTTGAGGACCATTTTGAGCTCAATACATGTTTAGAGGATCCGGAGTACTTTTTCAATGCCCCAAAAGCGTACATTGTCATACTTCCTTAGCATTTCCTATTGTTAATTCGGCATAGCAAGACTACCACATGCCCTATCTTTGATCAAAATTTGAACCGCCCTTTTCGGGTTTTCGGCTCAAAACCCATTTGGTCTCAAAGCGCCCTTTGTGGGTTTTCGCCATGGCCTCTCCCTTTTCTTTCTCTCTCTCTTTTTTTTTGGAAATTTGAACTCAAGGCGCCCTTTGCGGGTTTTCACCTTGACCTTTCCTCTTTCAGGTAAAATACTTCTTGACTGAACCTGAATTCACCGGATTGGCAAGTCTTTGGCATTCATCTCGGTCAATATTAATACTCCTCCAGAATAGGCCTTCTTTTCAACATAAGGTCTTTCCTAATTTGGCATATGCTTTCCTCTGAAATCGTTTTGTAGAAGAAAGATCTGTTTCAACATCAGGTTCCCCTTGTGGAATTCTCTAGGATGAACCTCTTTGTGTAAGTTCGCATCATCTGACCGTGATGGATAGATAACTTTTAACCTTTTCCTCGATTAGGTTCAATTGACAACAATGCTTCCATTACATAAACCAATGGGTAAGATGTTGCCCCAGCGAAGGTTCTGGCCGACGCTCAATAAGACAGAGGGTAAATGATAGCTTCTTATGCCAATCTTTACAAGTCTTAGTCACCTTTCATATTTTTTGTTGTTTTTTTTCTTTTTGTATTTTTTTCTTTTGGCAACTTTTGCTGCACTGTGATATGTTGCCTGATCTTTGGACAAACTGTAAACTTTGACTTTGTACAGTTATGCATTATTAAACGTGATCCTTTATGGCATTCTTTGATGGCATCTGATCCTTTCCTTTATTCTTTTTTTTTTTGAAATTTGATGACTGTCGACTTTGCAATATTGGCATATGAAGCAACATTCACCCTCTTAGTGAAGTAATCGATGACCACCAAGATAATTCAATGTTAACTAGAAGCTTTTGACGATATCGTCCCCATGACATCCATGCCCCACATATAGAAAAGTTTGTGAAGAAAATGGAAGAGTCACATAAATCTTGTCTTCTTCAATTCAGAATTTGAGGTATAACTGATGTGATCCCCTTCCATGGTAGACCAACAATACCTGATCCTCATGTTTAGCTCACGTCTTAATAGCCCAGGCATATCTTGATATGATCATGCAAAAACATCTTTGAATTCTTGAAAATAACTCAATGATGTCTCACATTATTTCTATAGTGAGCTAGACTACAATCTTTACTTCTTTTCTAGGCTCATAATATCCAATGACCCTTTGTAGAGTAAGGTCTGTTTCTTGTTCTACCATCCTTAACAAATCAGAAGGTAGGTTACAATCTCTGTCATCTTCAAAGTCCTGAGATCCCCCTAAACACATATCTTGCTCGAAAGGAGACTCTGATTCAGTGGCAGCGTTGCTCACATCATTGATATCTGGTGACCTAGTGTAGGTTCGAAGGAAGTTTTCCAAAGAATAAATGATTCAAAGAATGATTATTTGTATGGTCATGAATGAAGAATGAAAGAATATTTGAAAGAAAGTCCAAAGAACAAACAAAAAAATAATTGTTTATACAGTATGAAATGAAAAAAATAAAAGAATATTTGCTCAAAAAGATGCATTTTATTAAAATAAAAATTCTGGACATAAGCCTATTCCACAAAAGGGTTCTTATTGCCTCTAGGCTTAAGGCAACAAGCGTGTTTCGAATATTACTCTAGATCCGCTCTAAAAATACAAGGATCCCTTCCATAATTCCATTGTTTAAAATCTTCCCAAGTATGTAAGGGCTTGGAAACTTTTATTCCCCGATTCAGACATGCCATTAATGTTTAGATTCCCCAATGTTCACACCGAGTCTTTGATCTCTTCAATTTAATATCCATCAGGCCTTGCACTAAAGCCTTGAGCTCGATGTATTCTTGGATCTTATGCCCCCATCTATTATAGAACCCACAATGTTTACACCCTTAACAGAAAAGTTGGGTAACGAAATTTCTGCACCAGAGGGACCATCGAATTTTATGATACCCAATCTGACGAATCTTTCAATTATTTTTTTAAAAGCGACGAAGTTCTCGATTGAATGTCCTGTGGTTCCCCCATGGTATTCGCATTGGCCATTTATGTCGTACCACTTGGGGTATGGGGGCCGTATTGGCTCTATATAAAAGGGGATATGACATGTGCGTCAAACAAAATTTGGTACAACTCCCTATACATGATTGGAATGGATGCGAACTGAGGTTTCTCTGAGTTCGGTCTTGAATTGGGTTCTTGCCTTGAGGAGACCTGATGGCTGGTAGTTACCGTCCTTGGCTGGCTTATTGTAATCGGCTCCAAATGGCCCTTGTTATACCTTATCGTACTATTCACTTTATTTTCCTTTTTCTTTGGGGCTTTTAAAGTACACTCTCCTTTTTCTTTTGTTTCTGCCAGTGCAACCGGTTTGGCTTGATCATCATCCAGGTTAAGACTTGAACCCATCGGGAAGTTCAATAGGGCTGAAGTAATAGTCTGACATTGGGGTCCAATAATGACGGGTACCCCATGCGAATGCATGTCTGGTTGAGTCGGGGCACCTATTGGGGAATAAACAATGTCTTCATCATCATCCACACTGTTGACCACTGGGCCACTCCTTTTTTCAAGTCCTCCCGGCTAGTGCCTAAGGTTAGTTGTCCTATCATATTCCTTTAGAATTCTATCATTTGTTCCCGCATTTCTTGTTGAATCTTGGTCAATTGCCCCTGCATCTGTATTTGCATTTGCTCTATTCTCTCCAATCTTTGTTCCATGTTTTCCAGATTAACTGAAATATTTTTACCTAATTAGGGTCCTTTTGTAAAAGTCTAATGCAAATGATGCAATGTAATGCAAATGCATGAATGCAAAAAGAAGGCATCGATTCAGATTTCACTTCATTTTAGAAAACTTTATTAGAAAACAAAATCCTTTACATAAAACGAACTACAAATATGCTTTCGCCCTACGACCCAAAGTTTTGATTTTCCCAAATAACGAAACTAGCTGTTGACCACGATCTGACTGTAGCTCATACTTCATGCTCAATATATCGGCCTGTGCTACCAAAGTCTGTAGATGATCAGCTACCTCTCGAATCTGAACTATTACTTCACCCATGAGGTAATCCCGACTTCTAACTTGGTCATGGTAATGGTGGAGCTCTTCCTTCTAATGCCCCTATCTTGCTTCAAGTTGCTCGATCCGGAGTTCACAATTCTGCAATACCGATTCTAATCTTTCAATCTTGCCCTTCATTTCCTCAATCTTGCTCAGACTCGACTTTAGCTCGTTCACAGAATTACGACTTCGGTGGTGGTGAAGAGACCGCCCCAATTCAGCCACTCTAGCTTTTAATCCACTCTTTTCTTTTAGCTTTCTGATAACCTCTTTTCTAGGGCCTCGTTTTGCATCTGCATCTCTAGGAATTTCTTCTCCCAATGGTCAGCTTTGGCCTTTTCCTCTTGAACCTCACGTTGCCACTGTTCCGAAGTCTTCCCCAATCTAGCATTTTTCATCGACAGACGCAACTTCTTATATTCTGTCTTTAAATTATTCAGATCTTCCTCGACCCTTTTCTTCCCTTTTCTTAGTTTTTCAGCCTCTGACTTCTGAACATCCATGTCTAACCTCAGATACATTTTCTCTTCTTCTAATTTGTCTATCCTTTTCTCAGCTCTGAACTCATTTTTTCAAAATCTTGTTTCACAATCTCTAACTCTGATGGGACCACTTACAAGCATTCCTCTCTTGATCGGGCGCTTACGGATTCAAAATTTCGAGGATGTTATCATTAATCCTTCTAATCCTCCATCCACTGTATTCTGGGGTCGTCATTGGGCCTGCGGATAATCTCTTTATCCTACGAATCGGATTCCAAGCACTAGAAATCTCCTTAACCCTCTTCTTATAGTTTTTCCCTCTGTATGAGAACTCACATTGAGCCAGCCCAAATGTCGTTGGTACAAACTGTCTTGATCCATATTTCCTCAGTACAAGCAAAGGGGCATATCCAATGGCTCCCCAAATTCCAAGTAAAGGAACCCAGTCGAAGCTCCCACACCAATAATGGATTTCGTCGGGAACCATCCAAGGAGCCCTCCACTCGATGTCTTCTTCTTGAAGGTTTTGAAGGAGCGCCATCCAGCTTTCCTCAGACACATCTTCTCTCCTTGGTATAGCTACTATCTCTCTCAACGGAGAGTAATTCTCAGAGAAAACCCGATAAGACACTTTCTTCACCTTCCAGAAATAACTGTGGAACCAAGCCAACAACAACTGCGCGCATCCAATGAACCTGCCTTCACTTGCTCTCCAACATGCATTCAAAGATCTGAACGTCTCGGCTAAGATTACAGGTACAGGCGTAACTCCTCTACCAAGTCGATCGAATAAATCAGTAACCGCTTCGTCTACATGTCTTAGAACTCTAGGGAAGATTACCAAACCGTAAATACACAAGGCCAAGACGTCAATCTTCTTCTTTACATCTGGATGTGTTAGGACCAAATCCCTCAAACTCTCCCAAGGAATGCATTTACCTTCACCTTTCTCTTAAATTCTGGCTGCAACCCACTGTTCACTCATCCATGTGATATTCATTAACTTTTTCACAAAAGTTAGAACGTTAGCAGCCCTAGAATAAACTCTGTCGACTTGGATCCTCGAACAGCGAAGCAAGGTCGTATATTCCTCTACCGTAGGCACTAAATCTAGTTTCCCGAAAGTGAAACAACTATAAGCAGAATTCCAAAACTGAGTCATAGCGCGGAACATATACTTATCTACTTTGACGTCGAGCAAGTAAAGTAGATCGCCATATTACGATAGAACAACTACTTTGCCTCATCATCTCACTGGGTCCATATTCCCTTCAACTCTTGAAGCTCATTTTGCGTGACACTGATACGAGCGAAATCCCGTAGTTCCGACACATACCCCTCAGCTAAGCTATCCCCTTTCTCTAATTGCCTTTGCTCTGACCATATACGGACGACTGCATTGTCTTCCACTTTATCAAGGAATTCGTTCTCCATAACCAGCTTTCTAACTTTAGAAACTGACCGTGAATCGATACCTCTTTAAATATGAAATGACATGCACAAAAGAATAAAACACAACAAGTTAGTACCACAAAATATAAAGCAAGCAAAATAAACAAAAATCTATCTGGGTGATTACTAAGGTTTGGTGTAGTTCTACTTAGGGTAGGTTTTTATGTTTTCTACGTGTGGTTTAGCTCTAAAGTTGAGGTACCCGAACCAGCAGATTCCTCGATCCTCACCCATTATAGGCTCATACGGACCGAGTTCAGTTCAGGGTAATACATTTCCCTATGGCCATGCGGAAGTGAAAACTTCACGAAGACATAGGTACAGATGTATCCCTGAAGCAATCCACTAGCCCATGCGGAGGTGAAAACCTCACGAAGGCATAGCTTCTCGCTCCCACTTAAAGGCGTGACCACAACAGTCATGTAGTGCAATACAGAGATATATATTAAGAATTAGAACCACATGCAATAAAAGGATCATGTTTTTTTTAAAAAAAAAATTAGAATTTTAAATTAGGACAAAAGGACATGAAATTATCGATTTTACGGCTTGACTCTCTTATTGTCCCCAGTGGAGTCGCCAAGCTGTCGAAACTATTTTTAAAGTTGATTTTAAAAAACAGTGGTCGACTTAAAAAATGAAAACGGGAGTGGAGTCGCTACCAATCATATTTTACTTAGGTGTGATTGGATCACCTTGTAAAACATTTTATTTCAAAACATTGATTTTGGTCCACGAAGTACAAGAAAACAGGTTTGGGAGTCGGTTACGTATGAGGAAGGGTTAGCACCCTCATAACGCCTAAAAATTGGTACCTAATCGATAAAATCATGTTCTAGTGTTGAAAATTTGAAAAATTTTAAAACATGATCCTTTTATTAGAAAAAAAGCCAAGACTTACCTATCTCAAAGAAATAAAATACTATACCCAGTAAGTTAGGATATAACATCTCATGACTTCAAAATTAGGCACGCCTTTATTTTAGAAAATTCTTACCTTGAAACACAAAACATCATATGCAGTAAGTTAGGATACAATGTTTTGAATTCCCAAGAATAAGTTTTTTTATTTGAAATTTGTAAGTTTCAATTTTAAAAGAGAAGGGATATTTAATACCTTAAGTTCCACGAGAAAAATCGAAACCCAGTAAGTTAGGGCACAATTCTTCTCGAAGTCCCCAAATATCATATATCACCGTATTTTTAAAACAATTTGAATAAAATGCGTCAAAAATGTGTTTTTATAAAACAATGGTTTGAGTAAGATATTACAACATACATTTTTAATAGCAATTCTACATAACTTACAAATTATACTAACAATAAATAATAAAAGAATAATATAACATAAATATATAAAGAGCTATGTTAAGCAATAATAACGATTAAAAGGATATAAATAAATAAACATGGGATAAAATAAATAACAATAATGAAGATTTCTCATGAAATAACAAAATTAAACGAAAAGGGGAAGATATATTTCAACACTAAATAATTATTATAACAAAACAAAATAAAAAGGTAAAGAAAAAATGATAATTTTGTAAAACAATTAATATGTTTAACAATATAAAAAAATTTAAAGTATATAAAAATATTATAAAAATATATAATTTAATACATATAAAAGATAATACATAATAAAAATATAATAATAATTTAAAATAAAGATATTTAAAAATATAATATAAATAATATAAGTGAAACATGTTATACAATATAAATAAATTTTATACAAAAATAAGATTTTATATGATATTAATATAGTACTATATAATATATAGGATTTTAAAAAATAATATAATAACTAATGTATAAATTACAAATAATATATAATAAAATAATATTAAACAAATAAAATGATAAATGATAATAATTTTAAAAAAAGTAATACATATAAAAAATATATATATACGAATTTTATACAAATAATAAGAATAATATAATATTTTAATATGATAAAGTAATTAAATATAATATTAGAATAACTTAAAAAAAAAAGAAAGGAGGGCTAAATAGCAAATAAAATAAATATAAAAGGATTGAATTAAAACGTGCGTCGCACTCTAGGGACTCATTAGGCAATTATGCCTTCTTTCCCAAAACGACGTCGTTCTAATTTCGACCCTTAAAGCAGTCCGAGGGACTAAATTGGAACAAAAACAAACTTTAGGACTAATTTAATAAAAAAATAAAAATGCAAATTGGACTGAATTAAAATTAGTAAAATTGCGGAAGGACCGAAAAGGCAATTAGCCCTTTTAACAAAAAACGCGCGATCCTCCCCGGGTTTTCGGGTCAACGCGCGGATCCTACCTTGTACGGCGTCGTTTTGTGCTTATTAGCCTAAGCAAAAACGGCGCCGTTTCTATGTGGCTATATAAGTAAAAAAAACTAAAAATTTCATTTTAAACATTGAAGGAAAAAAAAAATCAGAAACCCCCCCCCCCCAAATTTTCTCTGGCCTTCGGCCTGAGGCCAGGGCTCCGGTGGCTGGCCTTTGCACGCGCCGTTGCACGCGCCACCACAAACGGTGGCCGGAGGCTAAAAACCTCCGTTTTAAAGGTACTTTTCAAACCCCTATTTATTTTAATACTATTTTATATAATAAAAAATATGCATGAATTAATAAAAATAACGCGAATAAAATAATAAATCACCTCTGTAAAAAAAAAAAAAGAAAAAGTCTGCGTATTGTATTTCTCTATATTTTGTGAATTTTTTGTGTGTGTTTTCTCTGCATATATCTCCCGTTATTATAGATTCTTGTAAGGCTTTTATAGCCTTCGAAATGAAAAATAAAAAGGAAATAATAAATGTTACCATGTTTGCTGTATTTTGCTACTGTCTTTTTTTCTTTTCTTGCAGGTAATCGACGAGGATCTCGGCGATGGTGCGGGGCTGTCATGCATTGAAGGCGGCGTGGCTTGCGTGTATTGCGGCGCGAATGGTGGCCTAGGTGCGAGGCTTGCGGCGCCTAGGGTTTCCCAGAAACCCTAGGTCTCTGAGTCCGCTTAAGTTTTGGGCCTTTTGGGCCGTGCGAACTTGGGTCTAGGGTTAGGTTAATTTAGGTTTGTTTTGGGTCTGGGCTAGTTTAGGTATTGGGCTAAGGGTGTAACCGGGTAATTGGGTTAGTGGGTTAATTCTGTAAATGGGCTGTAAATAGACTGTTAAAAAATCGGGACTTTATTTATTATTTATTATTTTATTTTTTCTGAATAAAATGGGCCCGGGCAAAATGGCCTTATTACAATATATAAAAAGTTAAAATTAATTATAAACAAATTTCAATAATTTATAAAATTTTATAAAATATTTATGTAATTTTATCAAAATTTAAATAAATTTCAAATTTTCAATTATTTTCGATTATTACTTTTGAATATTTTAAATTTTATAAATTGTAAATAATTTTTTATTTTTATGAAAGAAATTTTGACTTATCATAATTTTTATAACTTTTTGAATTTCTAATATTTAATATGTTTATTGATATGATAGATACAATAAACAAATGATGTGGCATGTTTGCCACATCTAAGAAGGTTAACCTCATTTAATGAAATGACCTATCTCAAATCTTATCAAACAATTGTGTATATATGTAGAAGCAAGTAAAGTCTGAAGATCTGAGAGCAAACAATGAAGACGGTGCTAATTAAAATTCAAAGGAAGATGAATGGTAAAAAGAAGTTTAATTTCTTTCTCTTCACCAAGAACTTATCACATTTTTCTGCACTGCAATGAAAAACTTGGTTATGGAGGATGTTTAGTAGCATCTGTAAAAATGGGTTTCAAGATCACAATACATCAAACAAAAATTTTAGTTCTCTCTTTTGATTGAAATTGAACAAATGAATTAAAGGTCTCAGACTAGTACTATAGTTTTAAAGGTAAAAAGCAACAGCAAAAAAAACAAAAGGATGTTAAGTCGACTAAGCAGTAAACTTTAATGTCAAACTTTTATCAGATGATTAAGCTGGAGAAAACAAAAGTTCTATCACACATTAAACTTTGAGAATTTTACATATCACTAATTTTATTTGTCTGAAAAATAATAAACAAAACAACCCATCACTAATGCGAAAAGGTAAAACAACTGCCTAGAATAAAGTCTTTCGAGGACTTTGAGTCCTCCATACAAAGCATAGGGGATATACAACTTATTACATTGGGATTTTGGGGCTGAAAAACTTTCCTATCACTTTGGACTCTAAAATGTTTATGGCTTCTTTAGACTTAATGCAACTAGGAGTCTTGTATTGGCTCATAGAAACTCCTCGGGACACATAGGAATCCATTAGTGCATCAAAACTTCCTTGTTTTACCACCCTAATCTCCAAAGCTGCAATTGCATTTTGCTTCCTGCAGCTTCTATATATATAATACAATGCTTCTTCCATTCTATAGCAACATTCTTCCATTATCTTTGGATCAAGCTCTAGCCTCTATGCTATCGTTGCCTTGTTTTGCCTTGAGCTCCCAAAATAAGACATAGTGACCAGGAATTGAACATGTATCAGCGTAACTAGTGAACCCTGTCAAGATGAATCCAAGCGGATCAAGAAGAGTCTTTGCTTCTGGCACTGCATTTACCAGGTCTGCTTCGCTTGTTTTATCCGTATCTATACTTAGAATAACATTTTGCCTTCCTACAAATTGGAATTGAGGTGTATTGTTGTGGAACCCTGTCACCTTAAGAACATCTCCAACTTTATATCGATACAACCCTGAAAGGAAAATGAATATCAAACACAATTAGTTACTAGATCATTACACGAATTTATATATATATAGCTAGTAAGGAATTGTAATAATAATGTAAAAGGAATTTAATCAAATCGATAATTCCCATTTCTGCTATGATGCTACTTACCTGCATAAGATGTGACCAGTAGTTCATAATATTGACCAAGCTTCACATGTACAAGATCAATAGGTTCAATATTCTCATTATTGCTCTTCTTTTCTACAGGTTCATGTTGAGAAGCATAATTAAACTGAAGCTCTTGGGACAATGATAGACTGTTATTGTTCACGGGAAGGAATTCAAAGTAAGCCGTAGTGGGAAGAAAGGTGTAAGAGACATGGGAAGGTCCACTTAGAGGTTCCAGATTGATGCCGCAAAAAGCTTCAGAACAAACATACGTGTTTGATACTAAAGGGAGCCCCCCGCTATAGAATTCCAGTGTTTCAACATATTGACTCATAACTCCTGTGGTAATGGCACGAATAAACTTTGCATTAGGCCATAGCTTTTTGATGATTCCTTCCCACGATTCACAACTACATATCTTATGTATTGAATCAGCCAATTGAGGATTAGGCTTCATGATCGATGATACTGCATTTTTGCATCCGGAGTCAGTGATCCAATCACTAATTTGACCTGATCTTATGTTGGAGCATAACTCTTTCCAGTAACCTTCTAAGAACTTGATAGCTCTTAGAAGTGCAGTTGCAAACTGTGAGCCAACCATTACGACCTTATCTCGCTGTATTAAACCAGCAAGTAATTGACAATACATGCTTTGGTTGGTGTCTGAGCAAAAGATTGCTTCAATAGGGCTTGTATGATGCTTGGAGATAATGTTCCTATAGTCATTGTTCTTGTACATGCTTGTTGTGGCAGCTCTTGCTTTGAGGCCACAAGGAGTTTCGGTCTCTTCTTTGGCAAACTGAAATTCCAGACTTTTAACTGCCTGGTCTATGTTACCGAAGTGCCTGTAAATGAATTTACATTTAGGTCAACCCACATTTAATCAGCTATCCAAGCAGGCAAAAGCAAAACTAAACAATAAATCATTAACAAAAGTACACCAACTCAATATGATTCGGCACTTAATCCTTGCCATAAGTCATGGATGACAGGAAAAATCCATTATAAAGGAAACAAGTAATTAACGTTGTTTCCTAACACACCATATATGCTTCAGTTTCAACACCAACTGGAATTTTACACCACTGATTAATTTCAAACAATTGAAATCTTTGTAAATTCTTATGTTCAAACTTCAAAAAAAATACATATATATCTTTAAAAACAATAATAAAACAGAATTTTACATGGAGGTAAAAAAATTGTGAACTATCTACATTCATCATTTAAAAGTAAATAAATAATTATAAACTCAGTTTCTTACTTTTTCATCACAGCAGTTAACAGGGCAGAAGAAATTGCCAATAGTTTAAGAGTTTCGGCGGTGACAGGTATCAACTTTGGCTGTCCTCCTGAGGTGCCGCTGCTGCAAATCAAAGGAGATTGAGTTAGGAGAAAGCAACAGTTGAAAAAATAGATCAAAATAAACAGAGGCAAGAATTTTACACCTTCGAAAGAACTCCAACACAGATTCAGCTAAAAGGATATTTGATGGCTCCCCATTGGCAATCCTATCAATGTAAGGCTTAATATCTTCATAGGTAACAATGGGGACATTCATTTTGAAGAGTTTCTTGTCAGTTTTGCCATGGAGGTATCGACTTAGATATTCAGTTGCTGCATTTCTCTTTAGTATTTGCCCTAATACCTCTTCTTGTATTTGCTCAGCATTGGTTGTTAGTTCCTCTATATACCTAACTTTACTTTCTAAGCTCCCAATCATATATAATTGAAATTTGAAAGCTTGCACATATGTCTTTCTTTTGGTGAATATAGTCTACAACCTTTACACTATGTTTGGTTGGAGGGAATGGCTATTCCATTCCCTCCTTATTCAGTGGCCCATCCCTATTCCATTGTTTGGTTGGCTGTAATGGGTTATTACAACCCTATTCCATACAGCATTATTCAGAGTAAAATCACCGTTTACCATTCAAGCACTTAGACCACAAAATAGCCATTCAACGTGTTTCAGCGTGTGTGAGTTTCAACAATACCCTTCTCCATCTTTTTTCATTCTATCGTCTGAATCCCTTCTTTTTTTCATTCTTCTTCCCATTTCCTTCTCTGAAGCATCTTCTTTTTTTAATTCTTCTTCCTCTTTTTCAAGCGGCTCCTTTCTTTCAGCTACCCACGCTTCCAACTTCCCTAGAAGCTCCAAGCCTGAAACCGAGGAGAAGACGCTACAATACCCTTTCCAAGGTAGGTATTAATTTCTCAGTTCTTTCTTTCTTTCAGACTTCAGCTGTAATTTGTTGGGTATTTGTTGGGTATTTCTTGCCATAAATCGCTGGCAATAGTTTTTTTCAATTGCTCGAAACACCCAAACGATAAAAAAGTAGAATTAAGAAAAAAATAGATCGGGTTAAACAGATGCTAGAGATTTTGAGGGATTTCCATTTTTTTCCCGATGTCGGTTGGCAGGTGGAAAGGAGATGCTTCAATTATCGGTGAAAACAAATTATGACGGAAATATTGTTACTTTATCGTAATGGAGAAAATTGTGGATCAAAGTTTGAGGACCGACTCTAGGAAATTTACAATTGATTGTCATTGTAATAGTTGTAAAGTGTTATACTTTTGAGTTGTGTTTTCCTTAATCAGAATAAGACTGGCATCTAATTGTTTGAATTAGACAAATATGCTGTTCTCTGTTGTATCTGGCTTAATGTGATCCAACTGAATATTAAAATGGTGATCCTATTGTACAATCTAGTTTGAGTATTAATATTGCATTTTTTTAAAGCATTGATGTTTCGATATGTGTGATTACTTTACGAATAGTTTTAGTACTTGCTTCAGTGATGCGATCGTTGAGAGCACAAAAAATATCATATCCCTAATAAATAATGAAAGAAAATAGTAAAAGGGAAGTAGGGTCAAATCCTCGTGGACCGGTTTGCAAAATATCCTGCTTACGTGAAATCTCTAAGCGAAATCTTGCCCAAGAAAACCTGCGTTCCTGAAAAATAAAAAAAAAAAACTGAATTAAAAGTTGATCTAAAAAAATAAAAGCAGAATTTAAAGTTGACTGAATTTGGGATTACGAGAATTAAAACAAAAATAAAAATAAACAGAGTTGAGAAAATAAAGAGTTTCTTATGTGGCGAGATTCCAGCCTCCGATTGCCTAGTTCCGCCTTGGGCTCAATCCTCGGCTTTTAGATGACTCTTCTCAAACCAAGTAAGCCAGTTATAGTGGAAGAGGACGCCTACGACCACCAGCTCCAAGAATTTAGACTTACGAATTTAGGGAACCTGACTCTAGCCTGCAATTGCTTTTGTGGGATCGTCTATGCTAGATCAACGCTTCTCAATGGCGAATCCCACGCCATTTTGTCTCTTGGGCTCGCCAACCTCTGACGCAGTAAGTTAACGAACCGACTGTGCAATCCTTCTAAAACATACAAAGCGGTCACCCTTGCATACGTTGAAAAGTTTACTTCTTAAGGGACATGGACGGCGCGCGGCCAGTAGTGCGTGAGAAACGATGAATACTTGGCGAGAAGGCTAAGTACGGATTCTAAGCCTCAAGAACCCTTTTTGAGGAACATCGACAACATTCGGCTAGATGGGTTTAGTGGCTCATGGTTGTGGTGTAAAAGAAAATAATTATAAAAATGGAAAAGGGAATTTTATTGAAATAAAATATGGAAAGAACAAAAGCCTAGACTTTTGAGGGGAGAGTGTTTATAGAAAAAGATGGATACATTTTGAGTCACTTCACCCCCTATTTATAGCTAGGGGAGATAGTCTAATCCTACTTAAACTCCCAAAAGATAAATACATTTAATTGAAGATAAATAAAAAAAATCCTAAAATTAAATAATCCTTAATAATTATCTTAATATTAATTATCCTAATATAATTAAAATAGAATTTGATAGAATAAAATCTCTTCTTTTTGCATTTCAACCCTTGTGTCCTCCATCCTTGCACTTTTGGCACCAACTTTTCCCTGTGTCGCACATTGGCCCATTTTATCTCTAAATTCACGCTTTTGGCCCTTAATTTCGCTTTTGCCTCCAATTTAGTCCCTATGAGATAAAAGATCATAAATAACCTAAATTAGCAGGACCATACTCAGAATAAACACATAATTAATACATAAAAATATGTTATTCTAGAGTATTATCATTCAGTTACCATCATGTTTTCTTTAGGTTTAAAGATTTGCATAAGTATTCACTTTCCCTCTCCTTTCTTCATGAAGTGAAGTTTTATGCTTGAAAGATAGTGATATACTATAATATGCCGCTTATTTGGATAAGTTTTATGTTGCAGGTTGGGTCTCGTTGCAACCATCAAGGTATGCTACCCATTTCCTTGTAATATAATTTGAATCTTATATGGTGTTTCACTCTATTACTATGGACTGGTGACATGCACATATGCATAGGTTGGGTCTATTCCGTTATTTTAGTATGTCGTGTATATATATTATTCATACTAGTTGGCATTGCTGCCATAGACCAAAAAAAGGGTTTATCATGTACTAGACCATATCATGTTGGCAACAATACTAAATTAAAACGAAGTTAAAAGTGCAGCATGAGAGGCTTTACACAAAACTGTTTGGTAAGTGTGTTTGACTTAACAGACTTCTAAGGTGTAATTAGATATTGTCATTAATGAGGAAAAGTTACAGGGGAAGCATGCACCATTCTTTTATTTATTTATTATTTTACATATTATTTTACTATCTTTATAACGATAATAATACTGTAACCAAAGGAAGTTGCTGCATAGAACACCAGGATAGAATGCGCTATAAACTTTGAAATATTTGAGTAACAATGACAGAGGGACAGGCATTCTGGTGATAGTTTATTTACTATGCCTTTCCTTCAAGTGACTGAACAATGAGCATTTAACAGTAACACTTAGAAAATGGATGAGTGTTCAGTTATCATTTGAAAATTTCCATTTTTTAGCAATTAGTTGTATGTAAATCTTTTAGAGAAAGGAAAATAATATGTTACGAATAAACTCTGCCATCTTTAAAGGCTTCTTAATTTTGAAGTTAGCTTTTAATTTTTGAAAATTAGCTGCAGTTCAGTTATAATTTTTTTCCATCTGGCCACTGAAATTTTCTTGTAACCACCATCCCTAGTAATCTCCTTTTCAGATATTGTTTTCTAATGACCACCATAAAAATTTGAGCATTTTTATGCTTCTAAAAGAAAATGATTTTATATTTGAAGTGATTGCCAAAGCTAGATTGAGAGGTTTCCTACTAATGCCAAGGTTAGATTGAGAGGTTGCTAATTTACACGGAGGAGAACAAGGTAAGTGCAACTGATATGATATTAATCTTGAGAGGAACTTAGTGGGGTGACACTAACTGAGGGCATCTGTACAAACTGACAGAATTTGGTTTTTCAGCAACTCTATTTTTTTCTTAAAGCCGTGACAGCCAAATAAGTTGATATCATGAGAGATTATCTGTCCTCTTTTATTGCAAGGCTCTAAGACATCACCATTTTCTACCTTCTAAACTTATTTGATAAATGAGGCAATCATATGAAAAGAAACATAATCTGTATGTGTGGCCAGCATCTAAAATCATTGCCTCGGGACTGCTGGATATGTAGTGTCCTCCATCAGTCATCCTGTGTTCCTTGGGAATTAAAAGCATGATGTGTCTCATACCAAGATCTTTTATGTGAACTTTGCAGTGCCAGTTGTTCATATTTCTAAATAACCATATACGTTCACAATCTGTATGTAAACATATTGAAACATTTTCTAATTCAAATTTGTTCTATGATGAAAATGTGGCAGGTTAAGAGTTTGACAAGCAACATTCAGCTGATAGTTGATTCCTTACGAAGTTCGACTGTTGTGGAAGTACAAGTAAATTCAGCTTCATAGATTATCATTAAGAAGAAAAATGCCTTATTAATTCCAATTTGTTTTAGGAAGACATCCATCTGATGGCCGCTCTCATCTCTCAAATGAGGACGGTTCTGACTGCATGTGTCTGAACCAAAACTGATCAATCTTGCTGCCACGAAAGCACGATCTGGTGAGGAAGTTGTGCTTTATTATTTATGTAAGTGAAGTGAATGATGCACCAAAAAGAATGGGACACTTTTTTCTTTAATTTTCGCCATCACCTTATGTGGTTTTGAGGGTTGATTGGTGAGGCGATTGGAGGCAAACAATAAAAGAAAGATACATAATTATCTTCGAAAGATAGAGAAAGAGAAGAAACATTGGGGTAAAAAAGAGGAAAAAAAGTAAAGGGTTAGTTTTGACTGTGGAGGAATAATGAGGCCTTTTGGTTGTATAGTTTTGATATTATTATCCATGGACAATTCTTTCTTTTCTTTTATAATTTGAGTATGAAGGTCCCTTAATTAGGTTTTTGTTTTTTAGTTTTTTAATCATTATTGGTTTTATTGTGGCCTGCCTCACTCTAAAAAAACTGGATATATTTTTTCATAGGTATATTTTCTTATGTTTTCTTAGATGCATGTTAGGTTTCCAATCAAGAACCCATAAATTTTTAATTTTAAAAAAAGTAAAAATTATACCATCAAACTCTTTCTATAACAATCTCAATTATTTATAAAAAATTTTGATGTGATTTATATCATATTTGATTTTCTTTTCAAGTTGAAATTTATAATTTATTAATAATATTAAATAATGGGATTTAGATTATATCTTTAACCAGATTTGCAAATGTAATAAAATATGATTAACATTTTATTTAATAATATTTGAAATTAAAATTTACGGTAAATTATTAAAATAGTTATTTTAATTATTTTTGATTTGTCTACCTGGCATGGATTAGGAACGTTGTTTCTGTATGTATATTATATACTTGTTCTTTTAATGAGATTCTGCCATCTTCGACCTACCTTTCATAAGATTCAGTGATCTGGGATTTTGGATGTGGATGTATTTCAAGATTAGATGTTCATCATTTGATTTTAAATTTTAATATTCAAGACATTATTATTTGCTAAGCCAAGAGCCGATTTTGTTGAATGATATTTAATAAATATGTATTGTTCATTTTTCTTTGATAGTGTGTTATTGCTTCCTCTTCTTCTTTGGTTTGCTTAATTGCTTCTTCCACCCACATTTGAGCTTCTTGTATTCACTGAACCACTATAAGTTCTTTACAAATTAAATTCTTTGATTTTGTTTTACTGTTATTGAAATTAGTATTGAAGAAATGTGACCCTTTTACTATGATTTGAAGATATGTAACACTTTAATATCTTGCAGTAATGGTTCGTCTGCCTTTAATTGTACAAAGTGAGAGGCGTAAAAGAATTGGTCTTGCTATTACAATATTGTTGCAAATGTGTACAGTTGCGAGTTGGTTCTTAGTTGCATTGGGTGCCATCCATAGCCTACATACCTATAGACCAAGGATTAGATCCTATATTTTAGATTTTTATGCACAACGAGATTATGTGAAAAGACTTGTATATACTAGTGACGAGACCTGTATTGAACAAGTTAGGATGAATAGAATTACCTTTTTTAAACTATGTGAGATGTTACAAACTTTAGGGGGATTGAAGTCGTCAAGGAACATGCTTGTTGATGAGCAAGTGGTAATGTTTTTACATATCATTTCTCATCACCTTAAAAATAGAGTTATCAAGCATCACTTTACTAGGTTTAGGGAAACCGTTAGTAGATCATTTCATAATGTTTTAAATGTTGTCATACGCTTACAAGATGTGTTATTTAAAAAGGCAGAGCCAATTACAGCTAATTCTACAGACCCAAGGTGGAAATGGTTCAAGGTATTGGAGTGAATACTATATATAGCTTGTACATAATTTAGTCCATTTAGATTTAAATATAGTATCCTAACTCGAGGTTTTATACATGTGATGTAGAATTGCTTTAGATGGAACCCACATCAAGATTAGGGTTCCAACAGTTGATAAATCTAGATATCGAACACGAAAAGGTGACATAGCAACAAATATGTTAGCTGTTTGTACACCTGATATGCATTTTGTTTATGTTCTTCCTGGTTGGGAAGGTTCTGTTGCTGATGGACGAGTTCTTCGAGATGCCATTAGTAGGAGACATGGACTAAAAGCTCCTCATGGTAAAGTGCAATATTATAGGAATTTGAATTAATTTTTAAGATCATACTTTTTTGGGAAATTAACCATGACAAATAGTTTCTTTTTATAGGTTGTTATTATCTAGTTGATGATGGATACACAAATTGTGAGGGATTTCTTGCGCTTTTTAGAGGACAAAGATATCATTTGAATGAGTGGCGTCGGGGTTATCAATAGAAGTACTCCTAAGAATTTTTCAATATGAAACATGCTTCAGTAGCGTAATGTTATTGAAAGATGTTTTGGGTTATTAAAACTTAGATGGGGAATACTTAGGAGTCCATCATTCTATCTGTGAGGGTGCACAATAGAATCATTATTGCATGTTGTTTGCTCCATAATTTTATTCGAACCTATATGAGTCTTGATCCTATTAAAGCGGAGTTGGAAGAAGGATTACCTAGTAATGTGATAGATGATGATGAACCGAATATCGTAAATTTTCATCCATCGGATGCATGGGCTACTTGGAGGATGGAACTAGCCAACCAAATGTTTGATGAATGGCAAACATCTAGAAATTAGTTAGGTTTAGGGTAAAAATAGTAAACGTTAAGTTGTTTATGTTATTTCATGTATCTAGTTTATGAAACTTTGGTGGTGTTTGAATTGTTTTTTTGATTGTACTAGACTTGTTGAATGATAATTTATTTTCTTTTGATTCATCATGTGTTATAATTTTATAAAGTGTTGATCTTATGATGCATAATATTGAACTTAATTTTAATTTGCATTTTTTTCTTAAGATAATTATGTCGTTTCTCACAATCAAGTGCTTCTTCCCAAAATTCTCGAGGAACCAAAAGGAAATGGGTTCCAGAAGAAGATGTTGCGTTGGTTTCTTGTATAGTCGACTTGCACAATGTTGGAACCTTTAATGCGAATACGGAGATTCAAAGCCAAGTATTTAAATGAGTTGGAAAAAATGTTAGAAAAAGTTTTACCCCATGCCATGTTAAAAACCTAATCTTGCTAAACCTAATCTTGAATCGAGGATTAGGACATTGAAAAGGGATTGGTCAATCGTTTATGACATGCTTAGTGGAAAAAATTTAAGTTTCAATAGCGGCTTTGGTTGGGATGAGCATATTTTAATGCAAATAAAGGCTTTATTGTTAATAAGCGCTTAAAGAAGATGCGATAAAGGAGGGAGGAGTGTGGAACTCATATATAAAAGTAAGAATTATTTCAAGTCTTTATTATCTTATTTTGACCAAACTCCATAGTATCTCCCATAGTTCTATTCTTCCCAAGATTTAATCTTTTCCTAAGTGCTAGCCAATCCCCATAAATTCCTCATTTTTTCTAGAGTCATAAAGAATATCTCGGTTTAATGTTGGCTCACCGTGTCGTTGAATGTTTGACTTTATATGATAAAAGCATATTGATTTTATGACCGCATGGGTTGGGTTGATGAAAGGAAGAAGTTAAACATCGGAGTTTCCTTATTATGACCAACTTATTGAACTCGCCATCTATCACGCTTTAGAAAAATATTTTTCTCAAAAATATCGAGCCATGACATACCGAAAAGATGCTCAATGCAACTACTGTTGTTGTCATGCGATTATTGAAGAAATAGATGTTGAGGATGTGGCTACTACAATTACTCATGAAGAAAGAATAGATGTTGAGGATGTGGCGATTTCCATGGATGCGAAGTCGATGTTTCTTTGGATGATATGGATCTTTCAACTACACAACCGCAAACGGTAGAAACCAAGATGATTCCACTTTTTCAAAGAGGAAAAAAATTTACGATGCAAGTGATTCTTCTACTTCATTTAATGATGCTACCACTTTATTGGCAGAAAATATACGGACCGTTGGCCTTGAAATCAGTAAGAGTATTGCCTCTTAAGTGCTAATTCAACAAAAGTCAGAAATGGCCATTCAAGAAAGTGCTCTGAAATTATATCCAACATTATGTGAAGTAGAAGGTTTAACTGAGGATGAGCGCTTTCGAGCATTGAGCAAAATTCCAAATCATCCAACGCAAATGCTCATTTTCTTTAGTTTATCTTCTGTTGTGCGATTGGAATGGGTCAGAAGATTTCTTGCTGACCATTAAAAATCATGGTTGTGTTAATGATATTTTGGTAACTTTTTGTGTTTGTAATATTTGGATGGTATAATGACATGATAGAATGTCATTACAATGTTGTAACTTTTTGATGTTGTAAAATTTTAAAGCATATGGATTATGACATATAAACTAATGAAATCATGTAACTTTTTGTTAATATATGAATATTATGCTTGGATGTGAAATATAATTCTCAAGTTATTTATTACTTCTAATATTCTGTTTTTTATGGTAGAGTAATTAAATTATTTGTTTCACTAATGATAATTTAGCACATTAAATATGTATTGCAGTTTAAAAATAATAAAGTAGATTATATATATTTTTATAGTATTATATATTTTGATTCTTTTAAATTCATATAATAATAATTATATTAAGAATGTTATTAATTTATATTTTTTATTAAATTATATTTAATAATAATTATGTTAAAATATGGTTAAATTATTTATTATTTTTATTAAATTATTTTCAATAATAATCTTATTAAAATTTAATAACAATAACAATAATCATCTATCTAAAAAAAAAATTCTGCTAAAGGTATTCTGGTCATTTTAGTTTTTTTCCTTATGCTATTACAACTTCATTCCATTCAACCAAACACAAGAATACTATTACAGTTCTATTCCATTCCATTCAACCAAACAGGTTGAATTCAATATTTCCATTCCCATTCATTATCTTTTCAAATTATCCACAAATTTTTCCCAAATTGAATTTATAGGTTTTCGAGAGTTGCATGTGTTTAGAGGCATTGACTAGACTTTAAAAACTCATTATAACTCTATTCAATTACAAATCCGATAGATAATTCTATTACCATTAATAATAATGTTTATAAGATGACAAACGTACAACATTTTAATATATTTTAGATTTTTAAATTATCTTTTCTATTCTTTATTTATTATCCACAAATTTTTCCCAAATTGATTTCATTTATAGGTTTTCGAGAGTTGCATGTGTTTAGAGGCATTGACCAGCTTTAAAACTCGTGACTAGTATCTATCACTTAATTGGTCTATAGAATGCGGATAATTAATTATTGGGCTCGCTCCGATAGATAATTACTGGACTCACTCCGATAAATACCTTAAAAAATAAAAAATAATAATAATGTTTATAAGATGACAAAATTACAACATTTTAATATATTTAAGTTTTAAGAGCCAGATATAAAAAAGAATAATGGTGTTTATAAGATGACAAATAACATTTTAAAGATAATATATTTAATTATTCTTTGCGTAGTACAAGGTAAGTCCGAGTCAAAAGAAAACACAAGCTTGTATTTAAAACTGAATATGGTGTCAATTTTATGATTTAAAAGTGAATATGTGAATCACATGATTACCAATTTTATGATTTAAAAGTAAATATAGTGGATTTTAAGTTAATTGGTGTGAAATTTAAGGTTTAGGTTTTCTTTGAATTGTTTTCAGAAAATAGATTTATTTTTTTAAACAATTAATATTTTCTGATATTTAGATGAATTTGTATAAAATATTTTTTATTGGTTACCAAATTTTCTGAACATATTTCATAAAAGCTGTTTTCAATAAAACAAACATATATTTGAGATTTTCTTATTTTTTTATTGTTTAATTGAGTTCATTTTATATCTATAAATTTATATTTTACATTGTTCTTCACGACATAAATATATTTGTTAATAAAATATTATAGTTTAATTTTATTTTAGCAATTAAAATTTATTTTATAATATGAAAATATTTTGTAATAATAAATGTCATATAAACTTAATAATAAATAATGCTTAATTAAAACTTAATTTAAATTACATATATTACATAAATGATAGTACATATTGACATGTTAAAATTATAAGAGATAAATGAAGCTAAACATTATTTAAACAAATACTCGTGTTTTTACATTATAGTTTTCAATGTTTTTTTTCTTTTTATGAAAAAAGAGCTCATGAAACAACTTTCTTATACAACTCTACCAAGGTAATTAACACATATTCTTGTCTATACTAAAACAACTTGCAAATTCAAGAGAAGATTCTTCAAGCAGACGAAGCTCGAGATTATTTTTGGGTACCCATTTTGCTAAAGCTACCACAACATTGACATTTTTTATTATATGCTGATCTAAATTACCAAGGAACCGAATGTACTTAATAATGGTCTCACCATTTATTGCAGTCCCATAGTTGTTCATTAGATCAAAAAGCTCCTTATTGTCACTTTCAATGATAATCCTTTGTTAACATCTCTTTCTTCCCTATCAAAGTTTATAACCTCCCAACTTGATCTAGACATTAAGACCAAATTCTGAAGATTATATTGACCACTAAAATGGCCTAGCAGAGCTAATGGAGTTTAAAAACAGTTGTTTAAAACATTTTCTTTAGTTTCTGAAAAAAAACTTAGCGTATTTCCAAAAGGTACAATTTAATTTCAAAAACCAGTTGGTCTTAATGACTGTTTTGCAAAAGTTGAATTCCAACATTATTTTTATATTTTACAAATCTCATTTACATAATCAAGCAATAAAAAAAAATTATATTTAACATAGTTTTATTGAAAACCAAATTTCATGCACAATTAATTCAAAATCCATTTTTCAATATCCTAAGATTAAATTAAATGTCATTAATGCCAAATAAACTCAAAACTTAAGTCCATGCCACAGTTCAAAGAAACAATAACAATTCCAAATAGCAGAAATTATAATATAAAGTCTAAACTACTTTTAATAAATAAAACTATCCGAGCCGAGCCTTCCTGATGCCGTGTCCTAACCTGGTGGATTATCTATAAAGATGAAAATTTAAAGAGGGTGAGCTTAAGAAGCTCAGTGTGAGTCCAATCACAAGAAAATCTATGTAGAACAGTAGACAACGCATACGGAATAACAATTCTCAGATTAATCGCAACCATTTAGCAAATCACAATATCGATTTTTCAATCAACACTTCTCTATAATATTTCAGAATTCACAGTTTTGTATGCACATGCTTATGAATGACAATGCAATTTTAATTTATCAGAAACAATTCTACCCAACTCCGCTGCACACCACACTATGAGTTCCCTAGAACTCATCCATCCATACACATCGAGTTGTGGATAAACCACTACTAATTTGCAGTTAAATTGCCACTTTGTTGTAAAAATTGTGGGTAAACCACCAATATTTTCAGATAAAACATTTGCAGATAAACTGTCACTTGGTTTGTGGATGAGCCACTATTGGTTTGCAAATTATTAAACTACCACTCTTCCTCCATGCATATCGTCTCGCCCCATGCAATGCAATATGACATGCTTTGTAAAAGAACAATACAAAAACAATGGACATGTTTTACATGTATTCAGTTCAAAACTACCAGTAGACATGCTTAACATGTATTCAGTTCAACACTAGCAATAGACATGCTTAACATGTACTCAATAAGGTGGTAACAGTATTAACACTAACAATTTTTCAGTATCACTTTGACAATAGGCATGTAATATTCACATCTCATACCATATAACAATAGCACTTTAGTCATTAAATCATAGATTCCAAAATAACAATATCAGGGACTTAATTGAGTGAATAAAACTCTGAAAATAATTCAAAGAATATACAAGGACTAAACTAAACATATCATAAATTTCTAAGCAAAATTGTAAAGAATGGGTCACACGGCTGTATGGCCAGCGCCATGTGAGGGTCTCATGATCGTATGGAAGAGTTACACAACTGTTTAGCCAGGCCGTATAATAGGTTTAAATTAATTTTACTTACAAAATTTCTGATGTATTGACCTATTTGATTTCTTTTTACTTGCAATTTAAATTAATTTTTTATTTTTATTTTGTAAATATTGTATATGTACTATCATTAGTTTCAAATGATACGTTTTAATACTTATTATATGTTATTTTTAAGTGTATATATATATTTTAAATACATGATTTTCACATATATACAAATGTAATAAAATTTCTATTACAATATAGTGTGACATATTTTTTTGTCATCAAATTCTCTAAAGATCAAATCTCAAACTTTGATCATATTGAAATTCTTGATACAATCCTTATTTGACTCTACTCTTGTGCCATATGCCATGAGTGATGGGATGCTAAAAATCATTAAAGAAACCATTAAACACTTCAAATAAATATTATGATAAATTATTATTATAGGAACTCTTCCTATCACATTATCCACGATCTCATTTCAATTATTTAATGATATTTTAATAATTTTTTTCATATCATTCACACATAATTTTATTAATTTTTTACTTTGAATCCAAATCTGGAATCATGAATAGAACTTCAAACATCAAAATCTAAACCAAAAACCCTAAACCTCAAACTCTAAATCCGATCCCGATCTCGAACTCCAAACTCTGAACCCAAGTTTAGGATTCGAATTTAGGATTCAAAGTTTGAATTCGGGATTCAAGTTTGGGTTCGAGATAAAAAAATTATATGTTAATGACATAAAAAAAAATTACTAAATAATTAAAAAAACTATAAAAAATATGGTGAGAAATATCCATAAAATAATTTCTCCAATATATAAGAATCAAATAAAAGTAACAATGACTTTCCTTAAGTTAATATCAAATTTTTTCTTCTTTCTCGAACTTTTCATGGAAACAAAGAAGAGCGTAAAGGGAACAGAGGAAATTGAAGGGTTGAGAGAGAGAGAGAGAATTATTTGTTTTACCTGTTTGAAGCTCGAAAACTTTTGCAGAGGTGAAAGTATATTTCCAGGTTCTCTCCACTGATTTTCGATGAGAAACTTGAGAGGGGTGATGAAGGAACGCAAGTAAAATCGTCCAAATTAGGGAAGCGAATAATCTGGGAGTAGAGTGATGAGATGATGAAAAGTACCCTCAAAACTCTGCTGCCAGCAAACACCTTTCGCTTCCCTGATTTGGCAAATTTTCCAAATGTTCCATTTCTGTTACCATTTACCTCCTCGGCCTCTGCAACTTTAAACAACCAAATGAAACAAACACTACCAACTCCAAGGGTTAGCTTAGCTTTGTGTGTGTGTGTATGCATTTATATATACTCGAAATTTCGTCCCGGGGTGAACATCAGTAGTACTTTTAAATAAAGAAAACTTAAAAAAAGTGAGAGGTAAGAATTATTATGCAAATTGAATATCGGAAAAAGGTATTAGTATAATGACATAAGATTCACCTTGTTTTCAAAGTTAGGTACATGTCACATCACACTTTATCTTACATATTTAACCAAATCAACAGTCGACAAAAGCCTATATACGGAACTGCATCCCTAAATAAAATAAAAAATGGCCTAAAGGCCTAATTAAAAAAAAAATTAGTCCATTCAGCTAATTTAGCCCAAGAAATGTTTATGTTACTTTAAAAAGAAAAAAGATTCATTTATGAAGGGTGTGTGCTAAGAATTATTAATTTATTATGCAATTTGAATGTTTCAAAAAGTTATTAGTATAATTACAAAAGATTCAAATTTTGTTTAATATTAAATAAAAAGTTCAAACTTCCGCATCTCCCATTCTTGATTTTAAAAAAAAATAATAATTTGGAAGTAATTTAATTATAGTCTCAAAAAAATTAATTAATATCAAATTTGTTTAAAGCAAAGGTGTAGCTAAGGGGGTTGGTAGGGGCCCCAACCCCCTAAAATGAAAAATTATTCATTTAGGTTTTTTAAAATTTTTAAAATTTTAAATTAATAAAAATAAAATTACACTTTGACCTTTAAAAATGATAAAAATTTTGATTTAATTCTTTAAAAATTATAAATATATAGGCTATTAAAAGTTACAATTTAATTTGTCCCCTTAACAAATTTTCTGGCTTCGCCCTGATTTAAAGTTCATAAAGTAAAAAAAAAAAAAAAGAGAGTAAGTTTTAATATAAATGAAATAAAGGAACTTAATTTAATGTAATATTTCTTAAGATGGTCCTTACATGAAAGGTTAAAAACTAGTGAATCACCGTCCAAAAGATAAATGTAAAGTTAGGTGGGAGCATTGTTGAGTGATGTTAGACGACCGGCTTCCCTAGTTTCTTAATTAATTCACTTAAGCTTTCTCAGCTTTGCCTTTGATCTGTGTTCATCTTCTCTCGTCTGTGCTGACTCTGCTTCTATCCTTTTCACTCATCTGCTTTTAGTTAGTACAATGTTGGGTAAAACTGAAATCGTAATGCATTTATAATGTGATAAAAAATTTATATATATTGATACACGATATTAACGGAGATAGAGAAGGAAAAGAGGGGGATGTGTTGAGGAATGCCAATTCACCCATTCTAGGGTTGAGGCTCGAAAAAGTAGAGGGACTTAAGTAGAAAAAGGGTTAGAGCTTAGTGTATTAGGGTTTTGAGTGGATAAAAGTCCCCTACTAAGGGATATCTTGGGGTATTTGTAGAAAAGGTGAAGGTTCTTATCCAATTATGCCACTCAGTATACTTTAGTTGGCCCAATATAGGGTCTAACTGGGTCCAAATTTAGGTAAAGATATAACAATACCAATTGTTGATACAAGGTACAACAATGGAGAAAAGTATGGAGGAGATAATAGTGATTCTGTGGAGGTTGATTCACTTAAAGAGGCGTAGAGTCAGAAAGGAATAATAAGACAAGTTCAGAGAGAGAAAGAGAGAGAGAGGATTTCCTCAAAGTAACTTTAGGATTTTCAAGGCAAAAATGGTAAGGGGTTTGCTCAAAATAACTTTAGGGTTTCTCAAACAAAAATGGTCGAAACAAAGAAGAACAGAAAAATAGCAAAATAAGAGTATTCAAAGGAAAAGGAAAGGTTTTATAGGAAAAACCTCGATTGCATGAAATGTTTCAAGCAATCAGCCTTCCCAACTATTAACCAGTGATAGAAAGCTTCCCCGTAAACAACTTTCAGATTGCGTATTTAATACTCGTACATCCTCTTTGTCCCTTCTAGAAGCTTCCCGAGCATGCCTTAATCAAAACATCGTTTCAACTGCCTGCTAAACCATTCAATGAGAAACAAGTAATGTTTGCCTGATGAAAACAAAGAATCACAAACTTATAACAAGCAAGAGGAAATGGTAAAGAAAACATCTTTGCTTATACTATCAGTATAAGGCATAAGCAACACATGCAGTGTAGAAAAAACTTGTAGCAAGCAAAGAAATGGTGCATCATCTGTGATAAATAGATGTCCGTGTAGTGATGGAAGATATTCACCCATAAGCAAAGATATAACATACCACCCATAAATATTTGCAAAGAAGACATGAACTATATCCTCAGGATGAAAGAAACGAATACGCAATACGAAATAAAAGTATGACATGGAAGCAAAGCAATAGTTACAAAAGTGAAATTTTATTAATATTTTCAAAAATTACAGATTATAAAAGCATTTACAAAGAGGCATTGTCTTTATCCTCGGATAGTGAATGCTCCGACTAGGAAGCTTAAAGACTTGACTCCTCACCTACAAGGCTATTTTCCTCCCATTCTTCCAACCCATCCGGAGTAGACGCATGCCTCCAAGTTTCACTTTAAAAGGGTTGCTCCGGGAGGACTTCTCAATGAAAACAAAATGCCTCATCTCTTGGTGAAAACAATGACAATTGTCTTCGAATGGGAAGTTGATGTAAAAATCAAGCCGACGGCCACACCTAATTAGATCGAAAAAAGGCCTAAAATTCATTCCATGGGTGTAAATGGGACCAAATGCCACTTGCATGGCTAGCATGACCCGATCTACGATAATAGTTAGAACAGTTACTTGAGCATCCACCAATCTTTTTCGATCTTTCTCCCAGGCCGCACATATATGTTTTAACTAAAGGCTTAGGTCTTTCACTTCAATGTCTCGGTCCACCAAAGCTCCTCGTAGCCTTTTCTTATCTTCTAGCAACTAAGCTTGTCATTTTTAGCTAGTTCAGCATATAACCGAAGTTGGGCATTCTTCTCTTTCAAACATGCATTTTCACTCTGGACCCCCGTAAGGTCCCCATTTATTCTTGGTATTGTTGCCTCATACCAACCAAGCCCTACTAGACCAAATGATTACCTTATTGAAAGCCATCCAGGGGCGTGTAAGAAGTCCCAGTGGCTTGATTAGCACCAAGGTAAGGCACGATTGCTAGGCTAAATCCTATTCCAAACTAGTTGATCAGCTCATCAAAACAACTTGAGAATCAAACACACAAAAGTTAGGATAACTTACCAACAACTTCAGAAGAGTTGCGCCTTGCTTCCTTCTGGATGGGAGCCTCCAAAGGAACAGAAACAAATTTGTGCACACCATCCTGATGCTCACTCCCATTAGCACCTTTAGTAATGTGATAGGTAAATTGTACAGTGGGAAGAAGAGTGATGTAATGAGCCTTTTTGGGAGGAATATTCTAAGTTGAGGTGTCAAAAGGAGCGCTTCCAAAATGAGGATGCCTCTGAGGAAGAGTAACAAATGGATTACCCCTCGGAGTAGCGCGTGGAGTATCCCTAAAGATCCTTTCAGGTGGGGGACTCCTATAAGCAAAACGAGAACTAGGTTCTCAAATGGTAATTCCCCCATACCTCCGAAATGTATGCTCGCTTTTCGGCACAACCATCCTTTTCCTCTTGTCATGGATAGAAGCCTCCTCTGTTGACCTCTTTGGCTCGAACCAAGACACGTCCACTTGTCTCTCCCTCTCACTAGATACACCCCGTTCGAAATATTAAAATTGTAAAGTTGAGATAATAAAATTTTTGATGTCTTGGGTTCAAATTTTATTGTTTATAGGTATCTTTTACATTTTATATAAAAATATTAAAAAGATAAAAATACCCTCCTCGAAATAATATTTGTTACTTTGTAAAATAATAAATTTTTTTGTAGTTTCAATTGACACTTGATTGATGGGTAATACCAACTTATTCAAACTCTTAAATAATAAGGTAAACTACATGACATATAACTTAACTATGCTTTAAGTTTCTTTTTTAGTCACCTAACTTTTAAAACTTTCCAAATGGGCACCCAACTAATCGGGCTTTTTAGTTAATTTTCATTAAGTGTTGTTAAATGTTTAACGGAAGAGTGAGGTGGCAATTCAAAAATTGGTATGATAACAAATTTAGCCCTCAAATTTCACATATCGTATCAATTTAGTCATAATTTTAAAAAAATTAACCCTCAACATTTACATATTGTCTCAATTTGGTCCTAATACTAAAAAAATCCAAAATTTATATAGAAATACATAAATATTTACAAAAATATATAATAAATTTGTATAAAATCTAGAAATATTCAAAAAAATCTAAAAAAAATAAAATATTATAAAATATATTTCTAAAAAAAATCCTTCTCTCAAGTCCCCCGCCGCTGTTGCTCGAACCACCATGTTGACATTGACTCTGACAGAAAACAACATTGTGGAGCTCCCCTCTTCCTTTTCTCAAATCCCCTACTATATTTTGTTGAAGAGGAAATTTTAAGTTTTTATGTATAATTTGATTTTGTTGCTGGTGTTTTCTTTTTTTTTTTTTTAGAATTAGATTTGGGTGTAATTACTTGTAATTTACATATTTGTGTCATGTTTCAACAACTACTATAATTAGTGGGTTTTATTTAATTAAGTGTAATTAGAGCATTCAAATTACACTCTAATTCTTAGGGAACAATGAAAATTGGAGCACTTGCATGAGTACTGATAAGCTATAAAAGTAACATATTTTAATCTCATTCTTGATGCATTTTTGGATGATTAATTATGCAAATTAGTAAATTTGATGCCCCTAATCCTTTAAATTCATGTTTCTATACTCATGAGAGCATTTGGGAGTGAAAGGAGCAAAAAATGAGCCAAGATCGGACAAATAGAGCTGTTTTTAGGAGTCGCATGGCCTAGGCATTTCCACACGGGCTGGACACATGCCCTTGTGCCAGCCCGTGTCGATTTCGCACCCTACTTCCCAAACACGTGGAAAAACACAATTTTTAGGCTTTCTGAGCATTTTAAAGTCTATAAATACCAATTAGAAGAAGACATGGCGGAGCAATCAGAGAAAATCAAAGAAAACACTCGAAGAACACCATCGGAGCCAACTCAAAAGCGGATCTCCATCAAGATTGAAGATCTCCTTTTAATTTCTTTCGAAGTTTTATTAAGTTTCTTTATGTCTTGTGGTTTTTCTGACTTTGAGATGTTTTCATTCAGGATTATGAACTAATTCCCTAGATACCTAGGGAAGATGAAACCTATGACAAATTCTTTTATTTAATTTCTGTTTTACGCGATAAATACTTGATTCTTGTTCTCAATTATGTGTGTTTATTTCTTGTTTTAATATTTCCAGGATATTAATTCATGTTTAATGTGCTTAATTCAATGGAGGAAAAGTCCTTGTTTAAGAGTAGATCTAGCATAATTGAGTGGAGTTGCATGTAATCTTAGAAATAGGACGACATAAATCTACCGGATTAGAGTCGAATCCAATAGCGGAATCCATAGATCAAGTTAATGTGACGATAGGGGTTTTAATTAGAAAGAGATTTCAATTAATCAACCTAGAGTCAGTTGTTCTTACTCTCGAAAGAGATATTAACATAATTTAGGGATTTCTACGGATCAAGACACAAGTGAATAAATCGTTTAATTCAAATTCATAATAATAGGTGAAGTCTAGGTGAATTTTTTCCTGGTTATTGTCTCTCTCATTGGTTAATATTCGATTATTTCCTTGATTCATTCTCTATTGCGCTCTTAGTAAATTAGTTTAGTAAATTTAGATTAAAACACATCACTCCAAATTGCCGGCTAAATAATAGAAAAACAATAATTACTAATACTTTTAGTCCTCGTGGATACGATATCTTTACTCACTGTAGTTATACTATTGTTTGATAGGTGCGCTTGCCTTTGTCGTATTTATAGTTAGTTTAGTGACTATCAAGTACTTACGAACAATTACACTCTAATCTAATTAACTATGGTTGTCCAAGTTTGTACATGGTTTAAGTTTTAAAAGTTATTTTTATACAATGATAATTGTATTTTAATTTTAAAATATAATTATATGTTATTTTATTGATCTCATTTAAATAATATGAAAAATTTATTGACGAGAGATATGCTCCTATACATTTTGACCTATTAAATAATTAACTAAATTATATAGTATTTATTATTAATTATTTATACTTGATCAAATACCAATCGATGATAACGAAAAGTATATGCTTAATGTTAGAAAGAATAATCTAACAGTAATTAGATAAAAATTGCATAGGAGGTTTATTTTTCTTGTTAATTTTATTAGCAATTGTATTGTTGAATACTTTCATAGACTAATGTATTATATAAGATGATTTGATTTTTAGTTTTGTTCCTTGTTAAGAATTTTTTTTCTCAAGTATTATTGATAATTTTGTATAATTAATTATTTTTAGAATTTAAAATTATGTAATTATAATTTATACTACCAAACATGACATAGGAAATTACAAGATAATTATATTCTATCAGTCAAACACATCTATGAAATTAAAAATCCTTATAATTACAATAATGTAATAATTACTTTTTCATCCAATCACTCCGTGCTATCCAACATTATTAAAATTAAACCCACATCTCTCTATTTCTTTTTTTTGGGGGGGTAAAGATTTCATCTTTTCCAAACTTTCTTAGCAAAATTTCATTTTCAATTTCAAACCTCCATTTCATTTTCACTTTTAATTTTCTCTAGATGAAGATGGAATCCAATTGACTAAAATCACCTCTCAACATTATAAAACCCACAATTATTTCTTTTAATGAGGATAATGTTAAAAATGAGAAAGAAGAAGCAAAAGGTAGTGTTAAAATTTGAATTTGAGAAATGGGTTGTTGAATTTGCTAATGGTTGTTGTCGATTTTGCAAATGGTGTTGAAATTGGAGAAGAAAACGGTGGTGGGGCAATGGTGGTGGTTTCGATTGAGGTTGAAGAGATGACGAAGGATGGTGATGATGATAAAAATAACAAATATATTACTTTTTATAATGATTAATATTTGGTAAGTTGGTAATGTATTTTTTTTATAATTATAATTTTTTAATATTTTATAATTATAAATTTTTGAATGTTTAGAATGATGATCGAGTTGATACTGTGTAAATAATGAGGACGAAATGTATCGAATTTTTTAGAAATAGAATCAACTTGATAGAATGTGTACAATATTAGGAGTTAAATGTGTTATTATACCAATTAAAAGAAAGTCATACTGCCATTCTGTTTGGTGATCAAATACATTTTAATAGTGGAGTGAATAGAATTGGAAAATCATTTAACGAAAGTGGCAGAATTAATAAAAAGATTTCAATGACCAAAACAAGAAGTCGTTAAAAATTTAAGTGATTATTTAGATAGTTTACCTTAATATTTTTATGTAAAATTTGCCAAAACTTTATCAACTTGATTATTATTTTAAAATATTCAAAAATTTATAATTATAAAATATTGCTTCCCTAAATAATAATATCTCAAGTCGATCCTTTCCCCATTTTCAACATATATCCCTTTCGTAACTTTGGGTATAAAAAAGGCCTCATTTATTGACTAAGAGCATGTTTGGTTGGATGGAATTGCTATTCCATTCCGTCACTATTCCACACGCTACAGTAATGCAGTAATTCGGTTCATCGTTTAAGTGATTCCAAAGAATTGCTATTGCACCTTTATTCCCTCAACTCTTGTAATAGGAATTCAGGGGTTGGGGGTCTGAATGCCTATTCAAAACCACACCCGTAATAACATTTTTACTTTTTTGGACCAAAATAGCCTGCCTCTCTTCTTCATCGTTTTCACTCCAAATTTCTTCCTCAACATTTATCCCCAAAGTGAACCCTAGAAATTAGCTCCTTAATCGACGACAAATCAAGCATCCATTCTCCTTTCATCTTCATCTTCCTTCTAGTTGAACCTCCTTATTTACAGTAAGTGTGTAACACCCCTAACCCGTATCCATCACCAGAACAGGGTTTCAGAGCATTACCAGAATTTACAAATCATTTAATAGAAATTTTGCTTCATATAACATTCATACCTGAAATCAATCAAATTTAATCATAATGTCCCTTATGTGAGCCATCGAGGCCCAGAATATATATCGGGACTTAACCGGGAACTTAAATTTTTTTTCGAAAATATTTAAAATTTTTCAACACTGCAAGGGTCACACGGCTGTGTGGCCAGGCCGTGTGGTTCACACAATACTCATGAAGCTATATTCATCAATTCACAAGGTGAATAAATCCACAGCATTACTTATACATATTATCTCTAGCTTAGTAAGATTTTAAATAATTTTAACTCTTCCAAGTTTCTTAATTTTCATTTGTATTTCTTTACTTTTCACACTCATTCCAATGCATGACACACAAGTCATAAACATATAACCATTCGACCAATAACTTGGCATTTGCCTAACTATCAAGCAACAACACTGGTTAGTATACTTGCATATATTACATATAAATTCAACATTGATAAACTTATTTTCTCTACATGTTACACTTGAGTTTATTACTCATTACAACATACACAATTTCCTTGTAACAACATATTAAAGATAATCACATATTTGCATGTCATGATACATATCATTCTTTTGTCGTTTCTTTATAAACATATATCATTCATTTCATTATATCAATACTTCATGTACCATCATTTCAATATATTTCAAGTATATACCGGTAATAATTCATTTCAAACTCATGTTATCTCATATCAGAACTTTACCCGTTGAATCATTTAAATATCAATAGATACACTTATTTCATATTAATATCAATAATAACCATAAGTCTTCCAATATTAATTCCATATGTCACTTACCAATCTTTGTCAAATTAGAGAACGTCTTACGGATTTGAGTACATCATTTTCTTTATGCCATAGTCCAACTATGGTCTTGTACATATATTGCCATGGCCCTGCCATGGTCTTGCACTTTATCACGGTGTCAAAGCCCAGCTATGATCTTGCACTTTATTACTGTAACACCCCGAATTTTGGGCATAGAAGTTTAGGGTCTTTGAGCCTAGGGCTAGTGAGGAGGTGGCACATATGTGCATAATTGTGCAATTTAGTGTCAGAATAGACCTGCTGGTCCGGTGGATAAGTGGAGTGTTATTATGCTTGAGGTCCTATGTTCGGATCCCTGCGTGAGCTAGGGAGATATTTTGTGCACTTTTTTACATTTAGATATTATTTTATTATAATAATTATTTGATATTTTTGTTATGTTAAAAATTATTATTATTATATTCTATTTTGGCATTTTTTCTCCCTTCTCCTCTCTATTTTTCTTTCTTTTGTTTTTCATATTGCTCAAACGTTTTTAACTGCAGTTTCGGGATTGTCGCTCCTCCGCCGTTCTTTTCATTGTCAAATCAGGTGTGGGATTCGAATCTGGTTACTACTTTCTGTTTTTAAATTGATTGCTATCTTGTTTTAAGAATCCCTTTCCTTTGGCTTTTCGTAGTTATGCATTACCCCTTCGTTTTTGAGTTTTTAGACGATAGAAGTGAAGGGAAATCATTGTTTTCTAATATATGTTGAAAGGGTAAAGGTTAGGGACTATTACGGTGGCTAAAACGGTGTTTTTGAGGCTGAATTGGAGTGGTTTAGTAGCCTCTCCGATGGCCACAAGGCGTGTGTCGAGGCACATGGTCGTGTGGATTTGTGAATTAGGGTTTCCGGTCAATTTTGGGTGCCACACGGCCTGGCCACACAGGCGTGTGGCTGATTTGGGGATTTTTGTCAAAATCCACACGACCGTGTCCTCCGAGCACACGGGCGTGTGAGTTTGGGGAATTAGGGATATGAAGTTACACGGCCTGGCCACACGGCCGTGTGACAGATTTGGGAAAATTAGGGTTCCCACACAGGCGTGTGCTTCAGGACACACGGCCGTATAACTGATTTGGGGCCTAGGGATTCCACACGAGAGTGTGTTATGGAACACACGACCATGTCTGATGGCCACATGGGCGTGTGACACCTTCACACGGCCGTGTTTGCCTTGCACCCAATATTAGGGAAATTGGACAGTGAATTACACAGCCTATTCACACGGCCGCATCCCTGCACCACACGGGTGTGTGCCTCTGTCACACGGCCGTGTGCCACCCCTCACACAAGCGTTTGGATCCCCACACGGCCTGGATTGCTCCACACGGCCGGAGCACACGGGCGTGTGGCCCTAACTCGCCAAATTCTGATTTTAGGGAAAAATCGAATGCCATTGTGAGTCTATGTGTTCCAACCCCTGGACTAAGCTTACTGAGGGTGAATACGATTCTGTTCTGACTTCGAATTATGTACTGCTTGTAAGTGAATGTGTGCTATGCTAGGTACTGAATCTGAGTGCATAAGTGTGCACGTTTACAGAATCGATTGATCGATCGTAAGTGATCGCTTCAATGATCGCTCAAATTGTATTTCAATTGGTGCATCTGTATTCATACATCTGCATATAAAGTATTTTGGGTTGGGATTTTGAAGAGAATGAAGATTTACGATTTGGCAGTTTAACTGCATACTGAATCCCCTAATACCCAGAGAGTCGAGGGCAGTCCCAATACCTTGAGGGTCGTGGATGATTTGATCAGATCTGCGGATTTACGCCGCGCGCATCATCTAAAGACATACGTCGGCATCGCTGCGTATTATTAACTGATCTGACAGTTTTACTGCAACTCATCGGTATAGCGAATTACCACATTGCACTGTACCACATGTACGTTAGCTACGCTACGTACTACTATCTGATCTGGCAGTTCATACTGCATATCTGTACTGCGGTTTACCGTATTGCACAATACAGCTTATATGCTAGCCTTGCTGCGTAATATACGAGAGTGGCAGTTTATCTGCACACTGTTAGCCCAAATTCCCAGAGGGTCGAGGGTGGTCCCAATTCCCTGAGGGTCGAGGACAATGCTGATGATCATCGTTGCCAAGCAACCCGGGATGACATCCTATGGAGTATAAGGTTGGATGGGTTTTTCGAGGTCCTAGTCAGAGTGCAAGGATGGGTGGGTTGATTAAATCCCCCACAGTAAGTGTAGGGTTGAACGGAGATGGTGTGTTGGCTAGATGGGTGGGTTATTTTATAACTCATTTGCACTCATATACATCCAATGAATCTATGTGATCGAATGTGACTGCATTTATTCGATCGAAATGTCCGATTGATCAGTCTGGCTGAATGTGATACTATGACTGAATGTGATAATATAACTGAATGTGTTACTGATCGACTGAAAGGCACGTGTGCCTATGCGATTTCTGTAGACTTTCTCTATAAATGCTCGATCGAATCATTATTGTGATAGTGTGATCGACTTGTGAATCATTGCTATTGTATTTGAATAGCATGTGAGGTTAGGTGTGCCTGTTTGTTCCATATGACTGTAAGGTACATATGGTGTGTGTTTGATGTTGGGCGAACTTGCTTAATTGTTATCTGTCTATAAGTGTGTTCTTCTTCTGAATCGCTTCTAGTTCCCTATTTTCGTTTCGTAGTTAATCGATTTTGATCTCACATCGAGCTCGAGTAGCTCACCTCCTCTTCTGCTTCCTCTTTTCGTGCACGCTTTGGATTCGATACTCGACTCGAGACGGGAGGACTCGGACGATCTTGGTGGAAATGAGTTATAAGCTTTTATTTTCAGGTTTAATTGTTATTCGTTTAAGTTGAACTGTAGAGTTTCATAATACCGTGGTACAACTTTTGTTTTAAGTTTTCATTCGTAAGTGTTATACTGTCGAATTTACTGGGGAATTTAAATGATTAAACGTTTTTGAATTGATTCGGGATAAACGTTTTCGAAATTAAATTTTAAACGACTTGATTTGTAAAATCTTCTCACGATCACTTCGGTGATCCATGTAGCGTTCCGAATTCGGTCTATACTTCTAGGCCGAGTTTGGGGTGTTACAATTACGATGCCATAGCCCAGCTATGGTCTTACACGTACACACATATACTGCACTTTATTACGATGCCATAGCCTAGCTATGGTCTTACACGTACACACATATACTGCCATGGTCCAACCATGGTCTTACGTTCATAATTGCCATAACCTAGTTATGGTCTTTCCACTGAAATGCCATAGCCCTAGCTATGGTCTTACATTCCACACTTTGCCATGGTCCAACCATGGTCTTATCCGTCAATTCATCACTGGTCACTGAACGATCGTACTCAATCTTGCATTCTACTCAATTTGATCGTTCACTTTAATTTTCATATTTTTACATTATTCACAATACTCAATTAAGCACATTTCACATTCAACTTAAGCATAAAAATATCATTTTTATCTTTTATCACTTTACGGGTATTATACTTTATTTCAAACGTTATCATTTATCGGGCTTTATCAGATACATAATCATTTCACATATATATTTATACAATCACATACACAATTCAATTCAAACATAAAAACATGTATAGCTAAGTTATACGAACTTACCTGGCTAAATTACAGAAATACCAAGATTCAGGGGTATTTTGGTAATTTTTCATTTTCCTCGATTTTTCACCCGATCTTGACCTAAATTAATAATTTCATTCAATTTATTAATTTAAACACTAAAACAATTCATTTCCTTCAATTTGGTCATTTCTGACATTTTTACAAAATTACCCCTAAAGTTTTACTCTTATTCAATTTAGTCCCTGAACCTAAAACATGCAAATTATCCATTTTTAAAGTAAACCCATACTAGCTGAATATTCATATATTTTCCTCCTCCTCTCCATTTCACATCCTCAATATATATATAATTCCATTATTAATTTATATGTTCATATCAAGCTGTCCACTTGAGTCATAACCACTAAATTATTTATATCTTGAGCTACAGAATTCAAATTTAAGATCCTCTTGATGTTTTTGAAACTATACTCAAATATATTTCTACCATAAAAATTAAATAATTTATAATTTAGCCAATAAGTACAGTAAAATCTTCAAATTTATCCATGTTTTGCTGTTTGACAGCTTCAACCTTTCTTTACTAAAAATTAATTATCTCTTAGTACGAGATTCAGATTCTCTTGAAAATAGACTCATTAAGAATTTAAACATACAAATTTAAACCCCCAAGTATTTTTATACAATTTTTAATGATTTTCCAAAGTCAAAATAGGGGAACCCGAAATCATTCTGACCTTGTCTCACTAAATTTATTATATCTCATAATTTACAATTCCATTGCTTACACCGTTTCTTCTATGAAAAACTAGACTCAATAAAAATTAATTTCATATTTTATTCAACCCCTAATTAGATTTCCACAATTTTTAGTGATTTTTCAAAGTTAGACTACTGCTGCTGTCCAAAACTGTTTTAGTGCAAAATGTTGATTACTAAGTTTATAACACCCTTATTCCCTTTTTCTAAAATATTTCCCATCACTTTCTCTTATTTCCCTTCACTAACATATCAAGAACATAAAACCTTATATAAGAAAACTCTACTATAACATCATTTCCATGCTTTTTCAATAATAACAAACTTAAAAATATATTGAAATCTTGATGTTCTTACATTGTCTTATTGATTTCAATCTTTAACTTGATTTTTCTCTCTCCTCCAGCTTTTATTTATTGAATCTAACTTGATATCTTGACTCCCCATGATCTTCTTGTTATCTTTCTCTCTTGGTAACCATGGAAATTCTTTTAATTTCTAGGTGAAAATGGTGAATTTTTTGTGGAAGGACCAAATTGTAAAGAAGGCAAAACTTTCTTTCTTTCTTTCTTCTTCTCACGTTGATGCATGGGAAAGAAGATGATAATTCTTCATCTTTCCTTCCTTATATACTAAATAAATAATAATAAAAAAATAAAAAAATCTCATTAAAATATTCATAAATAATATTTATCTAATTAAATAATTATAAAATATCATCAACATCATCATTGCCTTCTAGATCTCTCTCTCCTTCTAATTGACCATTTTTCCCTTTATGATCTTTTAAAATTCATCCTTGAATCATCATTTAATTTGGTAAAATTGCAATTTAGTCCCTCATAATTCTTCACCTATTCAATTTGGTCCCAATTCATCCATTTTCCTTATTTTCTAGATCATTACACTCTAGATGATTCCACCCTATATTTTCACTATTGGTCCTTCAACTTTTCCATATTTACACTTTAACCCCTCAAGTTTTGAGTATTTATTCTTAGGCAACAAAACTTTTCTCACTTTTACCATTTAGTCCTTTCTTGAATTAATATATCATAATATACTTCCCAATGTTGTCATAACTCCAAAACTTCTCTTTTTGTCACTTTATTTCCTTATTTTACTATATCAAAGATAATATCTTACCGTAGAAATTTTCGGGGTATTACATTTCTCTCCCCCTTAAAATAAATTTCGTCCTCGAAATTTCCTTGTTTTCTTTTGATCATGAACTTCATTATTTCTTTAATTCTATAATTCCTTTTTGCATATATTTACTTAGCTTGTCATTTGTATCTATTCTCTATCCTTTCATTTCACAATTTATTTTTAATTCAATATTTCAAACATGAATTAGAGATAATCCTTTACCTTATAACGAAAATTGTTTACCTATTTAGCAGAGGACCAGTAGACTAAACAGAACATTTAGGATATCCAGAACTGATACAGAGGTGCATTATTATGCACTATTAAACAGAGAGCACTAAAGTGCTATACAGAAAGCACAAATGCGCTAAATATAGAGAACTAATGTGCTAATAATCGGAGAGCGCGCTAGGGTCCCTTAATGGCATGCCACTAATATCCTAGTAGTTCTGATCTTGTCTACTTGGGCAAATTATATCATGCACACATATCACTTTTACACTTTTCGCATAATGCTTTCACCTATTCAATTTGGTCCTAATTCATCCATTTTCTTTAGTTTCTAGATCATTCCACCCTTAAAATATTTGCACTATTGGTCTTCAAATTTTTCATATTTACACTTTAACCCCTCGAGTTTTGAGTATTTACTCTTAGGCAACAAAACTTTTCTCACTTTTACCATTTAGTCCTTTCTTGAATTAATATATCATAATATACTTCCCAATGTTGTCATAAATCCAAAATTTCTCTTTTTGTCACTTTATTTCCTTATTTTACTATATCAAAGATAATATCTTACCGTAGAAATTTTCGGGATATTACAAAGTTCCTTTGATTCCTTTTTTTATCTGATTTTTTTAGTTAAAGTTCTTTCACTTCTTTCAACTTTTATTTTCCCCCTTTCAATCCTATGTTGGATGCATGTATATATTTGTTAAGAGGTTGTTGGCGTGCCAATGAATTAAAGAAACAGGCTGTTAAGACAATGATGGTTTTGTTGTAAAAGGAGGTACAAAAGCATGTGGTTACTACCTCCGGAGTTGTCATTTTGTAATAACCTAAAAAAATTGCAGCTTGTAATCTAAATTGTGATCCAAATAAGGTTCATTGGTTTTTCTTGGTATTGCTTGTGTAAATTCCTTTGTAAATTGGCAAAGATGCGTAATGTAAACGCCATGGAGGGCGAGAGTTCTCTGCTCAATATTTTGAGACTTTTTCTATCTCGATTTTTTTCAAGTTTTTGTAAATTTGATTTAGGGATTTTTTTTAAGGTCACTGTTTCTGATTGTTTTCTTCAATTTCGTTGTTTTATTTTAGGTGCTTAGTTTTTTAGCTAATGAGAGGTTTGTCTATTGCTTTATCTTTGGTGGTCTCCTCTCATGCTTCACTTATATTTGTCATTTGTATAATTTTTGGGCTTTCTGGCTCAAGTAAAAAATGTTTTCAAAGTTGATTAAAATGGTCTTTTTGACTTTTGGTTCCAGGGAAATCCCATGCTCTTCACAAGAGGGTTGAGCAGCTTTGCACTCGAGCCATCAAGTGGGCTGAATTGAAAAGGAAATCAAAGGTATTTGCTTTTAAGTTTTAACGCTATATAGCTTTCCAATCTATGCACATTAGATGGCCTCTACTGTTTTCCATGAGAGCCTCAATCCAAGTAATTAACAAAAAAAGTAGTTTAAATTAACAACAATTAGCTTTTTTAGTCTAGAGAGCATGTATATATATGTTTAATGACTAATGATACATTGTTTACGTTAAGATTCTACCACTTAGCAGATTGAATCTACTTTTCACCGGCATAATTTCTTTTTACTTCCAATGATGCAAAGTCTTTAGGAATTGCTCAAAAGCGATCCGATTTTGGTGCATCCGGCGCTTAATGGTGTAAATCCAACGATAAATTTGTTGTTTGGTAGCTTGATCATTCTGTTTTCTTGCAACAGAATATAATAATTTATTCTTTCGGTTCTCATAGATCAAGATTGGGGTATCTTTTTCTAGGAGTTCCTTAAGCTCTTTATTGATTTGATTTAATCATTGGACACGCTTCTCTCTGAGGATGTTTGATAATTTTTCTTTTCTAATTTCTGGCAATGCTTTTGCTTTGTCATTAATAGTGTAATTTAGAGTGATGTTTATCTTTACCACTTGAATAGGTCCCTTAACATGATCCTTTTAAATATTTGCCATAGCTGTTGTAACTTTTACAAAACAAATTTTTGTTTTTGTAATGTTAATATAATTCTTTACATATTTTAATAACCCTGACGCCACTCATTCAAATGATATCTTTGTCCTCTAAAAGGCACAAGAAATCCCTCACGATTTGTGTATCCAGCATCAACTAGATAATAACAACCTATAAAAAGAAACTATTTATCATGGTTAATTTCCAAAAAAGTATGATCTTAAAAATTAATTCAAATTCCTCTAATTTTGCACTTTACCATGAGGAACTTTTAGTCCATGTCTCCTACTAATGGCATCTCGAAGAACCCGTCCATCAGCAACAAAATCTTCCCAACCAGGAAGAACATAAACAAAATGCATATCAGGTGTATAAACACCTAACATATTTGTTGCTATGTCACCTTTTCGTGTTCGATATCTAGGTTTATCAACTGTTGGAACCCTAATCTTGATGTGGGTTCCACCTAAAGCACCTAAGCAATTCTACATCACATGTATATAACCTCGGGTTAGGATACTATATTTAAATCTAAATCAACTAAATTATATTAACATCTTTTACAAAACATGCTTCAGCGCATAATGTTATTGAAAGATGTTTTGGGTTATTAAAACTTAGATGAGGAATACTTAGGAGTCCATCATTCTATCCTGTGAGGGTGCACAATAGAATCATTATTGCATGTTGTTTGCTCCATAATTTTATTTGAACCTATATGTGTCTTGATCCTATTGAAGCGGAGTTGGGAGAAGGATTACCTAGTAATGTGATAGACGACGATGAACCAAATATCGTAAATATTCATCCATCGGATGCATGGGCTACTTGGAGGATGGAACTAGCCAACCAAATGTTCGATGAATGGCAAGCATCTAGAAATTAGTTAGGTTTAGGGTAAAAATAGTAAATGTTAATTTGTTTATGTTATTTCATGTATCTAGTTTATGAAACTTTGGTGGTGTTTGAATTGTTTTTTTGTATTGTACTAAACTTGTTGAATTATAATTTATTTTCTTTTGATTCATCATGTGTTATAATTTTATAAAGTGTTGACCTTTTGATTCATAATATTGAACTTAATTTTAATTTGCGTTTTTTCTTAAGATAGTTATGTCAGGTTTTTCACAATCAAGTGTTTCTTCCCAAAATTCTCGAGGAACCAAAAGGAAATGGGTTCCAGAAGAAGATGTTGCGTTGGTTGCTTGTATGGTCGACTTGCACAATGTTGGAACCTTTAATGCAGATACGGGATTCAAAGCCGATTATTTAAATAAGTTGGAAAAAATGTTAGAAAAAGTTTCACCCCATGCCATGTTGAAGGCTAAACCTAATCTTGAATCGAGGATTAGGACATTGAAAAGGGATTGGTCAATCGTTTATGACATGCTTAGTGGAAAAAACAATAGCGGCTTTGGTTGGGATGAGCATAGGCAACTTTGTTGTTGTTTGAAGATGCGATGTGGAACTCATATATAAATGTAAGAATTATTTCAAGTCTTTATTATCTTATTTTGACCAAACTTATATCTAATATGAATTCCTCATTTTTATAGAGTCATAAAGAACCCGCTCAATTCAAACATCGTAGTTTCCTTTATTATGACCAACTTACTGCCATCTACGCAAAAGATCGAGCCACTGGAAAAGATGCTCAAACAACCGCTGATATTATTGAAGAAATAGATGTTGAGGATGTTGCTACTACAAATACTCATGAAGAAAGAAACGATTTTCATGGATGCGAAGCTGATGTTTCTTTGGATGACATGGATCTTTCAGCTACACAACCGCAACCAGCTAGAAACCAAGGTGATTCCACATTTTCAAAGAAGAAAAAAAAAAGATTTCTGATGCAAGTGATTTTTCTACTTCATTTAATGATGCTGCCACTTTATTGGCAGAAAACATTCGGACCGTTGGTCTTGAAATCGTAAGAGTATTGCCTCCGAAGTGCTAATTCAACAAAATTCAGAAATGACCATTCAAGAAAGTGCTCTTAAATTATATCCAACATTATGTGAAGTAGAATGTTTAATTGAGGATGAGCGCTATCGCGCATTGAGAAAAATTCTAGATCATCCAACGCAAATGCTCATTTTCTTTAGTTTACCTTCTTCTGTGCGATTGGAATGGGTCAGAAGTTTTTTTGCTGACCATTAAAAATCATGGTTGTGCTGATGATATTTTGGTAACTTTTTGTGTTTGTAATATTTGGATGGTATAATGACATGATAGAATGTCATTACAATGTTTTAACTTTTTGATGTTGTAAAATTTTATAACATATGGATTATGACATATAAACTAATGAAATCATGTAACTTTTTGTTAATATATGAATATTATGCTTGGATGTGAAATATAATTCTCAAGTTATTTATTACTTCTAATATTTTGTTTTTTATTTTAGAGTAATTAAATTATTTGTTTCACTAATGATATTTTAGCACATTAAATATGTATTGCAGTTTAAAAATAATAAAGTAGATTATATATTATTTTTATAGTATTATATATTATGATTTTTTAATTCATATACTAATAATTATATTAAGAATGTTATTAAATTAAATTAAATTATATTAAATTATATTTAATAATAATTATGTTAAAATATGGTTAAATTATTTATTTATTTTTAATAAAATATATTTAACAATAATTTTATTAAAATTTAATAACAATAACAATAATCATCTACCTAAAAAGAATTCTGCTAAGGGTACTTTGGTCATTTAAATCTTTTTCCTTATACTATTACAACATTTATTCCATTCAACCAAACACAAGAATTCTATTACAGCTCTATTCCATTCCATTCAACCAAACAATTGAATTACGATTACAGCTTCTATTCCATTACAGCTCTATTCAATTACAGTCCTATTCCATTACAGCTCTATTCCATTACAGTGAATCAAACGTACTCTTCAAAAAGTAAAGCATTTAAAAATATGCTGCTTTAAAAAGCAATAAATAAAATAGTAATCTACTTGGCTTCTTTTTTTTTTCACGAAATAAGAAGATTATTTATTTAGCAAAATAGATGTGGGGGGAGTAATTCAACTTTCATATTTTTTTTTTATTTAAATGAAAAATAATAAAATATTATGAATAATTTCTCATATTTTATCAAATTTTCATGGTAACCAATTTTAGTTACTTTCAATTATTTTTTTCAATTTCAATACAATATTAATAGGTTTTAAGCTAAGATTTTGGTGGAAACTACAGGTAAATATGGTATTGATTTTATTAATTTTTTTCTTTTCAAGAATTTATCTTAAAATTTTAATAAAATTATAAGGACTATTTGTGATATATTCCATTTTTAAGTCCAAAGCATAGAAACAAGCGGTTCCTTCTATGCTTAGGATTTAAAATGGAATATATCACAAATGGTCCCTCATAAGTTTATCAAAACAGTCATATTTTCTATTGAGAGTCGAAATAAAATTAAAGTATTTTTAAGGGTTAAAAGTACAATTTTTCGTTAATATAACTTAAATTAAATTATTAATTTTTGAAATGATAAAAATATATTTTATTTAATTAAAAGGCTAAAAGTATTAAATTAATAAAAATTAAGAAGATTAGTAATAAGACTTATTATTCTTTACCTCACCTTGTTTTCCTTTTTCATATTCTAAAAAAAGCACAATTTGTAGCGAACTGGAAAGAGATAAAAAAAAAAGTATCAATAATTTGTATTTTCTACATTGATTGATTGGCTTAAAATTAAACTCTTGCACTTAATATTAAAAAAAAAAAATTACTCCCACAAAATACGTGTTGGCTTACTAGAAACAATACACCTAAGATCTAATCACAGTTTTAGTCCTTTAAAAATTTTTGAAATATGAGATTTAATCCATCTATTTTGATTTGGAATAATTTAGTTCAATTATTTTAATATTATTAATATGTCCAAATTGATAACACTGTTAATTGCTATCAATAAAGTGATGACATGAATCTATTACAATTTTTTTTTTTTGTATAAATTGTTAGAACTATATAGAAATCTAATCAACCACATATAATTAATAATAAATTTACATGTCAGCTAAATATTTAAAGCTACTTTTTTTCTTTTAGAAAAATCACATCATCATTCTAATCTGCAGTAGCCAATGATGTTACGAATTTGGACCTATAAATAATGTTATAATAATATAAGAATTGAGTTTCAAGTAAAGAAATATATCCTTCAAAACAAGTGTTGGATGGAATTGTAAAATACATTTCATTTCTAAAAAAAAAAAATACAAGTTCAAATTGGTGTTTATATTCATATGAACTTGGACAGTTTAAAAATAATTTTAATTTTTTTCTTTTTTTTTGAAATATTTTCTTTTTGGTTGATATGGTAGTGACACGTCAACAATCAATGTTGACATGACGCTTATTAATAGTCACGTCAGCTTTGTTGTAAATATTATCAATCAAGATGAGTCAAAGGCATAATTGGTTAGTTTTGTTACTTTAGTGGCTCAATTGGGTGCAATAAATTTTGATGGATTTAATTGATTTTTTTAATAGTTCGAGGGCTTATAATTAGGGATGGCAAAACTTGAATCGCTCTATGGATTTCGAACCACTTTACTTCGAATGAAGTAGATTGTTTTTTTGAAAAGTGGATGTGGGCGGGGCTGGGTGGATATCTTCTTTTGGATAGTGAGTATGGAGCGGTTATGCTAATTGCTTGCCCCACTCCGACCCACTCCAGTATATGAAATTACCATCTTATGCTTGTATATATAAATTATTAAAAATGGTCAAAATGTAATAATGTAATATAGAAAAAAAATCCATATATTTTATGATTAAATATATAATTTAAAGAATTATGTTTAAAATTTACTTTGCTTTAAAAATATTGAAGACAAGTAACAAAAAATAAATTGAAGTAGAGCGAGGTGGGGATGGGGATGGATTTATTCAACATCTATGGAGGTGATAATAATTTTCAAGATTATACATCTATAGTAAAATGGAGCGAGTGGTGGAGTAGTGATGGATTTAGCAAAGTTCGCCTCCATTCCACTCCATTGCCATCCTTATATATAATACCATTAAGCCTATTTCTAATTATTTTTATGTTCTTTTTAATTTTTATATGTTTAATATTATTTTGTAATTTTCTCTACTTCGTTTACGTTTTTTTTATAGTTATTTAGAGAATATAATTTTTTTTGAACAATCTCATTATAAGTTCTGATCATATCTGCTCTTTTTGACACAATGCTAAGAACTACTCATAACCCCTCCCCAACCCATAAATAGGAGGATAATGCACTTTTTCCAACAATGCTCATGCCAATTAGTTAAGACTCAATTGGCGGGAATACAAATTTTCCAGGTGGCACAACTGTAGAGTAACATGTGACGAAAATAATTAAAAATAAATAATCATTACGACTTACACTTTAACAATTAACAATTAAAATTAACTGTTAAAAGGATTATTTGGGTGTATTTTTTAGTTCAATGGTGCAATTGAATATTAAAAAAAGAAAAGAAAAGAATTTAATTGATTTTTTTTCGAAAAATAATTGAGGGCTTTTTTTTTTTTTTTTTTTTGTTAAACATACTCTTTAACGGGAATAAATCACTATCATACATACACTACAATTTAAACTTATGACATAAACTATGAGGTAAACATCCCTGTCCAAAAGAAGTTTTTAAACCATTCAAGCTTCAGCCTGATTATTATTATATGGATGGGAAAGAGGTTCCTTTATTTTCACACTCTATTTCGTTGTAATAAGGTGTTCTTGACCTAACATCAACCAATGAAAATGTTTTGATTCACTTAAAATTTAATTCGAGATTGACCCTATTTATTTTTAATTTAAAATAAATATCGAATTACCCTAAACAGCGATTTATTATTTAGCTTAAATTTAAATAATATCAAATAAATATATTAAAATAAAAATGGATCATATTATCCAACTATTTGAATCAAATATTAAATTTTTTAATAAAATATTAAAATTCAAATTCAGTTCACTTTGAAATAGCTCAACAATAACACTAGCCATGTATGTAGATAATCATAAATGTTTTTATCTGTTTTATAATTTAAGTCTAATTTTATTTGGAAAAAAATTATATTCAATTAAAATTTTTATAATAATAGTGATTTCAAATTTTAAACTCAATTTAAATACCTACTCAAGAAATTCAAAATCACTATTTTCAAACATTTGTAGGTACAGTTCTCTCATTCAATAGAATCAAAAGTTAAACCAAATCAGCAAAGTTGAGAAAACAGAGTTGGATTACAAATTGAAAAAAAGAAGAAACAGAAATGCTACTTACAAAGAAAGCCCGCTCCTCACAAAACCAAACTATATAATAAACCACCAAAATTTGGAAACGGAGATGCATAGGGAAGTATCTTACTCTATAGGTGAGAAAAATTCAATTAAACTCAAAAAAATTAACTTTTTTTTTTTAATTTTGAGTTAATCGATCAAGTTATTTGATTTTTTTCGAGTCATCTCGAATAAGTAATTCAAGTTTTGAGTTCGAGTCAAGTTAAACTTTACAATTTGAATAACTCAAACAACAAATTAGTGTAAATACTCCTTTGGTCCCTATTCAATTTTGAAAATGAATAAATTAATTTCTCTCAACAAAAAATTAAAAAAATTTCCAAAAAAAAATTCAAAATAATTTTTAAAAATTCAAATATTTATAAAATTCCAAATTTTATATTTTTTAAAAAATTATAAAAATTATAAATATAAAAAATAAATAAAAAGTTAAAAAAACTCTAAAATAATAATTTCTTATAACTAAATAAATAATTTAACTATTCAAATTTCTCATACTAAAGTATTTTTTTTTAATTTTTTTCAAATATATATGATCTTAAATTTATATACTCTAAAATAAATTTAATTATACAATTTTATATTGGGTTAAGATAATAAAATGAAATTTGTTAACTCTAACTCAAGATTTTTTCGTTCGATTCAATTCTGCAGTCGAAGAAGTGACCTATGTGGCCCCCTTTGACGGTGGTGTTGTAAGATCCAATTCTTAGTAGTTCTAGAATAAAAGCGTGCTCACTTTCTCTCTATATAGACAGCAATTATATGATCCTTCCTACAAGGACGTTCTTTCGAGGAAACTACGTGGAAGTTAAAGTAGGGCTGGGGGTGCTTAGACGAAAACAAAGAAGCTTAGGTGAGGACAACAGTGCTTTCTCGCAAGAGTCGCGCGATTGTCGTCCGATTTCCGTAAGCTAATCTATAGAGTCGAGCGTCTGCCAGTGTCGGTGGTTGTTTGATTTTTTTTTTCCCTGTCCAAAATAAACCAAGTTTCAACGTTATGGTAGCATGTATCAAAGGGATGTTGAACCATAAAACCGACTCGGGTTCGAGTCTTGAAAGAATAATTGAAAAGTTTTTATTTAAGTAAAATTTGTTTAAAATGTAATATGTGATGTGGATATATTTTTACTTTATGCGTATGTACTAATCCTCTAATTGTCTAATAAAATAGATGATTTAAGGTTAAAATTTATGTATAATGTCTCCATATATTTAAAGTATCCCATAGGGGTTTAGGTCTTGACTCTAGTCCATCTTTTTTTTGGGCTGGGCTGCAATTTGTTGGAGGGGTAGGTTTTATAGAAACTAGTTTTCCTACCCCACTAATTCAATTATATGAAGAGAGGAAGCGCAATTCCATTCCATGTGCCTCTAGTTTCTTTCATTTTGTTTTATTTATTTCTCAAACATTTTCTACTATTTATTTGTGCTTTCAAGGGTAGTTTAAAGAAAATATCATAATGAATAGTTTTAATTATTTTAAAATTTGAAATTTAATTATTTAAATATTAGATAACAAAATATCTTTAGTAAAATTTTAATTTTTAATGACTAATAATTGTATTTACTTAAATAAAAATTCTTTAGCATATGTTGGCTTAAATTTCAATATATATTTGCTTTTTAAAAAATATATCTCTTAGATATGCTTTGTAATTTCATGCATTTTTTAATTTAATTTAAGATGATTTTTTAAAATTTAAGATTTCTTGGATTTTTTATTTTAAAATTTTATAATATTATCATTTAGACAAAATAGGCATATAATTATGTTATATTTTACCTATTTCCTTGTAGTATAATATCATATTTATGTGTTGTCGAAACTATTTTTAAGTTTTTTTAAAAAAATGAGGATCGACGAAAACGGGAGTCGCCACCGATCTTTTTTGCTTAGGTGTGATCGGATCACCTTATAAAACATTTTTTTGTTTTATTTAAAATATTGATTTTGGCCTACGAAATTCAAGAAAACGGGTTCGGAAGTCGGTTACGTACGAGGAATGGTTAACACCCTCATAACGCCAAAAATTGGTACCTAATTGATAAATTAATGTCCTAATGTCGAAAATTTGAAAAATTTTAAAATACAATCCTTTTTATTTGAAAGAAAACTTGAATAAATCAAATTGTACGCCAATACCCACTTATTTCAAAGAAATAAAATGTCACACCCAATGAGTTAGGATGCAACATTTCAAGACTTCGAAACTAAGCTTGCCTTTATTTGTAGAAAATCCTTACCTCGAGACAACAAAATGTCATATCCAATAAGTTAGGACACAACATCTCGAATTCCCGAGAATAAGTTTTGATTTGAAACTTATGGGTTTCGATTTCAAAAAAAGGATACTTGATTTCTTAAGTTCAACGAGAAAAATCGAAACCCAGTGAGTTAGGGTTCAATCTCTCTCGAAGCCCCCAAATATTAAGTATCGCCGTATTTTTTTTAAAAAAAACTTTTGAATAAAATGTGACAATTTAGCAAAAAGTGTTTTTATTTAAAACAATGATTCGAGTAGAATATTGCATTAATACATTACAAAACATAAATACCAAAAACAATTTACGAAAATTACATGATATACGAACATTTAATACTAACATAGATAATTAAGAGAAAGAATAACGTAAAATAGCGAATGATGCAGGCAATAAATGATTATAATAAGGCAAACATAAAAATAATAAGCAAATAAAAGAACATGAATAAACAAATAAGAGATATAAAGTAACAAAAAAATATACGAAAGATAAAAACTACGGAATGAATATGAAACTTTACATAGAAGATCAAGTATAAAAGTAAAATAACAATATAAGATAAATGACATATACCAAATAATAAATAGATACTACAACAAAATTTTTTTAAAAAAACATATATGTAAAGAAAATGATGTGGCAAAATCTAAAATGAATATATATATACATAATAAAATAAATAATGTATTTTGTTAAAATAAATAAATAGTGTAGATAAAAACTTTAAATGTATAAAGAAAATATATATAATATAATAATCTAATATATATATATATATATATATAATTTACATATTTAAAATATGCAATATATGGAAAACTTTATATTAATGAGAAAGCGATTTAAATAGTACACAATATACAAATTTTATAAAATGTAAAAATAATATAAAATTTAATAGAATAAAAAAATGAAATAACTGGATATAATGCTAAAGTAATTGAAAATAAGAAAAAAAATAAAAGAGGATTAAAAATCAAGGAAACAGGGATTAAATCGAAATAAAAATAAAATCTAGAGTAAAAATGTAAAAGGACCAGATTAGAACGCATGTCACACTGTAGGGACTTATTGGGCAATTTATGCCTTATCTCCTAAACGACGCCGTTCTATCTTCTGCCTTTAAAATGGCTTTAAAGACCAAATTGAAGCAACGACCATAATTCAGGGCCAAAGTGAAAATAAAGAAAGATGTAATTGGATGTAATTATAAAATTGTAATAATGCGGAAGGGCCTAATGAGCAATTAGACCTTTTAACAAAAACGCGCGGATCCTCCCCGGGTATCGGGTTAACACGCGGATCTTGGCCCTTAAACGACACCGTTTTGGTCATTAATTGACCACACCAAAACGACGCCGTTCCACTGGCCTTTATAAACAAAAAAAAAACAGCTAAAGATCATTTTTAAACCAGCTTTTAAAAAAAAAACAGCAGAGTTCCCAGAAAATGCTCTGCCTTCATAGGTCTTCTGACCTCCGGCCGTCCTCGCACGCGCATCACGCGCCGTCGCTCGCGGCGGCCCTAAGGTTAAGAAACTTTGTTTTTTTCAGTGCAAATCGAAAGGTAAACTCGTTCTATTCGTTTTTAGTAGTATTTGTATATATAAAAAAAATATTTGCATGAATCGAAAGGAAATGAAATAAAAAAAATACTAAGCGAAATGGAACAATCGGAAATCACCTCTGTTCTTTGATTTTTTTGTGTATTAATTTCTGTATTCGAAGATCGTGTGTTTTTACTTATTGCATTAGGGTTTTTATAGCCCAAAATAAATCGAAATCATAAATACAAAAATCCTATTTTGCTGCTACTGTCTGCGTTCTTTCCTTGTTTTGTAGGTGAACGGCGAGAAACACGGCGGTGAGGAGCACTATCCGTGCGCTGATTGCGGCGCGACCAAGGGGCCTGTGTTGGGAGCTGCTGCGCCTAGGGTTTCATAAACCCTAGGCTTCTGATTCTATTTGGGTATGGGCCCTTTGGGCCCGTAGGTTTGGGTCTTGTTGGGTTTGGGTGTAATTGGGTTTAGGTTAATATCGGGCCTGTAAATTGGACTGTAAGGGACTGGACATTCGGTTTATTATTATTATTATTTTTTATTATTTTCGTACGGGCCCGGGCAAAAATTAAAAAAAATAATAATAATAATAAACCAAAATAAACCAAATGTCCAAATCCCATGTACCCAAATTTACAGGCCCGATAATAACCTAAACCCAATTACACCCAAACCCAACAAGACCTAAAACCTCACGGGCCCAAAGGGCCCAATATCCAAATAGAATCAGAAGCCTAGGGTTTTTGAAACCCTAGGCGCCGCAGCTCCCAACACAGGCCCCTTGGTTGCGCTCATGAATCGCAGCAGCGGATAGCGCTCTCACCGCCGTGTTTCTCTGCTCACCTACAAAACAAGGAAAGAATGCAGATGTGATAGCAAAGAAAATAGGATTTTTGTATTTATGATTTCGATTTATTTTGGGCTATAAAAACCCTAATGCAATCTGTAAAAACACACGATCTTCGAATACAAAAATTAATACACAAAAAAATCAAAGAACAGAGGTGATTTCCGATTATTCCATTTCGCTTAGTATTTTTTTTTTATTTCATTTCCTTTCGATTCATGCAAATATTTTTTTTTATATATACAAATACTACTAAAAACGAATAGAACGAGTTTACCTTTCGGTTTGCACTGAAAAAAACGAAGTTTCTTAACCTTAAGGCCATGCCATGAAGTCGCTGGCGTGGCGTGAGGCGCAGGGCGGACGGCCGAGGTCAAAAGACCTATGAAGGCAGAGCATTTTCTGGGAACTCTGCTATTTTTTTTAAAAGCTGGTTTAAAAATTGTAACATCCTAGATTAGGGGTTATGCGTTCGTGTGTAATTCATGAGATAGTGGGCTCAGTGGGTGTGTTGGATGTGTTCTGAGGAGTTCTAGGAACCCTAAGGTGCATGGAAATGTATGGAAATGTAAGGCAATGTATGGAAATGTAAGGAAATGTCAAGTTTAAAGAGCCAAACGAAAATTTTTGGAAACTTGAACATTTCTGGAAACCTGAACATTTTTGGAAATGTTTCAAAAATGGAAAGTGAACATTTCGAAACACGAAATGTAAGAAAAATGGCAAGTTACAGAGCGATCGAAAATTTTAGGAAACTTGGAAATGACCCTAAAATGATGAGTTTTAAAGTTTAGAATAGGAAAATAAGGCAAGAGGGCCTTAAAAGAAAAAGTTGGAGAAGTTTGACACACAAACAGGCTTGGAAAAGTGGCCCGGAGATGCCACTTAGGGCCTCTGGAAATGGCGCCACATGCAGGAAATAGGCCTGAGTTCGAGTCACTTGAGAAGCAAATAAATAAGTTTTTTTTTGCTTCCGAAGAAGTGAGGTGGACGGCACATGGCTATAAATTAGGAGCTTTTATTCTTTTATTTTTAAGAGATAAAGGGTGGATAAATAAGGGATAAATAATGGATTTATTTTAGATTATTTTCAAGAGATAAATGTGGATATTATTTCTTTTATTTTGATAGATAAGGAAGAGATAAAAGAGGATTATTATTAGTATTATTTTTATTAAGAGATAAGAGATAATTATTGGATTAAGTTTTATTAAAGTGATAAATCAAGGGATAAAGCTATCAAAATAGAAGAGTGGTGGCCAAGTAAAGGACTCTAGCTAGTAATTTTGGCTATAAAAGGAAGAGTAAGGCTATTCTTCATTCATTCTTTTCTTTTCAAGAAAACCTCTACCGAAATTCTCTAAAGTTTCTCCTCTTCTCTCTGCCGAATTTTCTCTGCCATTATTCTCTTTTTCTCTTTTCTTTTCTTCTTCTATTACAAACACAATCAAAAGCCGAAGATACCAATAGCCCTAGTCGATTTCTCACTAAGCCTCAAGAGCTGAAATTGTTATCCACATCAAAGCCATAGCCGAATCTTTGCTAAGGGTTCAAGCAAGAGTTCCATCAAATTCTTGATGAGGGTAAGATTAGGTTAGATTCTCATTCTATTTCTTTTAAGGTCATCGAAATTAAGATTCTAATACCCTTAATATCTGTTGTCAAAGAGACCTTTCGGGATTTACAAAGTGTCGACTACAAGGACGGAGAAGTTCTTTTCCCGAAGGTACACCATAGGCCACGTGTTCCCTAGTTATTCGGTGAGTTTCGGATTTAAAATCCACAAGGTAAGTTTAAGTATACTAATCCTACTAGGATTTGGATTTATGGCCGAATGGCTTTTTTATTAAATTAGTAAGTGATTAATCAAATGTAGGAATTTGAGATCTAAGGCGATGAGATCGATTTCGGGATTTCAAGGAATTCGTTAAGCAAATCAGTGTGTACCCTACCCTAAGTTTTGATAGGTTCATGGCTATGTTTAAATTAAATGTATTATTAAGAATGTGTGTACTCATACTAACCTTCGATATATCATATGGCAATTATTTTAATATATGAATATGCATAAGAATGTGAATGTGGCTAAGTACCACAAATGTGGTAAAAATACCAGTGCACGCTTTCCTACTTACGATAGGATTATGAATATGATATATTTTGAACATATGAATAGTAACATGAATGAGAATTAAGTATGTTATGCATGATATAAAATTTATGGGGCATTCGGGATCTATGTGAAAGGGGAAGAAGGTGTTGACTTCGGTCTCACCAACGGAATATGGTGACTACGGTCACAAAATTTGAATATGGTAACTTCGGTTACATTATCTCGAATTTGGTAACCGGTTACATTATTTGAATATGGTGTCTAATGACACAAATTATATGGGCGATGAGCACGTCGATCGCAATGATCGCCGATGATGGTGTAGCGGATGGAGGGTTGACTTAGTAGTCCCCACGGTGTGACTGGCAGGTACGGGTGGTGTGTAGTGGATGGACAAATAGGCTTGGGTTTGGGTTGCATCATTTATTTTTATATGAATATGAATTTGATATGAACATGTATGCCTGATTTGTTGAATGTTAGTATGATGTACACATTGAGTCTGTTGACTCACCCCGTTGTGGGAACATTTTTCAGGTGATGAGCAGTAATGGACCGGGTCGGCAGGAGTTTAAAGGTGGCCATGCATAGCAAGAAATTTATGATTTGGACTTTCAATTTATTTTAAAGTATTTTAAGTTTTACTTTGGGATCATTGATATAATAAGGCCATTGTGGTTTACTTTATTTTTCTTTTATTTATTATGTTTATGGATTTTTATCAATTAAAGTTTAAGTAAATTCCTTTTTAAAATTAACTCTAAATGTTTTGTCACCTTAAATAAATGGGTTTTAACATAAGATAAATTTGTTTTCAACTCAAGCCCAACCTAAACAATATTTTTTAAAATCATACAAGTTTTTCCTAAGTAACAAAAGAATTTTGAACCGGTTTACTTGAGGAACATACCAAATCTGGTCAAAGCTCGTGGGCCGGGTTTGGGGTGTTTCAGTTTGGTATCGAGCCCGATTTTAAACTCTCGGCTGTGGTCTAAAGCCCAAAACATTTTCAAATCGAGCCCAAATGAGTTTTATGAAAATATTTTTGGAAATAAGCGAGTTTTTCTCGCATGGCACCTAAGTCTCCGACCATGATCCACCAGTAAGTACTTCGATCTCTTGTGTGATTTATATTATGATTTGTAGAAGGGTAGAAATGGAATGGAACGTAGATTAGTGAACTAGAATCTATTGAACCATAGGACTAGTCTATTCAAACACAAGTGCATAAGACTTAAGGACCATTAAACAAACCTATGACTAAGTCGCCGAGTTAGGGTGTGGCAACCATTGTGCGCATGTCTAGGATTGGATCCTAAGAGCACAGTATTTAAGCGAGTCCTAGTGACTCACCTCCTCTTCGCAGAATCCTACAGTGCGTAGCTTCTGGTTCACCCTAACCAAGAGGACTTATTCATAAGCTAAACCCCTAACTAAAACCCGAAAGGAACTAGCCGTATTATCAAAAAAAAAAAAACCTAGTTTTAAAACTCTTAAAATTATCCTTTTGAATTGCAAACATGATTCTATAAAATTTTCTCAAGTATTCTTGATTTATAAAAATTACTAAAATACCCTATTTGCAAAATTACTAAATTGCCCTTGGTTTATGAAATTTCCAAAATACCCACAGTTCTTATCAAAAAATTCATCACTTTATAAAATGTCCAAAAACCCTAATTTGTAAAATATCAAAATACCTTGATTTTGGAAAATTACAAACCGCTACTAACTTACAAAATTACCAAAATGACCCTAATTTCCAAATTTTTGCAACATCACCGCTTTGGAAAGTACAATTCTCAAAAAGAACCCTCAAAGTTTTGCAAAATTTGGAAATACCCGAAAATATTAAACTCTACAAATTTACCATGGTTTATTACCAAAATACCCTCGAGCTCCAAAATTACCGAAATACCCCGATTTCAAAATTTTTCAAATAATACCAGAATTTAAAAATTCCAAAATACTTTTGACAAAATCACCAAGGAACCTCATTTTGACAAATTACAAAAATACCCACTGTAGGGCAAATTACAAAATACCCACAGGTAGTGGAAAAACAACAACAATGAAAACTATAACATTTCTCTGAATGAACGAAAGTTCATAATTGATTGATGGATGTATGAATGTAAAGACATGTGCATGTATGGATACGAAAGAACCACTCCTAAAATTTTTCCATAAAAATTCCTCGCGAATAATCGGTGAAACAAGGACTAATTCATAAAACTTTTTACTCGGATTAAATCGCGACGTTAGAAATAAGTTCTAGGGGACGTGAACTTAGGGATTGTGCCTAGAAAGTATGATGGTTCTATTAAGATCGAGTGCGCAAATGTAAAAGCATAGTGCGGTGAGAAGGATTGTACAACAGTTAATAAGTAATTTCGAGGACGAAATTATTTTTAAGGAGGGTAGAACTGTAACATCCTAGATTAGGGGTTATGCGTTCGTGTGTAATTCATGAGATAGTGGGCTCAGTGGGTGTGTTGGATGTGTTCTGAGGAGTTCTAGGAACCCTAAGGTGCATGGAAATGTATGGAAATGTAAGGCAATGTATGGAAATGTAAGGAAATGTCAAGTTTAAAGAGCCAAACGAAAATTTTAGGAAACTTGGAAATGACCCTAAAATGATGAGTTTTAAAGTTTAGAATAGGAAAATAAGGCAAGAGGGCCTTAAAAGAAAAAGTTGGAGAAGTTTGACACACAAACAGGCTTGGAAAAGTGGCCTGGAGATGCCACTTAGGGCCTCTGGAAATGGCGCCACATGCAGGGAAATAGGCCTGAGTTCGAGTCACTTGAGAAGCAAATAAATAAGTTTTATTTTTGCTTCCAGAAGAAGTGAGGTGGACGGCACATGGCTATAAATTAGGAGCTTTTATTCTTTTATTTTTAAGAGATAAAGGGTGGATAAATAAGGGATAAATAATGGATTTATTTTAGATTATTTTCAAGAGATAAATGTGGATATTATTTCTTTTATTTTGATAGATAAGGAAGAGATAAAAGAGGATTATTATTAGTATTATTTTTATTAAGAGATAAGAGATAATTATTGGATTAAGTTTTATTAAAGTGATAAATCAAGGGATAAAGCTATCAAAATAGAAGAGTGGTGGCCAAGTAAAGGACTCTAGCTAGTAATTTTGGCTATAAAAGGAAGAGTAAGGCTATTCTTCATTCATTCTTTTCTTTTCAAGAAAACCTCTGCGAAATTCTCTAAAGTTTCTCCTCTTCTCTCTGCAAATTTTCTCTGCCATTATTCTCTTTTTCTCTTTTCTTTTCTTCTTCTATTACAAACACAATCAAAAGCCGAAGATACCAATAGCCCTAGTCGATTTCTCACTAAGCCTCAAGAGCTGAAATTGTTATCCACATCAAAGCCATAGCCGAATACTGCTAAGGGTTCAAGCAAGAGTTCCATCAAATTCTTCAGTAAGGGTAAGATTAGGTTAGATTCTCATTCTATTTCTTTTAAGGCTGTCGAAATTAAGATTCTAATACCCTTAATATCTGTTGCCGAAGAGACCTTTCGAGATTTACAAAGTGTCGACTACAAGGAAGGAGAAGTTCTTTTCCCGAAGGTACACCATAGGCCACGTGTTCCCTAGTTATTCGGTGAGTTTCGGGATTTAAAATCCACAAGGTAAGTTTAAGTATACTAATCCTACTAGGATTTGGATTTATGGCTGAATGGCTTTTTTATTAAATTAGTAAGTGATTAATCAAATGTAGGAATTTGAGATCTAAGGCGATGATCGATTTCGGATTTCAAGGAATTCGTTAAGCAAATCAGGTGTGTACCCTACCCTAAGTTTTGATAGGTTCATGGCTATGTTTAAATTAAATGTATTATTAAGAATGTGTGTACTCATACTAACCTTCGATATATCATATGGCAATTATTTTAATATATGAATATGCATAAGAATGTGAATGTGGCTAAGTACCACAAATGTGGTAAAAGTACCTGTGCACGTTTCCTACTTACGATAGGATTATGAATATGATATATTTTGAACATATGAATAGTAACATGAATGAGAATTAAGTATGTTATGCATGATATAAAATTTATGGGGCATTCGGGATCTATGTGAAAGAGGAAGAAGGTGTTGACTTCGGTCTCACCAACGGAATATGGTGACTACGGTCACAAAATTTGAATATGGTAACTTCGGTTACATTATCTGAATTTGGTAACTTCGGTTACATTATTTGAATATGGTGTCTAATGACACAAATTATATGGGCGATGAGCACGTCGACTGCAGCGACTGCCTTCGATAGTGTGTAGCGGATGGAGGGTTGACTTAGTAGTCCCACGGGTGTGACCGGCGGTGTACGTGGTGGTGTGTAGCGGATGGACAAATAGGCTTGGGTTTGGGTTGCATCATTTATTTTTATATGAATATGAATTTGATATGAACATGTATGCCTGATTTGTTGAATGTTAGTATGATGTACACATTGAGTCTGTTGACTCACCCCGTTGTGGGAACATTTTTCAGGTGATGAGCAGTAATGGACCGGGTCGGCAGGAGTTTAAAGGTGGCCATGCATAGCAAGAAATTTATGATTTGGACTTTCAATTTATTTTAAAGTATTTTAAGTTTTACTTTGGGATCATTGATATAATAAGGCCATTGTGGTTTACTTTATTTTTCTTTTATTTATTATGTTTATGGATTTTTATCAATTAAAGTTTAAGTAAATTCCTTTTTAAAATTAACTCTAAATGTTTTGTCACCTTAAATAAATGGGTTTTAACATAAGATAAATTTGTTTTCAACTCAAGCCCAACCCAAACAATATTTTTTTAAAATCATACAAGTTTTTCCTAAGTAACAAAAGAATTTTGAACCGGTTTACTTGAGGAACATACCAAATCTGGTCAAAGCTCGTGGGCCGGGTTTGGGGTGTTTCAAAAATGATCTTTAGCTGTTTTTTTTTTTGTTTATAAAGGCCAGTGGAACGGCGTCGTTTTGGTGTGGTCAATTAATGACCAAAACGGTGTCGTTTAAGGGCCAAGATCCGCGTGTTGACCCGATACCCGGGGAGGATCCGCGCATTTTTGTTAAAAGGTCTAATTGCTCAATAGGCCCTTCCGCATTATTACAATTTTATAATTACATCCAATTACATCTTTCTTTATTTTCACTTTGGCCCTGAATTATGGCCGTTGCTTCAATTTGGTCTTTAAAGCCATTTTAAAGGCAGAAGATAGAACGACGTCGTTTAGGAGATAAGGCATAAATTGCCCAATAGGTCCCTACAGTTTACATTTTTACTCCAGATTTTATTTTTATTTCGATTTAATCCCTGTTTCCTTGATTTTTAATCCTCTTTTTTTTTTTTCTTATTTTCAATTAATTTAGCATTATATCCAATTATTTCATTTTTTTATTCTATTAAATTTCATATTATTTTTACATTTTATAAAATTTGTATATTGTGTACTATTTAAATCGCTTTCTCATTAATATAAAGTTTCCCATATATTGCATATTTTAAATATGTAAATTATTTATATATATATATATATATTAGATTATTATATTATATATATTTTCTTTATACATTTAAAGTTTTTATCTACACTATTTATTTATTTTAACAAAATACATTATTTATTTTATTATGTATATATATATCCATTTTAGATTTTGCCACATCATGTTTTTTACATAGATGTTTTTTTTTTTTAAAAAATTTTTTGTTGTAGTATCTATTTATTATTTGGTATATGTCATTTATATTATATTGTTATTTTACTTTTATACTTGATCTTGTATGTAAAGTTTCATATTCATTCCGTAGTTTTTATCTTTCGCATATTTTTTTTGTTACTTTATATCTCTTATTTGTTTATTCATGTTCTTTTATTTACTTATTATTTTTATGTTTGCCTTATTATAATCATTTTATTGCCTGCATCATTCGCTATTTTACGTTATTCTTTCTCTTAATTATCTATGTTCGTATTAAATGTTCGTATATCATGTAATTTTCGTAAATTATTTTTGGTATTTATGTTTTGTAATGTATTAATGCAATATTCTACTCGAATCATTGTTTTAAATAAAAATACTTTTTGCTAAATTGTCACATTTTATTCAAAAGTTTTTTTAAAAAAAATACGGCGATACTTAATATTTGGGGGCTTCGAGAGAGATTGAACCCTAACTCACTGGGTTTCGATTTTTCTCGTTGAACTTAAGAAATCAAGTATCCTTTTTTTGAAATCGAAACCCATAAGTTTCAAATCAAAACTTATTCTCGAGAATTCGAGATGTTGTGTCCTAACTTATTGGATATGACATTTTGTTGTCTCGAGGTAAGAATTTTCTACAAATAAAGGCAAGCTTAGTTTCGAAGTCTTGAAATGTTGCATCCTAACTCATTGGGTGTGACATTTTATTTCTTTGAAATAAGTGGGTCTTGGCGTACAATTTGATTTATTCAAGTTTTCTTTCAAATAAAAAGGATCGTATTTTAAAATTTTTCAAAATTTTGACATTAGGACATTAATTTATCAATTAGGTACCAATTTTTGGGCGTTACAAGGGTGTTAACCCTTCCTCGTACGTAACCGACTTTCGAACTCATTTTCTTGAATTTCGTAGGCCAAAATCAATATTTTAAATAAAACAAAAAAATGTTTTATAAGGTGATCCGATCACACCTAAGCAAAAAAGATCGGTGGCGACTCCCGTTTTCGTCGATCCCCATTTTTAAAAAAAACTTAAAAATGGTTTCGACAGCTTGGCGACTCCACTAGGGACATAATAAGAGAGTCAAGCCGTAAAATTGATTATTTTCTGTCATTTGTCGAAAATTTGAAAATTCGATTTGAAAATTTGATTTGAAAATTATGATCCTTTTGTTGCATTTGTTTGTGTCATTGCATATGATTGTTATTTTCTTGCACACATTGCATTGCATGACCGTTGTGGTCGCACCTTTAAATGGGAGTGAGAAACTATGCCTTCGTGAGGTTTTCACCTCCGCATGGGCTAGTGGATTGCTTCCGGGATACATCTGTACCTATGTCTTCGTGAGGTTTTCACTCCATGGCCATAGGGAAATGTATTCCCCTGAATCGAACTCGATCTGTATGAGCCTATAATGGGTGAAGATTGAGGAATCTGCTGGTTCAGGTACCTTTTTTTTAGAACTAAACCGCATATAGTGAACCCTAAGAGCCCACCTTAGGTAGAACTATGCTGAACTCTAGCAGTTATCCATATAGGTGTTTGATGTTTTCTCACTTACTTTGAATTTTATTCTTTGTATATGATACTAACTTGTTGTTTTGGTTATTATTGCATGTCATCTCATATTTTAAAAAGGTGTCAATTCACGTTCGATTGCTAAATTAGAAAGCTTGCTATGGAGAATGAATTTCTTGATACAATGGGGGGCAACGCAGCTGTCTGTGTATGGTCAGAGAAAATGCAACTAGAAAAAGGGAATAGCTTAGCTGAGGGGTATGTGTCGAAACTATGGGATTTCACTCGTATTAGTGTGACGCAAAATGAGTTCCAAGAGTTGAAAGAAATATGGACCCAGTGGGATGATGAGGCTAAGCAGCTGTTCTATCGTAATTATGGCGATCTACCTTACTTGCTCGACATCAAGGTAGACAAGCATCTGTTCTAGGCTATGGCTCAGTTTTGGAACGCTGCCTATAGTTGTTTCACTTACGAAAAAGTAGATTTAGTGCCCATGGTGGAGGAATATACAACCTTGCTTTGCTGTCCAAGGATCCAAGTCGACAAAGCTTATTCTAAGTCCGCTAATGTCTCAAATTTTGTGAAGAAGTTAATGAATATCACGGGGATGAGTGAACAGTGGGTTGCAGCCAGAATTCAAAAGAAAGGTGAGGGTAAATGCATTCCTTGGGTGAATTTGAGGGACTTGATCTTAGCACATCCAGATGTAAAGAAGAAGATTGACGTCTTTGCCTTGTGTATTTATGGTTTGGTAATTTTTCCTAAAGCTCTAAGACATGTAGATGAAGCAGTCACTGATTTATTTGATCGACTTGATAAAGGGGTCACGCCTGTACCTGCGATCTTAGCTGAGACGTTCAGATCTTTGAATTCATGTCGGAGAGCAGGCGAGGGTAGGTTCATTGGATGCGTGCAGTTGTTATTAGCTTGGTTCCACAGTCATTTCTGGAAGGTGGAGAAAGTTTCTTATCGGGTTTTCTCTGAGAATTACTCTCCATTAAAAGAGATAGTGGATACACCAAGGAGAGAAGACGTGTCTGAGGAAAACTGGATGGCAGTCCTTCAAAACCTTTAAGAGGAAGACATCGAGTAGAGGGCTCCTTGGATGATTCCTGACGAAATTCTTTATCGGTGCGGGAGTTTTGACTGGGTTCCTTTACTTGGAATTTGGGGAGTCGTTGGGTATGCTCATTTGCTCGTACTAAGGCAATATGGATCAAGACAGTTCATACCAGCAACACATGGGCTGGCTCAATGTGAGTTCTCATACAGAGGGGATAACTATAAGAAGAGGGTTAAGGAGATTTCTAGTGCTTGGAATCAGACTCGTAGGATGAAGAGGTTATCCGCAGGCCCAATGACGACCCCAGAATACAGCGGATGGAGGATTAGAAGGATTAATGATAACATCCCTGAGCTGAATCCAGAAGGTGCCCGATCAAGAGAGGAATACTTGCAAGTGGTCCCATCAGAGCTAGAGATCATAAGGCAAGATTTCGAAAGGAGGAATTTGGAGCTCGAGAAGAAGATAGAATAGTTAGAGGAAGAGAAAATGTATTTGAGGTTAGATGCTGATGTTCAAAAGTTGAAAGCCGAGAAATTAAAGAAAAGAAAGAATGAAGTCGAAGAAGACCTGGGTAGTTTGAAAGTGGATTACAAGAAATTGCGTCTATCAGTGAGCAACGCCGGATTGGGAAAAACGTCGGAGCAATGGCAAAGAGAGATTCAAGAAGAAAGAACCAAAGTTGATCGATGGAAGAGAAATTTCCAAGAGACTCAGGCACAAAAAGAAATCCTAGAGAGGAATTTGGCAGAAACTCAAGGCGAAAAAGGAGGATTAGAGGTTAGAGTGGCAGATCTTGAAAAGTTACTCCATCAGTATAGAAGTCGTAATTCTGCGATTGAGCTGAAGATAAGTCTAAACAAGATCGAAGAGATGAAAAAGAGGATTGAAGAACTAGAATCTGCGTTACAAAACTACGAACTTCAGGTTGAGCTTCTCGAAGTAAATGAGGAATATTGGAAGGAACAACTTCACTATTCTCAAAATCAAGTCAGAAACAGAGACTATGTCATGGGAGAAGCCGCAGCTCAGATTCGGGAAGTAGCCAATCATTTACAGTCTTTGGCAGCTCAGGCTGATTTGCTAAGCGTAAAGTACGAGCTAGAGTCAGACCGGGGTCGAGAGTTAGCTTCGTTATTTGAGAGAGTTAAAACTTTGGGCATTAGGGCAAAGGCATATTTGTAATCCGTTTTATGTAAAGAATTTTATTTTCTAATAAAGTTTTCTAAATGAAATTGAATCAGAATCGACACCTTTTTGCATTCATGCATTTGCATTACATCGCATCATATGCATTTAAATCCATAGAAAGACCCTAATTAGTTGAAGTTATTACAGAGAAAAAGAGAGAAAGAGAGAAAGTTAATCTGGAAACTAAACATCGTTACGATACTCGCGCTAAGACGAAAGATATGGACCAAAGACTCGAACAGTTCCAGAGAGACATGCAAGACCAGCTGCAAGAGCAGTTGGCAAAGATCCAACAAGATATGATGGAACAAATGATGGAAGCCCAAAGGAATATGGTGGCTCAAATGACTCAGCTACTAAATGGGGCAATGGACAAGGGAAAAGGTCCCATGACTAATACTGGAGAAGATAATGAGGATTATCCTCCGGGTTTTACCCCACCGCATGTACAAACACAACCTGAAGCATATCCTCGAAGGCCATCTGTTACAATTAGGCCTCAACAAGGTCAAGCTGATACTGGGGTGCCCATAAATTTCCAAGTTGGCTCGGGATCTAACCCAGGAGATAACCTTGCTAATCCTGTTATCCCTGATTTAAATATAGCAGAGAGGGAATGGACGAGAATTGAATTGCCAAGGCAGTTAGAGGACCGTTGTAGATGGTTAGAAGAAAAGTTCAAGGCCTTGGAAAACCCTGATAATCACCATGGAATTGATGCTAAAGACTTGAGCTTGGTTCCAGATTTGGTGCTTCCTCACAAGTTCAAAATGCCAGAATTTGAAAAGTACAATGGGACTAGCTGTCCTGAAGCCCATATTACCATGTTCTGTAGACGGATGACTGGGTATGTTAATAACGATCAACTGTTGATCCATTGTTTCCAAGATAGCTTGATGGGGGCAGTGTCCAGGTGGTACAACCAATTGAGCCGTGCTAGGATTAATTCCTGGAGGGACCTAGCACAAGCATTTATGAAACAATACAATCATGTGACAGACATGACGCCTGACAGAATCACCTTGCAAAACATGGAAAATAAATCAAATGAAAGCTTCAGGCAGTATGCACAAAGATGGAGGGAAGTTGCCATGCAAGTTCAGCCACCGCTCCTAGAAAAGGAAACTACAATGCTCTTTATCAATACTTTAAAGGCCCCATTCATTACTCACATGATAGGAAGTACCACAAAGAGCTTTGCGGATATAGTAATGGAAGGAGAAATGATTGAAAATGCCATAAGGGGTGGCAGGATAGAAGCAGGGGAAAACACCAAAAGGTCAGCTCCAAGGAAAAAAGGAGAATGAGGTGAATAATATGAGCACGTATAATAAAGGGTACTCGAAAGCAATTACTGTTAGCCAACCAAAAGTAATCACCGTTGGGCAACAAGGTTCGATAAGGCAGGAATCAGGTACAAAGCAAAACTCTGAAAAGATCCAATTTACGCCAATCCCAATGACGTATAGAGAGTTATATCAAAGTTTATTTGACGCACACGTGGTGTCCCTATTTTATCTAAAACCTTTGCAGCCCCCATATCCCAAATGGTATGATTCAAACGCTCAATGTGACTATCATGCGGGAATACCGGGGCATTCAATAGAAAACTGCACTACTTTCAAAAAGGTAGTCGAGAGACTTATTAAGATGGGGATCGTAAAGTTTGATGAGACACCAAGTGTAGAAAATCCATTACCTAATCATGGAGATAAGGGGGTAAATGCGATTGGTAAAAGTATCGTGAGAAGGATCAAGGAGGATATTGCGGAGGTAAAAACCCCGTTGAGAATTGTCTGGAGAGAAATGGTAGGAAGAGGATTGATAGTATCAGATTCTGTGGAAGGATGTGAAGGAGTAGGGGACTATTGTGTGTTCTACAAAGCAGGAGGGCATGAGATCCAGGAATGTGTTGAGTTCAGGGTCTTGATGCAAAGCCTTATGGACAATAAGGAATTGAAATTTTATGAAGAACGCTCAGAGAGAGAAAACATATGCGTGACAGAAAGAGAGTTGACAAACAAAAAAGTCAATTATCCGAGGATCATCATCTCCAGACCAAGAAACACGGAAGGCGAAACACAAATGGCGCCAAAGGTCGTAATCCAGAAACCTGTTTCCTTTCCTTATATGGATAATAAAATGGTACCTTGGAATACGACTGTAATGTGACAATACCAGGAGGGGAAATCCTAGCTAGCGATTCCAAGGAGGACCAAAATGAAGGATCTTACACACGTAGTGGAAGGCGTTAAGACTCGGTAAACGTCAGAACAGAACCAGTGAAATCAAAGACCTTGGCAGTTGAACGAGAGAAAGGACTTGAGGCACTTATCAACGAACCAGTGAAGGACGAAGAGGCTAAAGAATTTTTGAAATTCTTGAAGCACAGCGAATACAGTGTGGTAGAACAATTGCGCAAACAACCGGCTTGTATATCAGTGCTAGCATTGCTTTTAAGCTCAGAAGTACATCGCGAGGCATTGATGAAAGTGTTGAATGAAACCTATGTTACTAAAGATATATCTGTCAATAAACTTGATCGTCTGGTTAGTAATAATAGTGCCGACAACTTTATTTATTTCAGTGATGATGAAATTCCACCTGGGGGCATGGGATCGACCAAGGCTCTGCATATTACTACTCGTTGTAAGGGATATACTCTGCCAAGTGTGTTAATCGATAATGGATCGACTTTGAATGTCTTACCATTGTCTACGCTGAATAGATTGCCTATAGACAGTTCTCACATGAAAACATGCCAGAACATAGTGAGAGCATTTGATGGCACTGAGAGAAGAGTAATGGGAAGAATCGACATACCTTTGTTGATTAGACCAAACACATATGAAGTAGATTTTCTGGTAATGGACATCAAGCCCTCCTACAATTGCTTGTTAGGGAGGCTCTGGATACATTTGGCAGGAGCAGTGCCTTCATCATTACATCAAAAATTGAAACTAGTAACGGAAGGTCGACTAGTTACTATAAATGCTGAAGAGGACATCAGAGCAACTGTTACCAACGACACGCCATATTTAGAGGCAAATGAGGAGGCCATTGAGTGTTATTTTTGATCTTTAGAGTTTGTGAACGCAACATTCATTTTGAAAGGGAATGAGGTTTCGGTGCCTAGGATATCCAGGACCACGAGAATGGGCTTGCAAATGATGGTGGGGAAAGGAGCCTTACCGGGAAAAGGATTGGGTAGGCATCTCCAAGGAGGGATTCAGGTTCCGATGCTGAAAGAGAAAAAAGATCGTTTTGGCTTGGGTTTTAGGCCAGATGCTAGACAAAGGAAGAAGGAGATGGAAAAGAAGCAGGAGAGAAGGAGAGCATGGTTGAGTGGGGAAGAAGTCAAGTGGGAAATAATGGCATTCCCTCACATATCCCAGACTTTTGTATCAGGAGGGATAATTCACTCCGAGACAGGATTGTTGAGAAACGAAAACCTCCATATCAATGCCATACACGAGGAAGGAATCGAACGAAGAAACTTGTTGGGCATTCGTCCTTATGAACTGGAAGTGTTTTGAACAACTGACTGCAGAGGAACTTCCTCAGTGTTTTAGAGATTACACAGAGTAATGTTGAAACACACTTGTTGCTTTAAAGCCTAGAAGCAATAAGATTTCATTTGTGAAATAGGCTCATGTTCAGACATCTTTGTTTCAATAAAATACATCTTTAATGATCAATTCGAGCAAATATTCTTTCATTTTTTATATTCTTTTGATCTTCTAATTTCCTTCCAAAATTTTTGTTATTCTCATTCATATCATGTTAATAGTTGTTCTTGAAATCATTTGTTCTTTGTATATTCCTTTGTGCCTACCGCAGGTCCCTAGATATCAATGACATGAGCAACGATGTTACAGATTCAGAGCTCCCTTTTGAGCGAGACATGCTTTTAGAGGAATCTCAGGATTTTGAAGGTGACAGAGATTGTGATCTACCTCCGAATTTGTTAAGGATGGTAGAACAAGAGGAGAAACAAATTTTACCCCATAAAGAGGTGGTGGAGAATGTAATCTTAGAGGAAGGGAAGGTAGTGAAAATAGGAACACACATAACCTAAGAGACAAAGCAAGACCTCGTTGAGTAACTGCGGGAATTCAAAGATGTCTTCACATGGTCATACCAAGATATGCCTGGGCTAAGTACTGATATTGTAGTGCATTGCCTTCCCATAAGAGAAGAATGCAAGCCAGTTCAACAAAAGCTACGAAGGATGAGGCCTAAAGTGGTGTTAAAAATAAAAAGGAAGTCAAGAAACAGTTTGATGCTGGTTTTCTACAAGTGGTCAAATACTCAGAGTGGGTTGCCAATATTGTTCCTGTCCCTAAGAAGGATGGAAATGTTCGGATGTGTGTAGACTACAGAGACTTAAATAAAGCCAGCCCAAATGACAATTTCCCCTTGCCTCATATTGACACGTTGGTGGATAATACGGCGGGATACTCACTGTTTTCTTTCATGGATGGTTTTTCGGGATACAATCAGATCAAGATGCATCCTGAGGATATGGAGAAAACTACTTTCATAACATTGACCTTTCGTTATAAGGTGATGCCATTCGGACTAAAGAATGCAGGAGCAACATATCAAAGGGCCATGGTAACCTTATTCCATGACATGATGCACAAAGAGATTGAAGTATATGTTGATGACATGATCGCCAAATCTCGAACAGAAAAAGAACACGTTGAAGTTTTGAAGAAGTTGTTCTTGAGATTGAGAAAATTTCAATTAAAGCTCAACCCAACAAAGTGTACTTTTGGAGTTCGGTCAGGGAAATTACTGGGCTTCGTAGTTAGTGAGAGAGGAATCGAGGTTGACTCGGATAAAGTCAAAGCTATACAAGAATTGCCTCCACCACGCACTAAAAAAGAAGTTCGAGGTTTTCTTGGAAGGTTAAATTACATTACTCGATTTATTTCACAATTAACTAAGAAATGTGATCCCATATTTCGTCTTCTTAAGAAACACAACCAAGGCGTATGGGACGATGAGTGTCGGAAAGCTTTTGACAAAGTCAAACAATATCTATCAAATGCCCCAGTACTATCGCCGCCTAATCCAGATAGACCACTAATACTGTATTTGATAGTGTTCAATAACTTCATGGGAGGTGTACTTGGTCAACATGATGAGTCAGGAAGAAAAGAAAAAACGATATATTATCTCAGTAAAAAGTTCACTGAGTGTGAAATGAAATATTCGTCAATTGAGAAATTGTGTTGTGCCTTGATTTGGACAACTCGAAGGTTGAGGCAATATATGCTATATCATACAACCTGGTTAATTTCGAAACTTGACCCATTAAAGTATATGATGGAGTCAACTGCTCTGAATGGAAGAATGGCAAGGTGACAGATTTTGCTTTCTGAATTTGATATAGTCTATGTGAACCAAAAGGCTATAAAAGGGAGCGCAATAGCAGAATTTTTGGCTAGCAGGGCTTTAGAAGATTATGAACCTTTGAGCTTTGATTTCCCTAATGAAGAGCTAATGTATGTGGCAACTAATGAAGAGTATCCGTGGAAGCTAAAATTTGATGGAGCATCAAACACTGTAGGAAATGGAATTGGGGCAGTCTTGGTATCCCCAAGTGGAGATCATTATCCATTCACATGCAAATTGGATTTTGATTACACAAACATTATGGTAGAGTATGAAGCATGCATCATGGGAATTCGAGAAGCTGTAGAGCGTAAAATCAGAGTGCTAGAAGTATATAGAGATTCTGCATTAGTAATTTACCAGCTTAAAGGTGAATGGGAGACAAGAGACCCCAAACTGATCGATTACCGAAAAATAGTTTTGGGATTGATTGAGGAGTTTGATGACATCACTTTTAATTATCTCCCACGTGATGAAAACCAGATGGCAGATGCTTTGGCAACTCTGGCTTCTATGATTAAAGTAAACAAACCAGAGGATATGAGACCTATTCAGATGAGTATTTTTGAAGTTCCAGCTCATTGTTACAACATGGAAGAGGAGGAAAAGGATGACCACCCTTGGTATCATGATGTATTGCAATACGTAAGAAATCGTGAGTACCCTGATCATGCAACTGAGAATGACAAAAGGACGTTAAGAAGATTAGCCAGTGACTATGTTTTAGATGGGGATATCTTGTACAAAAGAAGGAAAGATCAGGTACTATTGAGATGTGTTGGCGCTATTGAAGCTAGGAAAATTTTGGAAGAAGTTCATGAGGGCGTTTGTGGAACACATGCTAATGGATTCACAATGGCTAGACAAATAATGAGATTCGGATACTATTGGTCCACCATGGAAGGAGATTGTATCAACTATGCCAAAAGATGTCATAAATGCCAGATTTATGGAGACAAAATTCACGTACCGCCTTCACCTTTGCATGTTATGACTTCTCCATGGCCTTTTTCCATGTGGGGCATGGATGTCATTGGGCCGATCTCACCGAAAGCTTCGAATGGGCATCAATTCATATTTGTGGTTATTGACTACTTCACGAAATGGGTGGAGGCTGCTTCATATGCTAGCGTTACTAAGTCAGCAGTTAGCCGATTCTTGAAGAAAGAAATCATATGTCGATATGGAATGTCCGAGAGGACCATATCAGATAATGCATTGAACTTGAACAACAGCACGATAGCAGTCAATTCAAGATCAAACACCACAACTCATCTCCGTATCGCCCAAAAATGAATGGGGCAGTGGAAGCGGCCAATAAAAACATTAAAAAGATAGTAGGGAAAATGACTGAGACTTATAAGGATTGGCATGAGAAGTTACCATTTGCACTCTATGCTTATCGAACGTCCGTCAGAACTTCTACTGGGGCAACTCCTTTCTCATTGGTTTACGGGATGGAGGCAGTCCTACCTATTGAAGTAGAGATACCTTCTGTTCGAGTTTTGTCAGAGATAAAGCTGGATGAAGCGGAATGAATCCAGTCTCGACATGATCAGTTGAGCTTGATTGAGGAAAAGAGGCTACGGGCTATCCGTCACGGTCAGATGTACCAAAAACGAATGATGCGAGCTTATGATAAAAAAGTTCACCCAAGAGAATTTCACGAGAGGGACCTTGTACTGAAAAAGATCCTTCCCATACAAAGGGATTTTAGAGGAAAATGAATGCCAAATTGGGAAGGACCATATGTGGTGAAGAAGGCTTTCTCTGGAGGTGCACTGATTTTGACCGAAATGGATGGGAAAAGCTTACCCAATCCTGTGAACTCGGATTTAGTCAAAAAATATTTTGCTTAAAAGGGAGAAGAGGCCAATGTGAAAACCCACAAAGGGCGCTTTGAGACTTAAAAAAAAAAAAAAGGAGAGGCCTAGGCGAAAACCCGTAAAGGACGCCTTGAGACCAAAGGGGTTTTGAGTTGAAAACCTGAAAAGGGCGGCTCAAATTTTGAAAGGCATGCAGTGATCTTGCTATACCTGAATCAACAAGAAATGAAGTATGTTACATATCGGGGCATCAACAAAGTACTTTGGATCTTCTAAACGCATGTTAAGCTCAAAGCAGTCTTCATGGAGTTTGTATATAGAAGCCCAATCTGCGATATCTAGGGCACCTGGTCTTTGTCCTATTCATATCAATCTTTGGATTCTTTTTCTTCTTAAAGATGTTTTCCCAGTTAATTTCCTTTTTAATGATAATTCATTCAGTTCGAACTATCCTCAAGATCAATTTATTTGTTGTCCATTATTACCATTCATAAGCATGTTGCATTGAAATAATGATTGATGAACTAATAATATTTTCACAGAAGAAGTTCTACATATTACTTTGGAAATTTCTAGATAATACAAGAAACTGAAACAGGACAATTGTTTAGAATTTCCATGTATAAGGATTGGAAATATTTGAAAGAAGAGTCTAGATAGAGACTATTTCTCAAAATTCTCTGTCCAAATGGTAATTGGACAAAATAACGAGTTGTTGTGACGAAAATAAGCAATGTCATTTTACAGGCATATTCATTGGGTCATAACATTCGGGGAATGGTGTGACAAACCAAATTGATGAGGAAAAATTCAAAACCCCTGAATTGTGGTGGAATGGATTGGAGTTGAAACAAATCCTGTACCCTTAAATTGTAGTAGGGACGGACTAAAAAAGTTTCGATTCCTATAAATCGTGGTGGGATGGTTTGAAGGCGGTACAAGCCTTGTGTCCCCAAGGTTCAAGTGGAGCGGACTCTGAAATTACCATGAGGCAAATTAGTTGAGCAGAATATGATTGATATTTCGAGAGGAACGAGGATGAAGAACAAATGAGAGATGACACCTTGAGTAGGAATCATGCTCATAACATTTCTGCATTCATATATCATAGCGCGTCTAATTAGGAGTATTTGACTCATTTCGATCAGGGCATCCTAATTATTCGGCATAAGCATATACCCATTCTATAGGTCATGTCCTCTATAGGACAATGTAGTAGGGTAGATTGACACTTTCAGCCTTGCCTCCCTGAAGTTGCGTGAGCGGATCAAGACAACGACTCATCTTCCGAAGTTGCAGAAGCGGTCGAAGATGTCACCTTGCCTCCTGAAGTTGCAGCGAGCGCATCAAGAAGACAACATATCATCTTCCTGAAGTTGCAGGAAGCAGATTGAAGATGTCAGCCTTGTCTCCCTGAATTTGTAGCGGAGCAGACTGAAGACAACAGATCGTCTTCCTGAAGTTGCAGGAAGAAGATCGAATATGTCAGCCTTGTCTCCCTGAATTTGCAGTGGAGCAGACTAAAAATAACAGATCTGGCCTCCCTGAAGTTGCAGTGAAGTAGATCGAAGACACCAGTCTTGTTTCCCTGAGTTTGCAGCGGAGCAGACTAAAAATTGTAGATCTTGTCTTCTTAAAGTTGCAGTGAAGCAGATTGAAGACATCAGCCTGACCTCCCTGAGTTTGCAGCGGAACAAATTAAAGATTGCAGATTTTGTCTTCCTGAAATTGCAACGAAGCAGATCGAAGACACTAGCCTTGCCTCTCTGAAGTGGTAGTGGAGCAGATCGAAGAAATCAAATCTTATGGCAAATCTTATTTTCCTGAAGTTGCAGTGAAGCAGATTGAAGCTATCAGACTTATTTCCCTGAAATAGCAGTAGAACAAATAGTCCAATACTTCTGAAGTTGCAGTAGTTGCAGATAAGTAAAGTTAAGTTGAAATTCCAATACCCCTGAAGTTGCAGTTGGGTTGGAAGCCATTTGGAGAAGACGATGACTAAGAAGTCAAGACTCGGCAAGACCAGGCAAAATTGGTCCTTTTATAGTCTTTGTTCTATTCCCGTTACACGACAATGAGCAAAGAGGGCCAGCCCGGGCAAATTGGACCTATTACATGTGTCAATTATATAAGATATCCACGTCAATGTTTACATCAGCAATTCTTGCTATGCAAGTATGTACTTGTTTCATAATATATCATATTATGATTTTAATAGATAATAATCATTTTAATAGATAATTATGATAAAAAAATAATATTTTATATTATTTGAGATTTTTGAGTTTTAAACGTAAAAGAAGTTAGAAATTTTAAAATATTATATTATAATTTTAAAAAATAATTATGAATTTTAAACCTAAAATTACTCAGAATTTTGAACGTAAATCTAATTTGTTTCGTAATATTGTTCAAAAGTAAATGAATGCATTGATTAAAAAAATTAAACAATATGAGTTAAATTTTGAACGTAAACTAAAGTATATAAGATTAACAATGTTAAGATAATTAGGGATGATAATAAAAATAAAATTAATCAATTTAAAATGAAACCAGCCATTTTGTTTCTAATATTTTAATTCAAATGTTAAAATAAATATTTTATTTAAATTCTGTATCAATTTTTCATTAAAGGTTTCGATCACGTGTCATTTAAATGTGCTATACATGTCTCATTTAAAGGTGTTATTCATATAAGTATATATTATTATATAATATATATTAGTTTGTATACATTACTTTAGTTGTATGTATCAATTAAAATATTATTTTATAAAATAATAAAAAAATACTTATAAATTTGTAAAAATAAAGAATTACCATTTTAAAAATAATATTATATAATATTTTTTCGAAAAAAATAATTTTTAATATAAAAATAATATTTTATAAAATAGTAACAAAAAGTTTATAAACTTATACAACAAAAAACAGTTTAGAAAAAAGAAGAAGATTGTATTTAAGTTTTTATTAAATAAGAATTAAAATGAATTAAATAAATTTATTGGATTGAAATTTTAAAATTTTGATTGAAATTTGAGCTAATCGATTCTTTTTATTTTATTTAAATATTGAATAAAATTTTAGATTTTAGCCATTAATGTTAAATTTATAATATTTTGAATTTATATATTTAAATATATAAAATGCAAGGGTGACACTAAGGGGTTGGTAAGGCACCAACTTTTATGGTTTTTAATTAACCTGTCTATTTCAAACTAAGACTTATTTTCTTAACTTTCTTAAAGTCAAGAGTCAAAATCTTGATAATCTTTCTCAATTCCAAGGATGTCTAGATCCCATTCGAAGTTGGGTCTCAAATTACGAGATCTTTTGAGCTTGTCAAGTGGGATTTGTAGAAAATTAAGCTAAACATATTCTTGAGCTCAAAATTGAGCCCTCTACTCGTATCAAGTTTGAGTTAAAATAGATTAAGGTTTTAAAAAGGAGACTGGTGGAGAGTCGATGTCGACTATTTAGGATAGGTAGTGAGTAATAGCGTGAAAGGCCAAAAAAAAAAAAAAAAAAAACCTAATTCCTATTGAAGGTAGAAAGAATTAGAGAATGTTTTGATGCAAAATTAAATAAAAAAGATGAAAGAATGATGTAAAATGGGAACTTACAGAACGAAACCCACGACTTGAGAAAGAGAATTCGATGAGTGAAAAAAAAAGAAGACATGAAAAGAAATTAGGAAAAATACGTGAAAATAGAAAAAATGAGTGAAAAAAGACATGAAAAAAATGGGGGAAACTCTACATGGTAAATTAATTTCTTTCAAAAGAATTATATAAAAAAACTAAAATTACTAAGGAGAAAAAAAAAAAAGGTAAGTTTCTTTTTAGTTGATTTATATCTAATCTATACCGACGGGCACCTATAATCCGCCAGTAAAAAGATAATTTTTGCACAAAGATTTTAAAAAATCGTCAGTATATCTCATTCTCCTCTGACTGACTATATGTCCATCAATATAGTTTAACCTAATACTGACGGTTTATTTATTCCATCAGTAAAACAAGCCTACATTGATGGATTTTGTCGATCAGTATAGGGTTTTATTAGTATATGGATTTTTTCTTGTAATAGGTGATGCATTCTCTTAGGGGAGGTGTTTTTTTTAAGCCATTTTTTGTAAGGATGAGCCTCTTTGGCATTTTTTTTTCCAAAAAAGGGAGGAAGTTTTGACTGTGATGAATTGTTGATGATAATTGATGATGTTGCTTATTCGATCATGATGTTGATCTTTGTCGGAAGATATTTTCTTATGTTATATTCGAACTCCTTAACTGATAATTTGATTTGATGCATGTTGGAAGGGGAAGTTTTAGAACGATGCTATGAGTTAAAGAGATAGTCATTTTTTGGTTGATAGTTGCTTTCTAATAATTTGCTGAAATGTTTAGTCAAAATGTCAAATTGGAAGATTGCCAGTACTTTAACCGTCTATGTTTTGGGTGTTATATGCCATATTCAAACACCACTTGGGACACCAAATTGGGAAAGTTAAAATGCAGCGAGTTTTAATTGCCATTTGTGACTTGTATGTGTTTGTTACGGTTCGAATCAACAATCAACAAATGATTATTGATTCGTTCTACATATGAATTTATTTATGTTGGGAGTCTTATTTTTATCCCTTGGTCAAATTTGAAGCGAGATGGAATATTTTTAAATGGCTTGCAACGTTACTCTTATCCATTAAGGTTGAAAGATCTATATTCGATAGTGTAGAATATTTGTCTTATAATTAAAATTATTAAATATGTAATTGTTTAATTATATTATAATGCTTATGATGAATAGCATGGTTGTATATGTCAAAATATGCAATTCATTTTTATGTGGGTATGTACTCTAGTCTAGATAAACTCCGTTTATGTGTATTTGTTGGTTAGAATTAAGCCTCTCTAATTTGTAATGCTATTAATAAATTAAATAATAAGAACTACATTATAGGATTGTTTGTTAATAAAATAAATAAATTTAACAAACTTCCTCTTAATTATCGAAAATGTAATGAGAAATGGATTGCTAGGAGTGATGGCGGTAATTATGAATTTTTTTAAAGAATATTGAAGTATCTTTGCATCCATCATTGAACACATGAATCAAACTTGAGAATTTGCTTTTTCTACTAGATTTTCATTATATTGGTTTCTTAAATTTTATTTTTAATACTTCTTTTGGTTTTAATTTCAAAACAACTTTTTTTTTTTCATTTTATTTTGTTTCAACGAAGAATAAATTTTTATCCATCCCTATAGATACAACCCTACTCACTACTATTAGTAAGTTTATTTTTAAATTAGTCATATTAAAACTAGTACGCTCATTTATTTATGGGTTATCTCTATGGGCTTTTTTGAATGGTTAACCATATTTAGATGATCATTTGTAGGGTTTTTTTACATCAATAAAACAAACAAAATAATTACGAAATGCGGTGGAAAGCAAATTATTTATAATAATAGATCGTTTTGAACAGTAAAATACGGTGTTGTCATGTTGTCAGGCGACACCCCCCAAAAAGTACACCCATCATTACTAAATGATTTTAGCTAAAAAAATATTTTGTTTTAATTTGGTGTCTCCACCCTAATTGGCGACATTGAAAATTTTAATTTCCCCTTATATTTTCCATTTTTCTTGATCGTATAATATGACATAAAAATGTCGATGTCACTGTATAGGGTGACGACACCACTTTCTAACCCTCTTGCCTGTACGCCTATATAGGAAACAAGCAAATAAATTTTGAATGGTGTCTCCTTGTTGGTGACACTGAATTAGCATTTAATGCTTGCTTCCTATCCAAAAAAGATAAAACTTTAGTTGTTTGGGATTGTTAGAATTGAGTGACCCGAATCCTTATTTAAATAAAATATAGTGGAAAAATAAAATAAAAGTAAAATCTATATAGAACTACACTTCTTTTATTTTATTTTAGAATAAAGTTTTTTAAACCTTATTAAACTCCATCTATTTGATATTGATAAGAATAATGTGTTTTAGTCTTACTACACTCCTATTAGAATATGATTTTACAAGCCTATAAATAGACATAGTCTACTCCTCTTGTAATCATTCGAATTCGACATAGTGAATTTTTTTCTCCTCTGCCTGTGGTTTTTTCCCAAAAGGTTTCTACGTAAAAATCTGTGTGTTCTTTATTTTTATTTCTTTTTTCTTTGCGATATATTTTCATTACCGACATTTTATTTTTACAAATCGGTATCAGAGCTTCCAGGTTGTTCAACTCAATCACGGTAATGGCATCTTTGAAGTATGAAATTCCGCTGTTAGATCGCAACACCAGATTTGCGTTGTGGCAGATAAAGATGCAGGCAATTCTTGCACAGATGGACTTAGAGGAAGCCCTGCTAGGTGTAGATAAGATGCCTTCGACATTGACGTAGGAAGAGAAGAAATGTAAGGATCAAAAGGAGTTAACACAGTTACATCTGCATTTGTCTAACGAAATTTTGCAGGATGTGATGAAGGAGAAGACCGCCACTGGATTATGGAAGAGGTTGGAACAAATATGTATGTCAAAAACTTTAACTTGTAAGCTGCATATGAAGCAACGTCTTTATGCTCATCGTTTGGAAGTAGGTGCATCTGTGCACGAACACTTAACAGTGTTTAAAGAAATTCTCTCAAACTTGGAGGCCATGGAGGTTCAGTATGATAAGGAAGATCTAGAGTTGATTCTATTTTGTTCGTTGCTCCCGTCTTATTCAACCTTTAGAGACATGATTCTATATAGCCGCAAGTCTATTACAGTTGATGAGGTTTATGATTCTTTGACCTCGTATGATAATATGAAGCATCCTGTGGTTAAAATCGACTCTTAGGGAGAGGGTCTCATAGTTCGTGGGAGATAAGATCGGAATGCTGATGATGATCATGGAAAGACACAGGAACGGAATCCTCGCGGTAAATCTAAGGGTAGATCGGAGTCTTCAAACAGAGGTAAAACTTGTAACTTCTGCAAGAAGAAAGGGCACATTAAATCTGAGTGCTATAAGCTACAGAACAAGATCAAAAGGGAGGCTGCGAATCAAAAGGGAAAATAACTAGAAAATTTCAGTGAAGCTGATGTTGTAGAAGACTACAGCGATGGTGAACTTCTAGTCGCTTCTGTCAAAAATTCTAAAGTGAGCGAGGAGTGGATCCTTGATTCGGGCTACACCTTCCACATGAGTCCCAATCGGGATTGGTTTACAACTTACGAAACAGTTTCTGATTGTTTGTTTTGATGAGAAATAGTGCTTCGTGTAAAATCGCAAGTGTTGGAACAATTAAAGTTAATATGTTTGATGGAGTTGTCAAAACACTTAGTGACGTACGACATGTTCCAGAATTGAAGAGAAATTTAATTTCGTTGAGTACTCTTAATTCAAAAGGGTACAAATACACAACTGAAAGTGGGGTTTGAAGATTTAAAGGTTCCCTCGTTGTGATGAAAATGTAGAGAAAGAATGCCAAGTTATATGTTATACAGGGTTCTACTGTTACTGGTGATGCAGTTGTCGCTTCCTCTTCTTTATCAAATGATGATATTACTAAAATTTGGCATATGCGCCTAGGGCATATGAGTGAGAATGGCATGGCAAAATTGAGCAAAAGAGGACTTCTTGATCGGCAAGGAATTTACAAACAGAAGTTCTGTGAGCACTGCGTTTTTGGGATGCAAAAGAGAGTTCGATTCACCAGAGGAATCCATAACACGAAGGGAACGCTGGAGTATATTCATTTTGATCTGTGGGGGCCATCTAAAGTACCTTCGAGAGGTGGAGCTAATTATATGCTAACTTTTATTGATGATTTTTCCAGAAAAGTTTGGGAGTTCTTCCTGAAGTAGAAAAACGACGTGTTTTCCACATTTAAATCTTGGAAAACTATGATTGAAAAACAGAGGGAAAACAAATAAAATACCGCCGCACAGACAATGGCTTAGAGTTCTGTTTTGATGAGTTTAATAAATTGTGCAAGTCAGAAGGGATCATGAGACACTTGACAGTTCGTCATACTCTACATCAAAACGGTGTTGCAGAACGAATGAACAGAATGATCATGGAGAAGGTTCGATGTATGTTGTCAAATGCCAACTTACCAAAGTCATTTTGGGCCGAAGCAGCCTCTACTGCATATTTTTTTATCAACCGATCTCCATTCGTTGCCATTAAGAAAAAGACTCCACAAGAGGTATGGTCTGGTAATCCTGCTGACTATTTTGATTTAAAGATCTTTGGATGTCCTGCGTATGCTCATGTTGATAAGGAAAATTGGAAACGAGATCCAATAAATGTGTTTTTCTTGGTTATAAAACTGGTGTAAAAGGGTATAAGTTATGATGTCTTGAAAATAGAAAACTTGTGATTAGAAGAGATGTTGTAACACCCCTAACCCGTAACCATCGCCGGACTAGGGTTAAGAGGCATTACTGATCATTCCGGGACATTTAAATTCATTTCACAACCAAACCTGACAATTCACATTCATATAGTCCCTAAAATAGATCAACGAGACCTTAATCATGCTTTAGAATAGGGTCGGGACTAAACCGAACACATACAAAATTTTTTGAAATTCAAACATTTTTCTAAGTTACAGAGGTCACACGCCCGTGTGGTTAGGCCGTGTGCCTCACACGGCCTCGGACACGCTCATGCGTCTAAGCCGTGGCAAAACAGAGCATACATACTGACTTGTCCACACGGACCGAGACACGCACGTGTGCCTCACCCGTGGTCGACACTGACTTGCACCACACGGCCAGTCACACTCCCGTATGTCCAGCCCGTGGTCGAGTCTGACTAGTTTTGAAACACAACCTCGAAGGACACGGTCGAGCCACACGCCAGTGTGCTCAACCGTGTGGGCAATTATAGGCCATTTTCAAAGCCAAATTACTAACCACACTTTAGATTCATCTATGGACATCAAACCATTACCAATTCATGCATTAAAATGCAACCAAAATACACCATTACAAACACCAAACAATCATTAACTACATCATTTACTTCCATACTCAATTCTCACTCAAATAAATCCATCCAAAACATCATCTTCACAACTCAAATCATATAAACTAAGCATCATCTAGTCATACCACAAATTCACACTTAAAACACCATTCTCATGAAATAATTCAAGCATGAAATATACCATTTCCAATCTCACTATTTCATACCACATTCATCATTTTCATAGCTTCATGTATGAACCAACAGCATTCAACTTCCAAGCCATATCACATAGCAAGGTTTATACAACTCAAAACATGCCACATTCAATAGCCTATACATGCTATATACCACATATATATACATATTTCAAAATACCAAAATAGATGGCCGATAGTGTGATTGAATCGCTGACGATCCCCGAATCCGAGCTAGCTTTACTGACACTATAAAACAGAGAAACACATCACGCAGTAAGCTTAAGAGCTTAGTAAGTTCGTAATATAATACATTCAACTTAATAAATCAAATACAATATACAAAGTTAATTCATCACATAGATCAACTCTCAAATATTCACGCCATATCATCCATAGCTAATATACTCACTCAACCATCCATAATTCCATACACCATTTCATCAACCACAAAAGTTCAAAACATACCTTAGCCAACACATAGTTATTCACCATCCATGCTACTCAATGCTCGATATTACATTTCAATCAACCTTTGTTATTCATTTGATTTAATCGCACACTTAGTGCCAATTTCGTAGCCGAAGCATAAATGTTATCGCACACTTAGTGCCTGTACTTTAAACCGAACTTATCTCGGTATCGCACACACAGTGCCAAATCAATAAGCCGAAGCTTCTATTATTTCACACACACAGTGCTAATCATATGTCTCATTTCTAATATCGCACACTTAGTGCCTCTTTACTCAATTATATATAACGTTTCTATTTCATTAACTATACATTCATTCAATTCTCATCGCATAGATATAAATTTAACAACTAGTATTATATCCGAACTTACCTCGGACGTCGAAATACCGAAACTAGCCGATCAATCGAGTACTTTGTCTTTGCCTCGATCTCGATCCGAATCTCTCCTTTCTTGGTCTATTCATATTCAAATTTAACTCATTCAATCACCAATTCATTCAATTTAGTCCAAACACACATATTTAGGGAATTTTACAAAATAGCCCTCACATTTTCACATTTCGACACTTTAGTCTCTATTTTATAAAATCACAAAATACACATATTTTCATTATACCATGCTTAGGCCGAATTCTCCTTATACTCATACAAGCCCATATATTTCATTTATTTCACATTTTAGTCCCTAAAAATATTATCTTCACAATTTAGTCCAAATTACTCAATTTCACCAAAAACTCAAAGACAAAATATGTTAATCTTTCACATATCTTTCATATTTCATCATCAACTATCAAAAAGATCAAACATTCATCTATGGCATATCTCAAAATCACCATCAATTTATAAAATTAAAGCATGGGCTAGCTAGAACACTAAGCAACGATCTCAAAAACGTAGAAATTATCAAAAACCGAACAAAAATCACATACCAATTGAAGCTTCTCTTGACCGAACCCTAAATAGCCATGAAAGTTCTCTTTTCCTTCTTGATATTCGGTGGAAAGATGAACAAAATGACATACATTTTGTTTTGTTTTAATTTTATTTACATTAATACAAATTTTATCATTTTACCCTTAATTTAAAACATTATAATTCATTCATTTAATGGCCCTTTATGTCCATCTCCACTACCAAAGGGCTAATTACCACATAAGGACTTCCCATTTAATAAGCCATGCCAAATAGACACTTCAACAATCAGTACACAGCTTTTGCATTTTATGCGATTAAGTTCTTTTTGCAAATTAAGCACACAATCGATAAAATTTTCACACAGAATTTTTACACATGCTTAATCACACACTGTAAACACGAAAAATAATATTAAAATATTTTTCTGACCTCGAATTTGTGGTCTTGAAACCACTATTCCAACTAGGGTCTAAATCAGGCTGTTACAACTCTCCCCCCTTTAGGGATTTTCGTCCCCGAAAATCTTACCAGTGAATAGGTTCGAATATTATTATTTCATAACATCTTCAGGCTCCCACGTAGCCTCTTCAACTCCGTGTTTGTGCCACAACACCTTTACTAAAGAAATTTTCTTGTTTCTCAACTCTTTGATCTCACGAGCCAGAATTCGAATCGGTTATTCACTATACGACAAATGTGACTGAATCTCAACCTCAGAAGGAATAATTACATGCGATGGATCAGATCTGTATCTTCGAAGCATCGATACGTGAAACACATTATGAATTTTCTCTACTTCAGGTGGCAACAACAACTTATAAGCAATTGGCCCAATTCGTTCAATAATCTCATATGGCCCGATGAACCTCGGACTCAGCTTGCCTTTTCGGCCAAATCGAAGTATTTTCTTCCACGGAGACACTTTCAAAAACACTTTGTCTCCAACCTCAAATTCAATATCTTTTCATTTCAAGTCTGCATAAGACTTTTGACGATCTGACGCTGCTTTCAAACTGTCACGAATCACTTTCACTTTCTGCTCAGTCTCTTTTATCAAATCAACCCCGTGAATCTTATTCTCACTCATCTCAATCCAATACAAAGGAGTTTGACATTTTCAACTGTAAAGAGCCTCATATGGTGCCATTTTAATACTAGATTGAAAACTATTATTGTACGCGAATTCAATCAACGGTAAATGTTTCTCCCACGTACTTTCAAATTCAAGAATACAACATCTCAACATATCTTCGAGAACTTGAATGATCCGCTCGGATTGTCCATCCGTTTGCGGATGAAATGCAATACTGAAATGCAATTTTGTACCTAGAGCCTCTTGTAATTTCTTCCAAAACCGCGAGGTAAATCTCGGGTCTCTGTCAGATACAATAGATAGTGGCACTCCGTGCAATCTCACAATCTCAGCAATATACAGTTCAACTAACTTATCAAGTGAATAATCTGTTCTCACCGGAACAAAATGAGCTGATTTCGTCAATCTATCAACTATCACCCAGATTGCATCTTTCTTACACGGAGATAAAGACAATCCCGACACAAAGCCCATCGTGATCCTCTCCCATTTCCACTCAGGAATCATAATTGGTTGTAACAAACCGGATGAAACCTGATGTTCAGCTTTAACTTGCTAACAAACCAAGCATCTCGAAACAAACTCTGAGATATCCCGTTTTATACCATGCCACCAATAAAACTGTTTCAGATCATTATACATTTTTGTACTCCTCGGGTGAACAGCCAAACGATTATTGTGAGCTTCATTCAAAATCATCTGAATCAACTCTGAATTCCTTAGAACACAAATCCGATCTCTGAATCTCAAACAATCATCATTATCAACTCGAAAATCTGAATCAGAATTCAAATCACATTGGGCTTGTTTTGTCACCATCTCACCATCACTTTTCTGTGCATCACAAATTTGACGTACAAACATCGGCCTCACTTCCAACTCAGCCAAAACTGAACCATCATCACATATATCTATCTGAGTACTCATAGCTCGCAAAGCACATAAAGACTTTCGACTCAAAGCATCAGCAACTACATTAGCTTTACCCGGATGATAATCGATCACAAGTTTGTAATCTTTCAACAATTCTAACCATCTTCTCTGTCGTAAATTCAATTCTTTCTGAGTCATCAAGTACTTCAAACTCTTATGATCGGTATATATATGACATTTCTCACCAAATAGGTAGTGACGCCAAATCTTCAATTCAAATACAATCGCAGCTAATTCAAGATCATGCGTTGGATAGTTCTTTTCATGCGGCTTTAACTGCCTCGAAGCGTAAGCGATGACTTTGCCTTCTTGCATCAACACACAGCCCAAACCATTCAACGATGCATCACTGTAAACTATGAATTCTTTACTAGACTCAGGTTGGACTAACACAGGTGCCTCTGTTAATAATGCTTTCAACTGTTTAAAACTCTGCTGGCACTTTTCTGACCACTCAAATTTAACATCTTTCTGTAGCAATTTCATCAACAGAGTCACATTCATTGAGAAGCCTTTCACAAACCGCCTATAATATCCATCTAGTCCCAGAAAACTACGGACTTTAGACATATTTCTCGGTGGTTTCCATTCTAAAATAGCTGATATCTTACTTAGATCAACTCGTATTCCCGCAACTAATACAATATGCCCCAGAAAACCAACCTTACGCAACCAGAACTCACATTTGCTAAACTTTGCATATAATTGCTTCTCACGCAGAGTCTGTAACACAATTCTCAAATGCTCGGCATGTTGCGTCTCATCACATGGATAAATCAGAATGTCATCAATAAACACCACAACAAATCGATCGGATCTGATGCGAATATCCGATTCATCAAATCCATAAACACTGCAGGAGCATTTGTTAGTCCAAAAGGCATAACTAAGAATTCATAATGTCCGTACCTCGTTCTGAAAGCAGTTTTCAGCACATCTGATTCTTTGACTCTCAACTGATAATAGCCCGATCTCAAATCTATTTTCGAAAACACTGTAGCTCCTTTCAGCTGATCAAACAAATCATCAATTCACGGTAATGGATATTTATTCTTTATCGTCACTTTGTTCAGCTGTCGGTAATCAATACACATCCTCATAGTACCATCTTTATTTTTCATAAACAACACAAGAGCACCCTAGGGTGAGAAACTCCGTCGTGCAAATCCTCTATCGGTCAACTCTTGCAACTGTGACTTTAAATCTTTCAATTCTGTTGGTGCCATTCTATACGGAGCTATTGAAATAGGAGTAGTCCCCGGTACTAAATCAATGCCAAACTCAACTTCTCGTATTGGAGGTAATCCTGGTAATTCTTCAGGAAACACATCTGGGAACTCGCAAACTACAGGTACAGATTCAACTTTCTTTTCAGTCACTTTTGTATCTATCACATACGCAAGATAAGCTTCGTAACCCTTTTTCACATAATTTAAAGCTTTCATTGAGGATATAACAGCCAGTAACCCATTCAAGTCACTATATTCAATTCTAACTATCTCACCATTCTGACTTCTTAAATTAACACTCTTCCTTTTATAATTCACAATAGCATTATGCAAAGTGAGCCAATCCATACCCAGAATGATATCAAATTCATCAAAAGGTAGCAACATCAAATTTGTTGGAGAAAAAATATCCCGAAACATCAACGGGCAGTTCTTGCACACTTTATCCACCAAGACACACTTGCCTAAGGTGTTCGATACTCTAATCACAAATTCAGTAGACTCAACAGGTAGAGTCTTACTTGATACTAGATTCACACACACATAGGAATGAGTAGAACCTGGATCTATCAATGCAATCACATCAGTATCAAATAGAGTAAAAGTACCAGTAATGACGTTTGGAGATGACGCTTCTTCTCGTGTGCGTATAACATAGGCTCGGGCAGGTGCTCTCGCCTCGGATCTCACAGCTGTATCCGTAGTCCCTCTCTAACTTCCACTCATATTTTTGGTGTTTCTGGGTGGTCTACCCCTAGCCGTCGTATTGCTTGGTCTCGTACCCTGAACATTGTCTTTCTCGACTAACTCTGGGCAATCTCGAATAAAATGGTCTCGTGATCCACATTTGTTGCAAGTTCTATTATTGTACTTGCCCCAGCATTCTCCAACGTGTCATCTTCCACACTGTCTACACTCAGGCTTATTGCTTTTAATACTACCAACACTTGATTCAATTGGAGCTTGAGTTCTCGGACCAAAACTTTGTCTCACTCGATCTCTACTCGAATGTCCAAACGAAGCATTTGAACGATTGCTTGCATCTCTAAATCTCTTCACCGAAGGTTGAGACGACTTACTCATCAATCTTTTTCTTTCATCTCTAGCCTCAGAATCTGCTTTCTTCTTTTCTTTGCTAAGGTCCTCGGCTTTGCAGGCTCTTTCAACTAACACAACAAATTCATTTATGTCAAGTATTCCGACCAACAATTTAATGTCTTCATTCAGCCCTTCAATGAAACGTTTGCACATAATAGCTTCAGTCGAAACACATTCCCGTGTATACTGACTTAATCTCACAAACTCTCATTCATACTCAGCAACTGACATATGGCCTTGTTTCAGCTCGAGAAATTCTTTGCGTTTCTAATCTATGAATCGTTGACTGATATACTTCTTTCGGAATTCAACTTGAAAGAAATCCCAGGTGATTCTCTCTCTCGGAACCACAGATATCAATGTCTTCCACCAGTTATATTGTAACACCCCAAACCTGGCCTAGAAGTTAGGCCCGAATCTGGTGTGTCACATGGAAGTAAAAACCATCTTTGCAATTATTAAAAACTTGCTTGAGAAATACAACCTCTTTGTTAAAACCAAAAACACTTAAGCAATTGTTAACTACTTGAAAACACAATAATCTTTAAAAACCTTTTTGTTTGCGGAAGCATATTTGAAATAAATAATTTACGAAAATGTGACATTTATAAATAGAGTTGCAGAAGCATTTTGAAAACGTTGCGGAAACGTAGATAAAATACAAGTATTTTGAGAGGTTGTTTGATAAATCAATAATCGAAACTAATGATCTTACAAAACCGTGACTTTTGAAAACGACGTTGAAAATTCGAAAGAGAATCCAAGTCTTTTGAAAATATCATTAATAGTTCGAGAGAAAATATCCGTGTTAAAATATTTGTAAAAGTTTATTTTGAAATCCATTTGTTAATCGATTTTGGAAACCATTGTTTAAGTTTTTAGAAAATTCCCCTTTTTAAACAATTTAAGAAAAATAATAAAAACATCCCAACCAAAAAGCAAAAATAAAAATAGTCCAGAGGCCTTATTACAATATTTAACCCAAAATAGTAAAGTAATAAAATAAACGAGAAAGAAGTCTAAAGTCCAAATAAACCATTTCCGAAGTATGGCCTCCCTCGAGTCATCCATAGCCCAAGTCCATATCATCAAGCATTACCTACAAGGGTTAAGAGAAAGGGGGTGAGTTACAAGAACTCAGTGTGAAATCCCCTTACCGTTATTCATTGGGCCGGAACCCAATTAGCAATCATCTTGGACCAAAGCCCATAAACAAATAATAAATAAATGAAATGAATGCAACCCATCCCATCCTACCAACCGTCTAACTCTCCACCCGTACCAACCAATCTCTCCCGTGGGGATCAAGTCAACCCACCCCGCCGCTCTCCAATTTGCGAGTCAAGCGCCATTTATACTATTTGTGGTGAGCCACGAGAATCATATCTGGTAATATAATCGGCACACGACCTCGGTAAAAAAAATGATCGACACAGAGTCGTTAATTCATATGTTAGGCACATAGCCCCGGTAAATACGTTTATTACAAAGCCATAATCACGATGGCACAAAGCCAAATCACGTTTATATTGGCACATAGCCCTTATCGGTATTTGTGGCAATGCCACCGGTCTATACTTCTCTTCATTCATATTTTCCCATCCCATGCAAAATTATGTAAATGCAACATTCATAGTAAGGCATCATATTTACAAATATAAACAACAATTATTACTTCAGAGATTTGTTACGATAAATCGGCCCATTAAGGCATTCTATCAAATCAGCCCATAGGGGCATTTTCGGTAAATCGGTCCATAAGGACATTTCGGTAAATCGGTCCATAAGGACATTTCGGTAAATCGGTCCATAAGGACATTTCGGTAAATCAGTAATTTTACCCACTAAGGGTAATTCGGTAATCTCGTAACCTAGGGGTATTTCGATAATTTACCCTCCAAGGGTTATTTGGTAATTCGGCAACCCCGGACTTAACTACTAATTTGAGCATAGAAAATTGAAACTGTCCATCTGCGTCGTATTGACTAAACTGACCATAACTCGGATTAGGAAACTCTAAATTTAGATCCGTAAATTTTCCTTGGAACTAGACTCATATATCGTCTTACGATAATTTTTCCAGAATTTTTGAATTAACCATTTAGTACAATTTATTCCTTAAAGTTTCCCTTGTTTCACTGTCCAATGATTCTGACCTCTCTTACCTTAATTTCAAATATCTCACTATACGGTTTTTATATACTGCTCCCACTTGTTTCTAATGAAAATAGTCTCACTAATGAATCCATACATATGAATTATAACCCTTAATTCACTTTGTACAATTTTATAAGATTTTTCCAAGACAGATCAGGGAACCACGAAGTCATTCAGAACCAGTCTCACTAAAATTAAGATATCTCAAAATATAAAATTCCTTTTCCTTCTCCGTTTCTTCCATATCAAAATAGACACAGTAAGATTTAATCTGATATCTTATTAACTTTGTAATTCTTTTTCTCCTATTTTTCGTGATTTTTCAAAAACACGCCACTACTTCTAACCGAAACTGTTTTATTACGAAATACGATTACCATTACGATCATACGCACGCCCGAGTGATCACGGATGCCGGTTTTCGTTTTTCTTCGGTATTTTGACCAAATCAAAGAACATATCATACAAAATTTCAGAGAGATGTGAGATTACACACCATATCAAACATGTATTCAGAAGGTACGGGATTACACACCTGATTTTGATTTCCTAAAGAACCACTCGTCGATGACCTAGAACAATACCAACCAAAAGTTAGCCTCGGATTTCCAAAAGATTTCGTATCACTTACACTTGAATCACTTACCACTATATCCGAAGGTAGAAATATATCGAGTGATTTGTCCCTAAAACATATAGTCGATTAGTCGAAACTTCAATCCGATTTGCAACATAGCCAAATAGAGATATAACGAAAAATCCAAAAATGAACCCCCTTACCTTATCGATATTGGATCAAATTTCCACCGTTTGACTTCGGCTAGAACAATACACGGTCTCCCACTTAAAGCACTACGAAAAGAGAGTGATTAAGACATGAAGAAGTGGAGGATAACACTATTTTCAGTTACGATCACGATTTACAACCGAATAGTGATAAATACTTATTCGGCTAAAGAGAAAAGAATATGATCATAGAAAAGAATTCACTTACCGATTTAATCGAAGAAAGAATGTCACCTCAAACGAGAAAGAAATTATGGAGGAGTGATTGTGAATTGTGAGTTTCGGCTATAGAAGAAAATGAACAAGAATAGTTTCGGTTATGAGGGTATGAATTAGAGGAAAAAGATAGTAGAGTTGGAGAATTTCGTGAAAAGAAAAGAAAGGTTGAGAATGGGTGCTTATCAAATTTCGGTTTTCAAGAGAAGATGAATGAAAATAGTTTGGTCTCAATGGTTTGGTACCTATGGCAACAAGAAAGAATTGAAGAAAAGAAATGCTCTCTAATGGCTTGAAGTTTCGGCAAAGATGAGAAGAAATTTGAGAGAAATGGCATAAAAATGCAAGAAGGAATTTTGACCAACCAAGCACCAAAGTTTCTACCAAAACACTAACAAAAATTCGGCTACCCCTCTTACACCCAAAACCGTCCACATTCATGATCAAAATGGTCAAAATTAGCCAACCATACTTTCCATAACATTTCCCTTGAAAAAGGCCACTTGTTCCCCCTACTTTCCTATTTCTCTTGATTCCTTTCCCCAACTTCAACCTTGCCTTTTTTTTTTAGCCACCTTACCAAAATAATGAAGTCAACCTTGCCATGAATGCCTTTTGGCCGACACTTAAGGAAAGGGTGCAAAAATATAAGTCAAAATTTGCACACAAAGTGATTCGAACCTCTTCCCTCAAGGTACTACATGTGGCGCCATAACCCTTTTACCAATTGCTCATTTATGCTAGCAATTTACTCTTTTATTTCCATAAGCCTTGATGCCACTTACTATCTCTCCTTAATAGGCTTAAACACAAAATTTTACTAAGGCCCAACTTGAACCCGAAACTTCATAGAAACCTCGTAACTTTCCAAAATTACCTTCTTAATAAGTCCAACTTGAAATAATGCCGTTCTCTTGTTCTCAAAATTTTAAAACGCTTCTACGCTCAAGGCCCATTGGGCCCAATCCTACTAGGCCCAATTTCGGGATGTTACATATATGCCGTATCTCTCAATAAGGAAATAACACATTTAATACATTCGTCAGGAGTCAACGACATCTCGTCAAACACTCGAATAGTATTCTCGAGCCAAAACTCAGCTCGCTCGGCATCATCATCAACTGTGGCCCTAAACTATTCGGCCCCATACTTTCAGATTTTATCTACAGGAGGCTTATTCAATCGGATCGGATCTGTAGCTTGTGGCACAACAGGTACTTGTGGGGTGGAGGTTGTGGAGCAACCGAACTCATTCGAATGAACTCCGAAAACCACTCACTCATCATTCGGAAGAAGGCTTGCTTAGCCTCTCCCTCTTGGCTATTATCATTCGGCCTAGATATGGCCGGCGTTGTCCCTTGAGTGGGAGCAGGTGCATTACTCTCTAAATCATCAGCAACTGCTCGATAGGGATCCATTTTCTATATGAAAACACATTTTCAACTATCAGGATTCATCACACTATCGCAATTATATATATGGCATGTATACCTAGACTCACTCGCGCTACGTTAGTCCTAGAACGACTAAACTGTAGCTCTGATACCAATAAAATGTAACACCCCTAACCCGTAACCGTCACCGGACTAGGGTTAAGAGGCATTACTGATCATTCCAGGACATTTAAATTCATTTCACAACCAAACCTGACAATTCACATTCATATAGTCCCTAAAATAGATCAACAAGACTTTAATCATGCTTTAGAATAGGGCCAGGACTAAACCGAACACATACGAAAATTTCTGAAATTAAAACATTTTTCTAAGTTACAGAGGTCACACGTCCGTGTGGTTAGGCCGTGTGCCTCACACGGCCTCGGACACGCTCGTGCGTCCAAGCCATGGCAAAATAGGGTATACATACTGACTTGTCCACACGACCTGAGACACGCCCGTGTGCCTCACCACACGGCCAGTCACACGCCGTGTGTCCAGCCCGTGGTCGAGTCTGACTAGTTTTAAAACACAACCTCGAAGGACACAGTCGAGCCACACGTCCGTGTGCTCAACCGTGTGGGCAATTATAGGCCATTTTCAAAGCCAATTTACCAACCACACTTTAGATTCATCTATGGACATCAAACCATTACCAATTCATACTTTGAAATGCAACCAAAATACACCATTACAAACACCAAACAATCATTAACTACATCATTTACTTCCATACTCAATTCTCACTCAAATAAATCCATCAAAAACATCATCTTCACAACTCAAATCATATAAACTAAGCATCATCTAGTCATACCATAAACTCACACTTAAAACACCATTCTCATAAACTAATTCAAGCATGAAATATACCATTTCCAATCTCAATATTTCATACCACATTCATCATTTTCATAGCTTCATGTATGAACCAACAGCATTCAACTTCCAAGCCATATCACATAGCAAGGTATATACAACTCAAAACATGCCACATTCAATAGCCTATACATACCATATACCGCATATATATACATCTTTCAAAATACCAAAATAGATGGCCGATAGTGTGATTGAGTCGCTGACGATCCCCGGATCCGAGCTAGCTTTACTGACACTGTAAAATAGAGAAACACATTACACAGTAAGCTTAAGAGCTTAGTAAGTTCGTAATATAATACATTCAACTTAATAAACCAAATACAATATACAAAGTTAATTCATCACATAGATCAACTCTCAAATATTCACGCCATATCATCCATAGCTAATATACTCACTCAACCATCCATAATTCCATACACCATTTCATCAACCACAAAGGTTCAAAACATACCTTAGCCAACACATAGTTATTCACCATCCATGCTACTCAATGCTCGATATTACATTTCAATCAACCTTTGTTATTCATTTGATTTAATCGCACACTTAGTGCCAATTTCGTAGCCGAAGCATAAATGTCATCGCACACTTAGTGCCTGTACCTTAAACCGAACTTATCTCGGTATCGCACACACAGTGCCAAATCAATAAGCCGAAGCTTCTATTATTTCACACACACAGTGCTAATCATATATGTCTCATTTCTAATATCGCACACTTAGTGCCTCTTTACTCAATTATATATAACGTTGCTATTTCATTAACTATACCTTCATTCAATTCTCATCGCATAGATATAAATTTAACAACTAGTATTATATCCGAACTTACCTCGGATGTCTAAATACCAAAACTAGTCGATCAATCGAGTACTTTGTCTTTGCCTCGATCTCGATCCGAATCTCTCCTTTCTTGGTCTATTCATATTCAAATTTAACTCATTAAATCACCAATTCATTCAATTTAGTCCAAACACACATATTTAGGGCATTTTACAAAATAGCCCTCACATTTTCACATTTCGACACTTTAGTCCCTATTTCATAAAATCACAAAATACACATATTTTCATTATACCATGCTTAGGCCGAATTCTCCTTATACTCATACAAGCCCATATATTTCATTTATTTCACATTTTAGTCCCTAAAAATATTATCTTCACAATTTAGTCCAAATTACTCAATTTCACTAGAAACTCAAAGACAAAATATGTTAATCTTTCACATATCTTTCATATTTCATCATCAACTATCACAAAGCTCAAACATTCATCAATGGCGTATCTCAAAATCACCATCAATTTCTAAAATTAAAGCATGGGCTAGCTAGAACACTAAGCAACGATCTCAAAAACGTAGAAATTATCAAAAACCGAAAAAAAATCACATACCAATTGAAGCTTCTCTTGACCGAACCCTAAATAGCCATGAAAGTTCTCTTTTTCTTCTTGATATTCGGTGGAAAGATGAACAAAATGACATACATTTTGTCTTTTTTTTAATTTTATTAACGTTAATACAAATTTTACCATTTTACCCTTAATTTAAAAAATTATAATTCATTCATTTAATGGCCATTTATGTCCATCTCCACTACCAAAGGGCTAATTACCACATAAGGACTTCCCATTTAATAAGCCATGCCAAATAGACACTTCAACAATCAGCACACAGCTTTTGCATTTTATGCGATTAAGTTCTTTTTGCAAATTAAGCACAATCGATAAAATTTTCACACAGAATTTTCACACATGCTTAATCACACACTGTAAACACGAAAAAATAATATTAAAATATTTTTTTGACTTCAGATTTGTGGTCTCGAAACCACTGTTCCGACTAGGGTCTAAATCAGGCTGTTACAGATGTTGTTTTTGATGAAACTGCTATACTACCTAACTTATCTCTTAAAGACTCTTCCAATAAAGAAAATCAAAAGCAGGTGGAGCACGAGATTAATCCAAAATCTTCAACAAATTCGACTCCTCAAGCTAGTACAAAAATTTAAAATAGAGTTGCTTCTTCACCATAATACTCTATCGTCAAAAACAGAACTAAAAGAGAAATCAAACCTCCAAAGAAGTATGCCGAGGCTAATCTAGTTTCTTATGCTTTAAATGTGGCTGAAGATATAGATGCAAACCAAGAGCCATCTAATTATTCTGAGGCGGTTAGCTGTGAAGACTCAGAAAAGTGGATGTTTGCTATACAAGAGGAGATGGAATCACTCCACAAAAATAGAACATGGGATCTTGTGAAACTTCCTAAAGGTAAAAAGGTTGTTTGTTGTAAATGGGTGTTTAAAAAGAAAGAAGGAACTTTAGGAGTTGAAGAACCCAGATATAAAGCAAGGCTTGTTGCAAAGGGTTACAGTCAAATTCCAGGAGTGGACTACACAGATGTGTTCTCCCCAGTTGTGAAGCATAGTTCGATTCGAACTTTGTTCAGTATTGTGGCTGCCGAAACCATTTTTTTGTAAAAGGGGTCGACTTTGATTTTGAAAATGAAAACGAACATGGGAGTCGCCACCAATCCTTTTTTTTTATGAGGTGTGATCAGATCACCTCGTGACTTGATCATTTTAGTAAAAGGTTTGATTTACTAAAACGACGATTTTGGTCTACAAAATTCAGAAAACAGGTTCGGGAGTCGGTTATGTACGAGGAAGGATTAGCACCCTCGTAACGCCCAAAATTGTTACCTAATTGATTAATTGATGTCTTAGTGTCGAAAGCCGAAAGTTTGAAAAGAAATTTAAAATACAATCACTCTTTATACTATGTTATTTTTACGTGAAAGTCGTTTGAATTAATCAAAATGTATGTTAAAGGCCCTTTATCTCGAGGTAGCAAAAGAAGTCGTATCCCGTAAGTTAGGACACGGCGTTTTAACTTCTCGAAAATAAGCCGACCCTTTATTTTATTATTTAATCAAATTTTGAATTTCAAAAGGATGTTCGGTTATTTTGGATTCAACGAGAAAATCGAAACCCCGTAAGTTAGGGTACTACTTCTCGAATTTCAAAATACGAAACATTGCCTATTTAAAAAGTTTGAATGAATACAAGAGTAACATTCAAAATGATGTATACTTATTTTGTTTGGGATATAGTGTAAAAACCGATTATATCTAAACTTAATGACGTGATGACGCTACAAAATGACTATACGGGAAAATATTAAAACGATAATTGTTATACTTATAACAATAAAATTCTTAATTCACGATTTTAGTAATAAAACAAATAAGGTAATACAAAAATAAAAGAAATAAAAATAGTATCCAATATTTTGAAAATGAAAGAATAATAAATGGATAAATGGAAAAAATAATGAGTAACATCAAATTTAAACATTTTTTTAAAACAAAATAAAGAATAAATAAATAAGTAAAACAAATAGATAACTTAAGTATTTAAATAATAATAGATAAATAAAATAAATATATGTAATATTAAATTTGAATGTCGTACATATAAAAGAATGATGAATAAATAGATAAATTGACAAAATAATCATAAATAATATTAAATCTTAAAAGATAAGAGAATCATGAGCAAATGAGTCGATAAATATAATAGATTTAAATAATACTAAGCTTAAGTACAAAAAAATAATAATAACGCAATTAATATTAACTTAGAATATGAAGAATAATAAATAAATAAATAATCTAAATTTAGATGTTTGAAAGTTAAAACAAACAAATAAATAAATAAATAAATAAACAATTAAATATATAAACAAATAGGTGAACTAAATATAGATAATATTTGATTAAATAAAATAACGGAATAATAAGTATATAAATAGATATACATATAATATTAAATTTAAATATTTCAAAAGTAAAAATAATGAACAAATAGATGAAATAATATAAATAATATTAAATTTAAATTTTTTAAAAGTAAAAACGATAAATTGATAAATCAAATACAAATAATGTTAAAACTAAATAAACGAGGAATGAGCAAATAAATAAATAAGTTTGAATAATAAAAAAATAATAATAACAAATAAATAATGGAATTAATTAAATCAGGATTAAATTGAAGTCAGAAATAAAATTAAAGGCATAAATCGTAATAAATAAAAATAAAAGAGGGGGACATGGACTTAAATGGAATGCGCACAGGATGAATAGGGATTAAATATAGAATTATTCCAAAATCCCTAAACGCATCGTTTCCGCGTTCGTCCTTTAAACTTACCCAAGGTGTAACACCCCAAACCCGGTCTATGCGTTAAGGCCAGATTTGGCATGTCACACGAAATAAATGTACATCTAGCCCTTTAAAGAAAATTTAATTAAAATTTCGAGAAGATTTAAAAGAGTTTGAAAATATAAATTTTGGAAGAACATTGTTAAGAGAAAATTTTCCGAGTTAAATTATTTAAGAAAGTTATTATGAAACCCTTTTTGCATATCCATTTGAGAAAAACATTTATTTAATTTTTTAGAAAAATCCCACTTGAAGTAATTTAAGCAAATTATAAAATCCATCAAACATTAAACAACATTAAAATTTATCCAGAGGCCTTATTACAATTTAACTTAAAATAGCAAAATAATTAAAAGTACTTAAAAGAAATCCGGAGTTTAAATAACCAATTATTCGTAGTATGGCCTCCACTGAGTCGTCCACGGCCCAAGTCTCCATCACTGATCATTACCTGAGAAGGGTAAGGAAAACGGGGTGAGTTACTAGAACTCAGTGTGTAACCCACTTACCATTGTCCATCACCAAAATCCAATTAAGCATTTATTGGGCCAAAGCCCATTTACAATTATAATACAATAATAACATATATAATATGAATATGATATGCAATCCCCAAACCAAACCTAATTTCCATCCGCTACACACCACCCGTACCAACCAGCACACCTGTGGCGAGCTTTAGTCACCCACCCCGCCAACACACCAAAATAGGCATTAAGCCGTTTATATTAATTTGTGGACAAGCCACCAGATTCACAGAGTTTACATGGCATTGCCATTTTTCGATTTGTGGCAGAGCCACTGTAATTTTAATAGCAAAGCTACTAGAACTTCTCTTCATCAATATCCCATCCCATGCAATCCATGTATATAATGCATATTCATTTACAACAATTCATTCAAATATTTATTACGAACAATAAGGCCCATTATAACAATTATCACAATCTAGCCCATATCACATCCGGCCCATATATCAAATATCACAATTGGCCCATATAACCAATATTTCATTTTGGCCCATATATCAAATATCACAATTGGCCCATATATCAAATATCACAATTGTCCCATATATCAAATATCACAATTGGCCCATATATCAAATATCACAATTGAGCCGTATATCAAATATCACAATTGACCCATATATCAAATATCACAATTGAGCCATATATCAAATATCACAATTGGCCCATATAACCAATAATTCATTTCACCCAATAGGCCCATATATCAAATATCACCTTTATCGATTTGGCCCATTGAGGGCAATTTCGTAATTTTCACAGTCTTAATACCAATTTCATAGTCTTTACCAACACAGTGATAATTATGTCATTTTACCCGATTTCACTAACATGTGATTTAATCAAGCGATTAACACAATATAATTATTTAACCCATGAATACAGTGTGAGATTACACACCTGATTACGGTAAGCACTACACTTTCCTGATCGTTGACACCTAAAAATATTTTTAACGCTCGATTAGATCATGTACACATATAGAAATCTACTCTAAGATAAACGGTCTAGGTTTTTACCCTCGGAATCGCGAACAACTACTATTTGCCGGTTCTCCCCGGTTGACGGTCCACAACCTGGTGGGAAATCCCGAATCGCTGATGCCTCACAATTGCGAACAACTTCGAATAGTTGATTCTCACCGGATGAGGGTCCACAACCCGGTGGAAAGTCTCGAATCGCCGAAACAGCCCTTCGTTTGAATCTAGGAGGGATCATAAATCCGCTCCTTTTTCGATCACCAATCACTACCCCTTTTGATTCGATCTTGTTTGCCTCCATTGAAAATAAATATTAGTCCAAACTAATATTACGTTGTTATAAATGATTGATCTTAGGAGTGAAGTCGGCTTACCACAAAGATCCGTATAATCTTAAGATGAAAGATCGAGCGATAGAGTCCCTATAATAATATCGATTAATCAACACTATCTTAATGAATAAAAAGTGATTATGGAGTCCTCGAAGAATCCTTACCTTAGAGACTTTTGGACTGAATCCTAGCGATTAGATGATGACTTCGGAAACTCCAAGTTTCGGCCTTCCACTATATTTCTATAGCAAAGAAAAGTGATTTCGTATGAGAGAAAGTATGGTGATGGTCTCAATCAATATGGCCATCCCACACCAAGGTATAGATTCGGCACTAAGAGAAAGGATAAAATAAAAATACAAAAAATGTTGTAATGGATCACTTACCGATTGATCGAAGTGTGAGTAGAAATATAGTTGAGAAGAAAATATGTATGAAGGGGAAGATTCGGCTATAGGGAGATGATCAATGATATTCGACCATGGTGAAAATATTAGAGAGGGAGTGATGTTTGAAAGTTCTTTGCAATAAGAAAAGAAGAAGGAAAAAGAAGTAGAAGATATGATGGTTAAGTTTCGGTTTTTCAAGGATGAAAAATGAACAAGGAAATGGTCTCCAAGTTTGTATGCGTTCATAAAAAGAGAAAGAAAAGAAATGAATTATGCCTCTTTAAGGTTGCATGGTTTCGGCACAAAGAAGAAAAGAGTTTGGGGAGAAAAGAAAATGATACCAAATTGGTCAAAAAGAAATGGCCAAAACAACCAAAAATTTACCTATTGCTATTGACCACATTCAGCTAGGGGAAAAGAGTTTTGGAGAAAAATGATACACTAGTTGCTAATGAAAAAAAATGACCAAAACTAGCACCTAAACCTTACCAAAATGCTAATAAAATTCGGCCATCCCCCCTTAGCCCCATAAACCGTCCAAATGCATAGCCAATTGGTCAAAAGTTTGGCCACCCAAACTTTCCAAAACATCACCCATGGAATAAGCCTTATGCTCCCCTTACATGCCATTTCCATTTGATTCATTTCCTTAACTTCAATCTTTCCTTAATCCTTTAGCCATCTTGCCATAAAAATAAAAGTCCAACTTACCATAATTAGTTCTTGGCCGACACTATAAGGAAGGAAAGCAAAAATAAAAAAAATCACAAATGCACATAAAGGGATTCGAACTCCTTCCCTCAAGGTAATACATATGGCGCCATCTCCTCTTCACTACTAGCTCACTTATGCTAGCTATTTACCAATTTATTTCCTTAAGCTTTAAGGTCACTTACTCCATTACCTTAAAGTACTAAATGCCAAAATATTTTACTAATTCCAAATAAATCCTGAGCCTTCTCAGGACTACCTAAACACATACATTGGATAGTTTAACTAGCTGAGCACTAAAATAATGCAACATATAAAAATTCAAATTTTAGGATGTTACAATTCTACCCCCTTGAAGAAAATTTCGTCCTCGAAATTTACCTGGTTAAAAGAGGTGAGGATGTTGCTGCCGAATCGTGTCCTCAGGCTCCCACGTAGCTTCCTCCGCTCCGTGATTACGCCATAGAACTTTGACTAACGGTACTGACTTCCTTCTTAGCACCTTAACATCTCGATCTAAAATTTGCACTGGCTCTTCCTCGAACGACAAGTCAGGCCTTATCTCAATTTCCTCTACTGGTACTATATGAGACGGATCAGATCGGTAACGCCTTAACATTGAGACGTGAAATACACTATGTATCTGACTCAACTCCGGAGGTAACTCAAGCTGATAAGCCACTGGCCCAACACGCTTCAATACACGGTATGGTCCGATGAATCTAGGGCTCAACTTGCCCTTCCTTCCAAATCTGAAGATTTTCTTCCAAGGTGAGACCTTTAGAAAGACTTGATCTCCCACCGCAAACTCAATATCCTTACGCTTCAGATCCGCATACGATTTTTGTCTATCCGAAGCTTCCTTTAATCGTGCTCAATTACCTTTACCTTTTCCTCCGTCTCGATATCATTTCGGGACCCGATGAATCGCCGCTCCCCAATTCGGTCCAACAAGTAAGAGTACGACACTACGACCATACAATGCCTCGTAGGGTGCCATCTGATACCGGATTGATAACTATTGTTATACGCAAATTCTCATAACGGTGGAAATCCTCCCAACTACCCCCAAAGTCAATCACACAACCCCTTAACATGTCTTCCAAAATCTGGATTACTCTTTCCGACTGACCATCTGACTGAGGATGAAAAACCGTGCTGAAATTTAACTTTGTTCCCAAAGCTTTATATAAAGCTTTCCAAAACTGTGATGTAAACCTAGGGTCCCTGTCCGATATAATAGACACTGGTACTCCATGTAACCTCACGATCTCCGCTACATACAATTTGGCCAATTTCTGCAATGAGTAATCCGTACGAACAGGTAGGAAATGGGCAGTCTTCGTCAACCGATCCACTATTACCCAAACGGAATCTTTCTTAGTAGGCGATAAGGGTAACCCACTAACAAAGTCCATCGTTATCCGTTCCCATTTCCATAACAGAATCTTCACCGGTTGCAGCAATCTCGACGGCAATTGATGTTCCGCCTTCACTTGCTGACATGTCAGGCACCTACTCACAAAATCAGTAACCTCTCACTTCAACCCTGGCCACCAATACTGCTCTCGGAGATCTCGATACATTTTATTTCCCCCGGGGTGCATAGCATAAGGGCTACTATGCGCCTCACGTAGAATCATTTGTCTCAATTCCGAATCTTTGGGCATACAGATTCTTCCGTAAAAACACAGTACTCCGTCATTATTCAATCCAAAATCCCCTATCACACCACCTTCTACTTACTGAAGTAAGGGACCCAGCTTTTCATCTGATGACAGCTTTTCCTTAATCTGACCTAACCACATAGGCTTCACCTGAAGTTCGGCTAGCAGACTACCATCTTCATACAAACTGAGATGAACAAACATCGCTCTCAACTCCGATATCACTTTACGACTCAACGCGTCTGCCACCACGTTAGCCTTTCCAGGGTGATACTCGATTGAGAAGTCGTAATCCTTCAACAGTTCTATCCACCTCCTCTGTCTTAAGTTCAACTCCTTTTAGGTAAGGAGGTACTTTAGACTCTTATGGTCCGTATAAATGATCGACTTCTCACCGTACAGGTAGTGCCTCCAAATCTTCAAAGCAAATACCACTGCAGCCAACTCCAAATCATGGGTAGGATAACTCACTTCATGCGGCCTTAACTGATGAGATGCATAAGCTACCACTTTCCCACCTTGCATCAATACACATCCTAAGCTCGTGTGTGACGCATCGCAGTAGACAATAAACTCTTTTCCAGCTTCAGTTGAATCAATATCGGCGCTTAGTCGAATCTTCTTCAATTTCTCGAAACTTTCTTCTTTTGATTGATCGACCACACAAATGGTACTCCTTTGCGCATATGGTTTAGTTAGGGTGCAGCAATCAACGAAAACCCTCAACAAAACGTCTATAATAACCACCCAAACCTAGGAAACTCTGAATTTCAGCCACTGACTTTGGTGGTTTCCAATCCAACACAGCCTCTACCTTCCGAGGATCAACTCTGATTCCTTCGGCTGACACAACATGTCCCAAGAAAGTCACTTCCTTTAGCCAAAATTCACACTTACTAAATTTGGCATAAAGCTGCTTTTCCCTCAATATTTGCAATACTATTCACAGATGTGAATCATGCTCTTCTTCATTCTTCGAGTATACCAATATATCGTCTATGAAAACCACCACGAACTGATCTAAATAGGGTTGGAAGACCCGGTTCATCATGTCCATAAATGCAGCTGGTGCATTGGTCAAACCAAATGGCATCACCAAGAACTCATAGTGACCATAACGAGTTCGAAACGCCGTCTTATGAATATCCGCCTCCTTAACCTTGAGTTGGTGATAACCCGATCTCAAATCTATCTTGGAGAAAATCGAAGCTCCTCGCAACCGGTCAAACAGATCATCGATTCTCGGCAACGGATACCTATTCTTGATCGTCAACTTATTCAACTGCCTATAATCGATGCACATACGCATCGACCCATCCTTCTTCTTGACGAACAAGACCGGTGCTCCCCACGGTGACCCACTCTGGGCCGAATGAATCCCGATCCAACAACTCCTGAATTTGAGCTTTAAGCTCGCTAACTCTTTCGGCGCCATCCTATAAGGAGCAATGGACACCGGAGCCGTTCCGGGCAAAAGCTCAATGCCAAACTCTACTTCTCGGTCCGGAGGTAAACCCGAAAGTTCTTCGAGAAAGATGTCTGAAAACTCCTTCACCGTTCTAACACCTTCTACTAATACTTCCTTGGCATCCAACGCGCTAATGAAGGCTAAGAAGGCTCCACACCGTTTTCGGACCAACTTTTCTGCCTTTAAAGTAGATACCATATTTGATAGATAATTTCTCCTTTCACCTAACATCACCACTTCTTTATCTTCTGAAGTTCTTATCATCATCCGCTTTGCAGCACAATCTAAGTTTGCACGGTGCTTCACCAACCAGTCCATGCCCAAAATAAGATCGAACTCACCTAAAGGCAATTCCATCAAATCCGCCAAAAATATTTCTCCTTGAATTTCTAAGGGCATGTCTCTAAACAATCTATTCACCATCACAGACTGTCTTAATGGACTAATTACCGTCATCTCTCTATCAGAAATCTCAGATCTAATGTTCAGGTTTCCAGATATAGCACTAGCAACATACGAATGGGTAGATCCGATATCTATCAAAGCAGTAACAGGTACACTAGAGATGAAGAATGTACTGGTTATCACATCAGGTGCATTGCCATCCTCTCGGCGTCTGACCGCATAAACCAACCCTGGCTGTCTTGCCTCCGCGTTACCTCTGAAGCCATTACCTCTACCCGGTGTACCTTGACCTCGACCTGCACCATTACCACCTCGACCTGGTCCACGGCCCCTCGGTGGTTGTTGAGCGCCTCTAGCTGGCTGAACATCATAGTTACGAGCTTCCTGATTCGGAGCAGTCTGTCGAGGACAATTCTTAAGCTGATGGTCCTTAGAACCACATTTGAAACAACCACCAGTTCTCTTCCAGCATTCACCAGAGTGTCGTCTTCCACAATCAGCACATGGTTGTATCTGATTGGTAGCAGCTGGTGCTCTAGCTTGAGCTGGCTCATCATTCCTGGGCCTCTTCTGAAACCTTTTAGCAGGACCCGAGTACTTAAAGTCCCTCTTCGGCTATCTTCTCTTTCTCCACCAGAAAGCTTAGTGGCAAAATTTCTTCTCTTCTCCACCTGGGGCTAAAAATTTCTTTCTTCTTTGTGGGGCTATCAATACCCGCAATTCATCGCTCAACCCATCCTCGAAATGCACACAGCGTTCATAATCAGTTGGCACAATACCTCGGGCATAACGACTCAGACGCAGAAATTTTGCTTCATAAGCTGCCACGGTCTTACTTCCTTGAACCAGATTAAGAAATTTCTTCCTTCGGGCATCCACATAGCTAGCCCCAACATACTTTCCTTGAAATGAGGTTTTGAAAAAATCCCAAGTAACTCGATCGGCCTGAGTGCCTTCCCGAATAGTAAGCCACCATTGATATGCCTCGTCTCTCAACAAGGACACAGCTCCTCTTAATTTCTGCTCGGCGGTACACTCCAAATCATCCATGATCCGCTCTACAGCCTCGAGCCAGTACTTCCCTACACTTTGGGCTACACCCGAGACACCCCTAAAAACCTCGGCACCGCTCGATCTAAGTCGTTCCGAAATTGATCCACGAGCTGCTGGCCCAGTTCTAGCCCCAGCAACCCTTTCTAAGACTCGTAACATTGCTTGGGACAAAGCAATGTCCTCCCTCATACGATCATGTGATCCAGTTTCAGTCCCGGGTGACGTAGGTGCGTCCATTTCTGGCATATGTCCCGACGCTTCAGACGCAACCCTAGCACCTCGGCCTCTACCACGGCCACGTCTACCACGTCCACGTCCTCTAGCGCTCATATTGACTATTTCGATTCAATCTGATTACAAATCTTATGAATCAGTATACTATTTCGACATTTATTAAACAATTTCTTATGAGGTATAAGAAGTAGAGTTGTTTTCGTAAACGCATCCTATAGTCTCAATCTCTATAGTTTTAACACCTAAAACTAAAAGTTCTAGAGTGTTCCTATAGTCATATCATAACAATCATAATCATACAATAACATACTTACTTGACTTGGTGCCGGATACCCGTGGTGCCAAACTTCCTTTTTGAAACATGCATTTTTATAATTCAAAACAATTTTGAAAATGTTTTTGAACCCAAACCACAGCCGAGTTTTGAAACTGGGCTCTGATACTATAAAATGTAACACCCTAAACCCGGTCTATGCGTTAAGGCCAGATTTGGCATGTCACACGAAATAAATGTACATCTAGCCCTTTAAAGAAAATTTAATTAAAATTTCGAGAAGATTTAAAAGAGTTTGAAAATATAAATTTTGGAAGAACATTGTTAAGAGAAAATTTTCTGAGTTAAATTATTTAAGAAAGTTATTATGAAACCCTTTTTGCATATCCATTTGAGAAAAACATTTATTAAATTTTTTAGAAAAATCCCACTTGAAGTAATTTAAGCAAATTATAAAATCCATCAAACATTAAAAAACATTAAAATTTATCCAGAGGCCTTATTACAATTTAACTTAAAATAGCAAAATAATTAAAAGTACTTAAAAGAAATCCGGAATTTAAATAACCAATTATTCGTAGTATGGCCTCCTTTGAGTCGCCCACGGCCCAAGTCTCCAAATCACCGATCATTACACGAGAAGGGTAAGGAAAGCGGGGTGAGTTACTAGAACTCAAAGAGTGTGTAACCCACTTACCATTGTCCACTTTGGGCCAAAATCCAATTAAGCATTTATTGGGCCAAAGCCCATTTACAATTATAATACAATAATAACATATATAATATGAATATGATATGCAATCCCCAAACCAAACCTAATTTCCATCCGCTACACACCACCCGTACCAACCAGCACACCTGTGGGGAGCTTTAGTCACCCACCCCGCCAACACACCAAAATAGGCATTAAGCCGTTTATATTAATTTGTGGACAAGCCACCAGATTCACAAAGTTTACATGGCATTGCCATTTTTCAGATTTGTGGCGAGCCACTGAAATTTGTAGCAAAGCTACGAACTTCTCTTCATCAATATCCCATCCCATGTAGTCCATGTATATAATGCATATTCATTTACAACAATTCATTCAAATATTTATTACGAACAATAAGGCCCATTATAACAATTATCATAATCTGGCCCATATCACATCCGGCCCATATATCAAATATCACAATTGGCCCATATAACCAATATTTCATTTTGGCCCATATAGCAAATATCACAATTGAGCCATATATCAAATATCACAATTGGCCCATATATCAAATATCACAATTGAGCCATATATCAAATATCACAATTGGCCCATATAACCAATATTTCATTTTGGCCCATATAGCAAATATCACAATTGGCCCATATATCAAATATCACAATTGGCCCATATATCAAATATCACCTTTATCGATTTGGCCCATTGAGGGCAATTTCATAATTTTCACAGTCTTAATACCGATTTCATAGTCTTTACCAACACACTGATAATTATGCCATTTTACCCGATTTCACTAACATGTGATTTAATCAAGCGATTAACACAATATAATTATTTAACCCATGAATACAGTGTGAGATTACACACCTGATTACGGTAAGTACTACACTTTCCTGATCGTCGACACCTAAAAATATTTTTAATGCTCGATTAGATCATGTACACTTATAGTAAATCTACTCTAAGATAAACGGTCTAGGTTTTTACCCTCGGAATCGCGAACAACTACTATTTGTCGGTTCTCCCCGGTTGACAGTCCACAACCCGGTGGGAAATCCTGAATCGCTGATGCCTCACAATTGCGAACAACTTCGAATATTTGATTCTCACCGGATGAGGGTCCACAACCCAGGAAGAAAGTCTCGAATCGCCAAAAAATTTCTTCGTTTGAATCTAGGAGGATCGTAAATCCGCTCCTTTTTCGATCACCAATCACTACCCCTTTTGATTCGATCTTGTTTGCCTCCATTGAAAATAAATATTAGTCCAAACTAATATTACGTTGTTATAAATGATTGATCTTAGGAGTGAAGTCGGCTTACCACAAAGATCCATATGATCTTAAGATGAAAGATCGATCGATAGAGTCCCTATAATAATATCGATTAATCAACACTATCTTAATGAATAAAAAGTGATTATAGAGTCCTCGAAGAATCCTTACCTTAGAGACTTTTGGACCGAATCCTAGCGATTAGATGATGACTTCGGAAACTCCAAGTTTCGGCCTTCTACTATATTTCTATGGCAAAGAAAAGTGATTTCGTATGAGAGAAAGTATGGTGATGGTCTCAATCAATATGGCCATCCCACACCAAGGTATAGATTCAGCACTAAGAGAAAGGATGAAATAAAAATACAAAAATGTTGTAATGGATCACTTACCGATTGATCGAAGTGTGAGTAGAAATATAGTTGAGAAGAAAATATGTATGAAGGGGAAGATTCGGCTATAGGGAGATGATCAATGATATTCGACCATGGTGAAAATATTAGAGAGGGAGTGATGTTTGAAAGTTCTTTGCAATAAGAAAAGAAGAAGGAAAAAGAAGTAGAAGATATGATGGTTAAGTTTCGGTTTTTCAAGGATGAAAAATGAACAAGGAAATGGTCTCCAAGTTTGTATGCGTTCATAAAGAGAAAGAAAAGAAATGAATTATGCCTCTTCAAGGTTGCATGGTTTCGCACAAAGAAGAAAAGAGTTTGGGAGAAAAGAAAATGATACCAAATTGGTCAAAAGAAATGGCCAAAACAACCAAAAATTTACCTATTGCTATTGACCACATTCGGCTAGGGGAAAAGAGTTTTGGAGAAAAATGATACACTAGTTGCTAATGAAAAAAAATGACCAAAACTAGCACCTAAACCTTACCAAAATGCTAATAAAATTCGGCCATCCCCCCTTAGCCCCATAAACTATCCAAATGCATAGCCAATTGGTCAAAAGTTTGGCCACCCAAACTTTCCAAAACATCACCCATGGAATAAGCCTTATGCTCCCCTCACATGCCATTTCCTTTTGATTCCTTTCCTTAACGTCAATCTTTCCTTAATCCTTTAGCCATCTTGCCATAAAAATAAAAGTCCAACTTACCATAATTAGTTCTTGGCCGACACTATAAGGAAGGAAAGTAAAAATAAAAAAAAATCACAAATGCACATAAAGGGATTCGAACTCCTTTCCTCAAGGTAATACATATGGCGCCATCTCCTCTTCACTACTAGCTCACTTATGCTAGCTATTTACCAATTTATATCATTAAGCTTTAAGGTCACTTACTCCATTACCTTAAAGTACTAAATGCCAAAATATTTTACTAATTCCAAATAAATCCCGAGCCTTCTTAGGACTACCTAAACACACACATTGGATAGTTTAACTAGCTGAGCACCAAAATAATGCAACATATAAAAATTCAAATTTTAGGATGTTACACAAGGACCAAATTGAGACAGAATAAAAATATGCGCAGCCAAATTAAAAACAAGAAAAGGACTAAAATAGAACAGCCCAAAAAGGCAGAAGGGCTAAAAGGATAAATAACCCTCTTTTTCAAAACATGCGGATCCTAAGGAAGCATGGGTCGGGTCGGACGGGTTAGTGTTGAAACGACGCCGTTTTGGCACCTGAAACCAGGTCCCAAAACGACGCCGTACGGGCTATACTATAAATATTAAAAATCTGACAAAAAAATCACTTTTCCAGCTTTTCTTAAAAAAAAAACATATTTCTTTCTCTTCTTCTCTCTGGGCATCAACCCAGAATCCGGCCATTCTCCGGCGAGTCCCCACCGTGGCTCCGCCATAGGCGGTGGCTGGAGTTGCATGAAAAACTGGGTTTCCTCAGCCCTTTCAACCCTATCCCTTTCTCGTAAAAAAAAAAAACTTCAAGTCTATTTTTATTTAAAAAAGGGATGATATGCAAAAGTACAACAACTTCCCCCACCAATGCCTTTCGAAACCTCATCAGAACTCCTATGGGTTCTTGGGTATTCAAATGCTGGCAATACTCGACAGAGCTACATTCTTGGTTTTGATGGCTTTATAGCCAAAAGAAATAATAATACAATATTGCTTCTTGGTTCTGTTTTACGTAAATGCATCCCTTTGCTCTTGTTTGCAGGTCTATGGAGGGTCAACAGAGGCAGAAGTCTTGCCATTTTGGTGCTACATCGGTGGAGGAGTCGTCCCTTGGGCGGTGTGCGCATCGAGGGCGCACATGGAGGCGCAGCGCCCTAGCTAGGTCATTAGGTTTTTTGTTTTGTTTTATGTTTTGGGCTGTTTTATTGGGCTAGGGTATTTAGTTTGGGTCTATTTTTGTCATTTTTGGTTGTTAATGGACAGTGGATTTATATTTTTTGTTTTGTTTGTGTTTTGGTTGGGCCAGGGCAAATTGGGCCTGCTACAGCTGCCCTTCTTTGCTCGTCGTCGTGTAACGAGAATGGAGTAAAGACTTTTAAGAAGGACCAATTTTGTCCGTTCTCGCCGAATCTTGACTTCTTGGAGTTCATCTTCTTCAAGTAGCCTCGTTCTAAACCACTGCAACTTCAGGGAGATAAGATCTGTGGCTTTAATCTGCTCCACTGCAACTTCAGGAAGATAAGGTTCGCCATGGCGGTTTGATCCATCCTACTGCGACTTCAGAGGTATAGGATTTGTGACTTGTAGCTTCAATCTATCTCACTGCAACTTCAGGGGGATAAGATTCGCTATCTTCAGTCTGCTCCACTGCAACTTCCGGGAGATAAGGCTGGTGGCTTCAATCTGCTCCACTGCAACTTCAAGAAGATAAGATCTGCCATAATTTGTAGCTTCAATCTGTTCCACTATAACTTCAGGGAAATAAGATTCTCTGTCTTGATCTACTCATTGCAACTGTAACCCGCTCCACCGGAGATAAAATCCGGCATAATTTGGCTTCAATCTGCTCCACTGCAACTTCAGGGAAATAAGATTCATTGTCTTTAGTTTGTATTTGCAAATTTAGGGAGATGAGGCTGGTGGCTTCAATCTGTTCCACTGCAACTTCAGAAGATAAGATCTCGCCATAATTTGTAGCTTCAATCTGCTCCACTTTGCAACTTCGGGAAATAAGATTCGTTGTCTTGATCTACTCATTGCAACTTCAGGAGATAAGGTGGGTGGCTTCAATCTGCTCCACTGCAAATTCGGGAAGATAAAATCCGCCATAATTTGTAGCTTCAATCTGTTCCACTGCAACTTCAGGGAAATAAGATTCGCTGTCTTCAGTTTGCTTCGCTGCAACTTTAGGGAGATGAGGTTGGTGGCTTCAATCTGCTCCACTGCAACTTCAGGAAGATAAGATCCGCCATAATTTGTAGCTTTAATCTGTTCCACTGCAACTTCAGGGAAATAAGATTCGCTGTCTTCAGTCTGCTCCGCTGCAACTTCAGGGAGATAAGGTTGGTGGCTTCAATCTACTCTACTGTAACTTCAAAAAGATAAGATCTGCCATCTTCGATCTACTCCATTGCAACTTCAAGGAGATAAGATCTACGACTTCAATCTGCTCCATTGCTACTTTAAGGAGATGAGATTTGTAGATTCACCGATCTTGCTACACCGTCCTCTGAGGGACATGACCTGTAGAATTAATTTCATGGGCCTATTCTTATACCAAATGATTAGGATGTCATGATCAGGGTGAATCAAATGCTTCTAATTAGATGTGTATGAATGATATTTGCATGAATTTAGAATGTCTTTTTGCAAGAATGATCCCTTTCTAATGCTTAGGTTGTCATTGCTCGTTGTTCATCAAGGTTGTATCACTGACGTAATATCCTGTCTTCTTGTTCAGCTGATATCTTTGATAGAAAATCTGAAGAAATAGTCACAATTTAGACTCTTCTTTCTCAAATATTTCCAACCCTTAGGTTTAGTGAGTTCTAAATAATAGTCCTATTTCATGTTCTTGTACTATTTAGAAGTTTCTAGAGTAATATGCAGAACTCCTTTTGTGAAAGTATTATTAGTCCATTAATCGTTATTTCAATGCAAAATGCTTGAAAAAGATCATAATGATGGACAAAATTGAAATTTATCAGGAACAAAATCTGAAAAGAATGGATTAATCAAAGAAATCAAACATTGCTGAAACACAAAATGAGTAAAAGGAAAATAGGTGCCCCAAATATCGCAGCATGAGCTTCTCTGCACAAACTTCTTGAGGACCCTTTTTGTGCTCAATATGTGTTTAGGGGATCTAGAGTACTCTGTTGATGCCCCAAGACGTAACATATCTCCTTCTTGTTAATTCAGAGAAAGCGAGACTATCGCATGCCCCATTTTTGATTAAAATTTGAATTGCCCTTTACGAGTTTTCAATTCAAAACCCCTTTATTCTCAAGGCGCCCTTTACGGGTTTTTGCCTTGGCCTCTCCTTTTTCTTTTCCTTTTCTTTTCTTTCTTTCTTTTCTTTCCTTTTTTTGTGTGTTTTTTTAAAATGAAGTACTTCTTGACTGAATCCGAATTCACTGGATTAGGCAGGCTCTTGCTGTCCATTTCAGTCAAAGTCAATGCTCCTTCAGAAAAGGTCTTATTTACAACATAAGGTCCTTCCTGTTTGGCATTTATTTTCCTCTGAAGTCCTTTTGTATGGGAAGAATCTTCTTTAATACCAAGTCCCCCTCATGGTATTTTCTGGAGTGAACCTTTTTATTGTGAGCTCATATCATCCATTTTTGGTACATTTGACCATGACGGATATCTCTCAACCTCTTCTCTTCGATCAGATTTAGCTGATCATATCGAGATTGGATCCATATGGCTTCATCTAACTTCAACTCTGACAAAATCTGGAGAGAAGAAATCTTGAATTCAATTGGCAAAACCGCCTCCATTCCATAAATCAATGAGAAAACTGTTGTCCCGATGGAGGTCCTGACAGACGTTCGATAAGCATAGATGGTAATTTCTTATGCTAATCTTTATGAATCTCAATCATTTTCCTTACGATCTTTTTTTAGGGTTACCTCCACTGCACCGCTTATTTTAGAGCGATGTGGTGTTTAATCTTGAACTGACTGCAAACTTCTAATATCGTGCTATTGTTTAATTTTAGTGCATTGTCAGATATGGTCCTTTTTGGCATTCCATATCAACATATGAAAAAAAAAACTTGCTGACTGTCGACCTTGTGACATTGGCATATGAAACAGCTTCCACCTACTTAGTGAAGTAATGGACGACCATAAAGATGAATAGATGCCCGTTAGAAGCCTTTGGTGAGATTGGCCCACTAACATCCATGCCCCACATAGAGAAAGTCCATGGAGATGTCATACATGAAGAGATGAAGGAGGTATAGGAATCTTGTCTCCATAAATTTGGCACTTATGGCATTTCTTGGTATAACTGATGCAATCCCCTTCCATGGTGGACCAGCAGTACCCGAACCTCATAATTTGCCTGGCCATTGTAAAACCATTAGCATGTGTTCCTCTTCTAAGAATTTCTTAGCCTTAATAGCATCCAAACGTCTTAGTAGCCCAAGCATATCTTGATACGATCATGCGAAAACATCTTTGAATTCTTGGAATAACTCAATGACGTTTCGCTTTGTCTCTGTGGTGATACAGGCTCCGATCTTCACCTCTTTCTCTTCTCCTAGGCTCACAATGACTCTTTGTAAGGTAGGATCTGTTTTTCATCTTGTTCTACCATCCTTAACAAATCAGGAGATAGGTTATAATCTCTGTCGTCTTCAAAGTCTTGAGATCCCTCTAGACACATATCTTGCTCAAAAGTAGATTCTGAGTCAGTAGCAATGTCGCTCATGTCATTGATATCTAGAGACCTGTTGTAGGTACGAAGGAATATTAAAAGAACAAATGAATCTAAGAATAATTATTTATGTGGTATGAACATGAATGAAATGAAGGAATAAAAGAATATTTGCTTAAAGTGAGACACAAAAATGCATTTTTCATTGAAAATAAAGGTGTTGGACATGAGTCTATTTCACGAAAGGATTCTTATTGCTTCTAGGCTTAAAGCAACAAGCATGTTTTTAATATTACTCTAAATTAGCTCTAAAAAATACAGGGATCTCTTCCAGAGTCCCATTTTTCAAAACACTCCCAAGTATGTAAGGGCAGACGCTTGGAAAATTCTATTCCCCGGTTCCCTATTCAGATAAGGCGTTAATGTTCAGATTCCCTGACATTCCTTTCGGGCTTTTGACTTCTTCAAGGAATTCTAGTTCCTTATTATCTATCAGGCCTTGCACCAAGGCCCTGAATTCACTGCACTTTTGAATCTTGTGACCTTCTTCATCGTGGAACTCACAGTAGTTCCTTGCTTCTCCAGGTTCCTCCCTTGAGTCCTGTGTGATTAATCCACTTTCTACCATTTTCTTCCAAAAATCTCTCAGTGGGGTTTTCACTTATGCTATATTCATCTTGATTCTCTTCCCCGTATTCTCGATTATCGCGTTTACCCCTTTGTCGGAATGGTTGGGTAATGGATTTTTTGCACCAAATGGATAATCGAATTTTACAATACCCATTTTGATGAGTCATTCGATTATCTTTTCGAAAGCGGTACAGTTCTCGATCGAGTGTCTTGTGATTCTCGTGTGGTACTTGCATTGGGCATTCGCGTCGTACCATTTGGGGAATGGAGGCTCCATAGGTTTTAGGTAGAAAGGGGATACTATATGTGCATCAAACAAACTTTGGTACAACTCCCCATACGTGATTGGGATGGGCATCAACCAGAGTTTTTCTGAGCTCGGTCTGGGATTGAAATCTTGCCTTGGGGGGACCTGATGGCTAGTAGTTTCTGTCTTTGGCTGGCTTACAGTAATCGGCTTTGAGTAGCCCTTGTCATACATACTCACATTATTCGCCTCATTTTCCCTCTTTTTCAAGGCTTTTAAAGTATTGATTAGGGAGCTCCTCTCTCGCCTTTTCTGTTTGTAACGATCTTCAAATTGTTTTGGGAGCTCCACTCTCACCTTTTTTATTTCCGCTAGATCATCCAGATCAAGGACGACAGGATTGATTGGATTATCCTTTGGACTAGAACCTGAACCTTTCGGGAAGTTCATCGGTGTCGAGGTACTGGTCTGGTATTGGGGTCTAATGTTAACGGACACCCTTTGTGGATACGCGTCCGGTTGTGCCTGGGTGTTTGTTGGGGTAAAGCCTAAATGATAAGCGCGGTCCTCGTTATCATCCCCGGAATTGACCATAGGGCTTTTTCCTTTTCCTAACCCTCCAGTTAGCATCTGGGTTAACTGGCTCATCATGTTCCTTTGAAATTCTAGCATCCGATTCCTCATATCTTGTTGAATTTTGGCCAATTGCTCTTGCATCTGTATTTGCATTTGCTCTAATCTTTTCAACCTTTGGTCCATTGCTTCAGTTTTTTCCTCGTGTACTTTAACGATATTCCAAGGTAAGGGTTTTTCGTGAGTTTTATTGTATATTATGCAATGCAATGCTAATGCATGGAATGAATGCACAAAAGGGGCGTTGATTCTAATTCAATTCTATTGGAACAACTTTTCTAGAAAAAAAATTCTTTACACAAAACGGATACATATACGGCCTTGTCCTCATACTCCAGGCGAAAACATCGATCCTTTTCTTCATATCCGGATGTTAAGACCAAATCTTACGAATTTCCCAAAAGATGTCTCTATTATCTCCTTTTTGCTTGATCCGGGCTGTGACCCATTGCTCACTTATCCTCGTGATGCTCGTTATCTTCTTTAAGTAAGTCGGGACGTTGACGGCTCCCGAATAATCTTTATTGGCTTGAATCCTGAAGCAAAGTCGTGTACTCCTCCGCGGACTCTCACCCTTCTCTCGTTGTGTTTAATCGGACCATATTCAGACGGCCGTATTGTATTCCACTTTATCAAGAAATTCATTTTCCATGACAAGCTCTCTATTTAGCAATTGAGCACGAATCAACACCTCTTTTCTATGATGAAAATGCAATGCAATCATAACCAAAACAAAAGAAACACGTCAGTACAGAAAAACATAAATAACAAATAGAGCACCTATTTGGATGACCTCTAGGGGTTCGGTGTGGTTCTACCTAGGGTAAGCTCTTAGGGCTCACTATATATGGTTTGGTTCTAAAGTAAAGGTACCCGAACCGGCAGATTCCTCGATCCTCACCCATTATAGGCTCATGCGGATTAAGTTCAGTTCAGGGGAATACATTTCCCTATGGCTATACGGAGATGAAAATCTCACGAAGACATAGGTACGGATGTATTCCGAAAGCGACCCACTATCCTATAAAGAGGTGAAGACCTCACGAAGGAATAGTTTCTCACTCCAACTTAATAGGGTAAATCGAGTGAGTATGCAATATGATGCGCAAAAGTATACTAAGAGACTCGAACCAAAAGCAAACATATTAAATGACGCAAACCACGAAAATGAAATGAAAAGATCGTAATTTTAAATCAGATTTCTAATTTTCGACAAAAGGACAGAAAATAATCAATTTACTGCTTGACTCTCTTATTGGTCCCCAGTGGAGTCGCCAAGCTGTCGAAACCATTTTTTTGTAAAAGGGGTCGACTTTGATTTTGAAAACAAAAATGAACATGGGAGTCGCCACCATTCCTTTTTTTAATGAGGTGTGATCGGATCACCTCGTGACTTGATCATTTTAGTAAAAGGTTTGATTTACTAAAATGACGATTTTGGTCTACGAAATTCAAAAAACGGGTTCGAGAGTCGGTTACGTACTAAGAAGGATTAGCACCCTCGTAACGCCCAAAATTGGCACCTAATTGATTAATTGATGTCTTAGTGTCGAAAGCCGAAAGTTCGAAAAGAAATTTAATATACAATCCCTCTTTATACTATGTTATTTTTACGTGAAAGTCGTTTGAATGAATCAAAATGTATGTTAAAGGCCCTTTATCTCGAGGTAGCAAAAGAAGTCGTATCCCGTAAGTTAGGAAACGGCGTTTTAACTTTTCCAAAATAAGTCGACCCTTTATTTTATTATTGTAACACCCCAAACCCGGCCCAAACGTTACGACCAGATCTGGTATGCTACAGTTTTAAGGTTAAAAACTTTACTTGGAATGATTCTGAAAAACTTAGTCGTTTTTGTAGATAATCTTTAAATAGGTGGCACTGGTAGAAAATCTTTGAAATTTTATTTTTTTTCCAAAACAAGTGTTATTTTAAATAAGGTGTGAAAATCCCATTTTTATTTCTTTTAATCATAAGTCCCTGATCATGAATGAAAAAAAAACATAAACATTGACAAGTATCAACTGATAACCTAAGCGATGGAGGCCTTATTACATCAAATAATTCCAAAATTTAAACTTAAAATAAAATGGAAATTTAATAAATAAAAGACTTGTTGGCCCCCGAGTGCGCTTCTCGCTCCCTTGTCCACGATCTACTGCTCATCTGAAAGGTTAGGAAAAAATAATAGGGTGAGTCACCAAGACTCAGTGTATAAATCCCTAAAACACTGACCTGATGAAACACCCCAAACCCGGCCCACGAGCTTTGACCAGATTTGGTATGTTCCTCAAGTAAACCGGTTCAAAATTCTTTTGTTACTTAGGAAAAACTTGTATGATTTTCAAAAAATATTGTTTGGGTTGGGCTTGAGTTGAAAACAAATTCATCTTATGTTAAAACCCATTTATTTAAGGTGACAAAACATTTAGAGTTAATTTTAAAAAGGAATTTACTTAAACTTTAATTGATAAAAATCCATAAACATAATAAATAAAAGAAAAATAAAGTAAACCACAATGGCCTTATTATATCAATGATCCCAAAGTAAAACTTAAAATACTTAAAATAAATTGAAAGTCCAAATCATAAATTTCTTGCTATGCATGGCCACCTTTAAGCTCCTGCCGACCGGTCCATTACTTGCTCATCACTGAAAAATATTCCCCAAGCGGGGTGAGTCAACAGACTCAATGTGTACACAACACTAAGTCATAATAGAATCAGGCATGCAAATGATACACATTCAAATCATAGAATACAATTAATGATGCATTCCCAAACCCAAACCTAATTAACCATCCGCTACACACCACCCGCACTCGCGGTCACACCGTGGGACTACTAAGTCAACCCTCCATCCGCTACACACCATCGAAGGCGATCATCTGCGATCGACGTGCTCATCGCCCATATAATTTGTGTCATTAGACACCATATTCAAATAATGTAACCGAAGTTACCAAATTCGGATAATGTAACCGAAGTTACCATATTCAAATTTTGTGACCGTAGTCACCATATTCGATTAATTGGTGAGACCGAAGTCAACACCTTCTTCCCTTTCACATAGATCCCGAATGCCCCATAAATTTTATATCATGCATAACATACTTAATTCTCATTCATGTTACTATTCATATGTTCAAAATATATCATATTCATAATCCTATCAGTAGGAAACGTGCACTGGTACTTTTACCACATTTGTGGTACTTAGCCACATTCACATTCTTATGCATATTCATATATTAAAATAATTGCCATATAATATATCGAAGGTTAGTATGAGTACACACATTCTTAATAATACATTTAATTTAAACATAGCCATGAACCTATCAAAACTTAGGGTAGGGTACACACACGATTTGCTTAACGAATTCCTTGAAATCCGAAATCGATCTATGCCTTAGATCTCAAATTCCTACATTTGATTAATCCCTTACTAATTTAATAAAAGCCATTCGACCATAAATCCAAATCCTAGTAGGATTAGTATTCTTAAAACTTACCTTGAAATTCTCAAATCCCAAAATCCTTGTATCCTCTCACGAAATCCCTATAACTACATGTTAGATCAATTTCTAACATTTATTCACAAAAAATAACCCTTAGCCGTATGTTAAATATGACTTACCTTAGATTCTTAAATCCCAAATTCACCGAATAACTAGGGAACACGCGGCTTATGGTGTACCTTCGGAAAAGAACTTCTCCTTCCTTGTAGTCGACACTTAGTAAATCCCGAAAGATCTCTTGACAATGGATATTAAGGGTATTAGAATCTTAATTTCGACAGCCTTAAAAAGAAATAGAATGAGAATCTAACCTAATCTTACCCTTCTCAAGAATTTGATGGAACTCTTGCTTGAACCCTTAGCGATGATTCGGCTATGGCTTTGATGTGGATAACAATTTCGGCTCTTGAGGCTTAGTGAGAAATCGACTAGGGCTATTGGTATCTTCGGCTTTTGATTGTGTTTGTAATAGAAGAAGAAAAGAAAAGAGAAAAAGAGAATAATGGCGAGAGAAAATTCGGCAGAGAGAAGAGGAGAAACTTTAGAGAATTTGTGAGGAGGTTTTCTTGAAAAGAAAAGAATGAATGAAGAATAGCCTTACTCTTCCTTTTATAGCCAAAATTACTAGCTAGAGTCCTTTACTTGGCCACCACTCTTCTATTTTGATAGCTTTATCCCTTGATTTATCACTTTAATAAAACTTAATCCAATAATTATCTCTTATCTCTTAATAAAAATAATACTAATAATAATCCTCTTTTATCTCTTCCTTATCTATCAAAATAAAAAGAAATAATATCCACATTTATCTCTTGAAAATAATCTAAAATAAATCCATTATTTATCCCTTATTATTCACATATTTATGCAAATAAAACTCTTCCTTTTCTAGAAACCCATGCCAGTCCACCTCAGCCTTTCTCGGAAGCAAAAATAAAACTTATTTATTTGCTTCTCAAGTGACTCGAACTCAGCCTATTTCCTGCATGTGACGCCATCTCCTTAGGCCCTAAGTGGCATCTTGAGCCACTTTTCCAAGCTTTGTTTGTGTGTCAAACTTCTCCAACTTTTTCTTTTAAGGCCCTCTAGCCCTTATTTCCTATTTTGAACTTTAAAATTTGACATTTCGGCATCATTTCTAAGTTTCCTAAAATTTTCGATCGGCTCTGTTTGCTGACCATTTTCTTACATTTCTAGGTTTCCAGAAATGTTCAGGTTTCCAAAAATGTTCAGGTTTCCAAAATGTTCAGGTTTCCAAAAATGTTCACTTTCCTCTTTTAAACTTAACGTTTCCAAAGCATTTCCTTACATTTCCTTACATTTCCATACATTGCCTTACATTTCCATACATTTCCATGCACCTTAGGGTTCCTAGAACTCCTCAGAACACATCCAACACACCCACTGAGCCCACTATCTCATGAATTACACACGAACGCATAACCCCTAATCTAGGATGTTACACCTGAGGCCCACAAACACATTATGGGCCTTGGCCCATACATAGAGGCAATAATCGTAATTACATGATAAATAGTAAATGATGAATAGCCCAACCCATCCTAGAATTCCATCCTCTACACACCAGCCCGTACCAACCATCACACTTTGGGGATTTCTACAATCAACCCTCCATCCGCTACACACCATAACGACAGTCGTACTGCCTATTCCTGTTAGTCAGGAATCATTAAACGTGGCATAGCCACCGATCACTAGGTGACCTAACATTTATATAACGTGGGATTTCTACCACCGATCAACATTGTGACCTATCATGCACTTCCCTTCATTATCATAATCCCACCCCATGCATACACACATAAAGAAAACATCATACAAAGCTTTCATATATTTCGATACACATAGAGATTTCTATGATTACGTGCTGGCATCCTTGCCTAACCCTTTTAGGGTTTTATTCGATATCTACACACTCCTATTATCCGGCTTTTAGCCCATAACATAAACATGTATATACATTCATACAGATTATTTGTGTGTTAGAGATCTACACACTTGATTACCGTTAGAACGACACTCTCTATGTCGACACTATCAGAAGTCGATACAACTGCTACTTGCCTAAGGTGTTGTTCGTGCCGGTCCATAACACGGTGGCCAATCCGTGCTGCGACACACTTCGTTTCTTAAACTTAGGGATTCTCTCCTTTGCCTGATCCATATTTAATTCCATCACAAGTCCTTGTCAGAACTACTATCACAACATATGATCGTTAATCCACATCATAAAGTTAAGATCTCGCATGCGATGAACGAATCTAGTGAAAATCTAGGGAAAATCACCTTACCTTAAAATCCCGAAATTGGAGCCTAGCGATTTCCGGCTTTTAAATCTAGATGATCAGGTTTCCTTCAAATCTCGGAATGCCGCCCAAACGCAAAAGAGAGGAAATATTAGCTTCATTCGCAGACCTTAACAACCAAGTGGCCATTCGGCCTTGTCTCTTAAAAAAACGAAAGAGAGATTGAAGAGATAGGAAAATCGGCACTCACCTTAACGCAGAGAATTCGACTACCCCTTAGAGATTTCGGCTTTTTGAGAAGATCAGAAGAGAAGATGATTCGAAGAAATCTATAGAGATTCAACTTTTAGAAGAAAGAAGAGAATAATGGAGTTTTCGGCTTTTAGGAGAAAGAAGAGAAAAGAATAATGGGGTTTTCGGCTTTTAGAAGAAAGAAAATGTGGAAACCCTAAATGCCGAAAAATAAAGAAGAGAACCCTCCCCATTTATAGAAATTTCGGCACTCACCTATGAAAAACCGAAAGTGCCCTTCCTGATAACTAAAAATTAATCAAATAAAAAGGGAAAATTCGGCACCCCCTTTTCCATAAAGAAACCGATTTCTTCAGTCCTCTAGGTGATGGAATTTCGGCCAACTCCTAGCCTTGTAGATAGCTCCTATCTTTTCTCCTTTTTTTTTTCCTTCCATATTATCAACTATATTATCTACATTATCCCATTCACATAAATTCTCCTATTTTTGAGCCTTGTTTCCGTCCACTCTACCTAACCCTAATACCGAAATTTAGCTAACTTAAATTAAAAGAGTTGGGCTCCATGTAACTTAAATTTGGGCCCCTTACTCCCTTGTGTGGCGTCACCTCCTTGCTCTCTAAGTGGCGCCCATCGACCACCGGACCACAAGCCCATTTTGATATTTTAAACTCGGATACCACCTTTTAAACCCTATAGTGCCCAAACAAAAATTTAACTAAGGCTTGACCCAATCCACGAGCCCAATTTGGACCCCTAATGCTCAAATTAACTCATTACACATATTCACCCATTAAATGCATAGGCCCAAAAATTCAGGATGTTACAGTTATTTAATCAAATTTTTAATTTCAAAAGGATGTTCGGTTATTTTGGATTCAACGAGAAAATTGAAACCCCGTAAGTTAGGGTACGACTTCTCGAATTTCAAAATACGAAACATTGCCTATTTAAAAAGTTTGAATGAATACAAGAGTAACATTCAAAATGATGTATACTTATTTTGTTTGGGATATAGTGTAAAAACCGATTATATCTAAATTTAATGATGTGATGACGCTACAAAATGAGTATACAGGAAAATATTAAAACGATAATTGTTATACTTATAGCAATAGATTTCTTAATTCACGATTTTAGTAATAAAACAAATAAGGTAATACAAAAATAAAAGAAATGAAAATAGTATCCAATATTTTGAAAATGAAAGAATAATAAATGGATAAATGGAAAAAATAATGAGTAACATCAAATTTAAACATTTTTTTAAAAAATAAAATGAAGAATAAATAAATAAGTAAAACAAATAGATAACTTAAGTATTTAAATAATAATAGATAAATAAAATAAATATATGTAATATTAAATTTGAATGCCTTAGATATAAAAGAATGATGAATAAATAGATAAATTGACAAAATAATCATAAATAATATTAAATCTTAAAAGATAAGAGAATAATGAGCAAATGATAGATTTAAATAATATTAAGCTTAAGTACAAAAGAAAAAAAATAGTAACGCAATTAATATTAACTTAGAATATGGAGAATAATAAATAAATAATCTCGAATTTAGATGTTTGAAAGTTAAAACAAATAAATAAGTAACTAAATAAAGAAACAATTAAATATATAAACAAATAGGTGAACTAAATATAGATAATATTTGATTAAATAAAATAACAGAATAATAAGTATATAAATAGATATACATATACTATTAAATTTAAATATTTCAAAAGTAAAAATAATGAACAAATAGATGAAATAATATAAGTAATATTAAATTTAATTTTTCTTAAAGTAAAAACGATAAATTGATAAATCAAATACAAATAATGTTAAAACTAAATAAACGAGGAATGAGCAAATAAATAAATAAGTTTAAATAATAAAAAAACAATAATAACAAATAAATAATGAAATTAATTAAATCAGGATAAAATTGAAGTTAGAAACAAAATTAAGGGCATAAATCGTAATAAATAAAAATAAAAGAGGGGGACATGGACTTAAATGGAATGCGCGCAGAATGAATAGGGATTAAATATGAAATTATTCCAAAATCCCAAAACGCATCGTTTCCGCGTTCGTCCTTTAAACTTACTCAAGGACCAAATTGAGACAGAATAAAAATATGCGTGGCCAAATTAAAAACAAGAAAAGGACTAAAATAGAACAGCCAAAAAGGCGGAAGGGCTAAAAGGATAAATAACCCCTTTTTTCAAAACACGCGGATCCTAAGGAAGCATGGGTCGGGTCGGACGGGTTAGTGTTGAAACGGCACCTTTTTGGCACTTGAAACCAGGTCCCAAAACGACGTCATACGGGCTATACTATAAGGGTACGTTTGGTTCACTGTAATGGAATAGGGTTGTGATTGAATAGAGCTGTAATAAGTAATTCAACTGTTTGGTTGAATGGAATGATGTTGTAATAGCATAAGAAAAAAAAAACTAAAATGACTAGAATACCCTTAGCAAAATTTTTTTTAGGTAGATATTGTTATTGTTATTAAATTTTAATAAGATTATTAATATAAATAATAAATAATTTAATCATATTTTAACATAATTATTATTAAATATAATTTAATAAAAATATATAATTTAATAAAATTCTTAATATAATTATTCTTATATGAATTTACTAAAATCATAATATATAATACTATAAAAATATTATATAATCTACTTTATTATTTTTAAACCGCAATACATATTTAATGTGCTAAAATATCATTAGTGAAACAAATAATTTAATTATTCTACAATAAAAAAATGTTAGAAGTAATAAATAACTTGAGAATTATATTTTGCATAAACATAATATTCATATATTAACAAAAGGTTACATGATTTCATTAGTTTATATGTCATAATCCATATGTTATAAAATTTTACAACATCAAAAAGTTACAACATTGTAATGACATATATCATGCCATTATACCGTCCCAAATATTACAAACACAAAAAGTTACCAAAATATCATCAACACAATTATGATTTTTAATGGTCGGCAAGAAATCTTCTGACCCATTCTAATCGTACAGAAGAAGGTAAACTAAAGAAAATGAGCATTTGCGTTGGATGATCTGAAATTTTGCTCAATGCTCGAAAACGCTCTTCCACAGTTAAACCTTCTATTTCACATAATGTTGGATATAAATTTATAGCTTTTTCTTGGATGATATGAAATTCTTCTGACTTTTGTTGAATTACCGCATTGGAGGCAATACTCCTACTGATTTGTTCGCCAACGGCCCGCATGTTTTCCGCCAATAAAGTGGCAGCATCATGAAATGAAGAAGAAATATGATCACTTGCATCAGAATTCTTTTTTTTTCTTCTTTGAAGATGTGGAACCCCGTGGTTTCAAGTGGTTTGCGATTACAGTATTGAAACATCCATGTCATCCAAAGAGATATCAGCTTCACATCCATAGAAATCGTTTCTTTCTTCATGAATATTTGTAGTAGCTACATCCTCAACATTTATTTCTTCAATGATATCCGCGGCTGTTTGAGCATCTTTCCCAGTGGCTCGATCTTTTGCGTAGATGGCAGTAAGTTGGTCGTAATAAGGGAAACTACGATGTTTGAACTGACCTGCTTCTTTATGACTCTATAAAAATGAGGAATTCATATAGTTATAAGTTTGGTGAAAATAAGATAATAAAGACTTGAAATAATTCTTACATTTATATATGAGTTCCAAACCGCATCTTCAGCAACAACGAGCTGCCTATGCTCATCCCAACCAAAACCGCTATTGTTTTTTCCATTAAGCATGTCATAAACGATTGACCAATCCCTTTTCAGTAGTCTAATCCTCGATTCAATATTAGGTTTAGCCTTCAACATTGCATTGGGTAAAACTTTTTCTAACATTCTTTCCAACTCATTTAAATAACCGGCTTTAAATCTCGTATCAGCATTAAAGGTTCCAACATTGTGCAAGTCGACCATACAAGAAACCAACGCACCATCTTCTTCTGGAACCCATTTCCTTTTGGTTCCTCGAGAACTTTGGGAAGAAACATTTGATTCTGAAAAACCTGACATAATTATCTTAAGAAAAAAAAAAAATTAACATTTGACAGCATTAAGACATAAGAGGTAGCTAGATTCTGTAATAATGGTAAGCTTGAAATTTTAACAATTGCAAAGGAAAAAAACATAATTGTATATTGCAAATTATGTATCTTAAACTACAACCACACCTTTAAATCTAGAGCTGTTTATTCGAATACCCAAAAGAAAATAGGAAAACAAGTTCATAAACAAACAAACCACAATGTTGGAAAAAAAAGAACTCAAAATACAAACTGTAACTTACATTTGCAAATCTGAAATGTCAAATTTCATTCAATAAAATCAGCTATTGGCTTAGCAAATAATAATGTTTTGAACATTAAAAAAAATAATTAATAATGAACATCTAATCTTGAAATACATCCACATCCACATCCAATTTATACAATTGTAGCGAACTAAACGTGCTGATATTGAATGATTGATGCCATTGCTGATAGCAAAGGTCAGAAATGAAAATCGAAATAACTGCTCCATTTCAATGAGTTCTCAATCATTGGGCCAAAAAGAATGCTGCAAAATGAATTTGCAAAAGCACAATTGTAGTTTTTAAACCTAAAATGTTGAAATAAAATAAATTACCCATATCTACTATGCAGTAATCAATCAACTTTGAAAAGTCTGAGCATTCAAGCATTAACTTCCTCACCCTAAATAAGATGCTAGTAACATTTATACTAAAAAAACCTCTCAATTCAATAAAACACCATTCCAGCTACCAATAATCCCAAAGAACCGCTTGCTTGGAAGTTGTATTAAAACAAGGCATGGACCCCGACATGCATGCATTATCAATAAAGGAATAGAGGTAAAAAAATAAGAATAATGCAAACACTAGATCAGTGACGATTCTAGATGGATTTTCAAACAGATTACGAAACTTAGTAATTGAAACATGTAAAATCTTATGATATAATAAAATAAAACTAAAATTATAGCAAAGATACTTAAACACATACAACCAACAAAGTCATCAACTAAGGAACATCAAAGATCTTCAAATAAACCATATGGCGGGAAAAAAATCACTTGTGATGGATCAAACTTTAATAAGGCTCGGACACCATATAAATGCAAGTGACAGTGACAAAGAAAGATGATTTCAATCAAAGGAAGCAACCGTATTTATACATGAAAGAAGCCTATAGATACTCCTATTCTATAGGAGACTTATTTGCAGATGATACAAACAAACAAAAAAATTCAAAACAAAGGAAAACAACAGCAAATTCAAATAAAGAATAACACCGTAAAGTTAAAACACATGATTAATAGAAAGAACTCAATGCCCTCGAAGGCTAGACCTTGGAATAGTTTCATAAATTGTGACACTATGGGATTTCACTCAAGACTTTTCCACATCTACTACTACCGGTGCCATCATTAGCCATAAGACCATGAATTATATCAACAATAATAACAAAGAAGACGGAAGGAGAATAAGAATCACAAAAACAATGATAAGTAGTTAAAAGGATGGGGGCCAACATTGATGCCATAGCAACCTCTCCGGACAAAGTATCCCAGGATATGACCAAAATAATACCAAAGATTGTGTGGTAAAAGATATGGAGGTTAAAGAAATAAAAGCGATGCGACCCTCGATCTAGTGTACGGTTCTAGATGGATTTTCAAATAGATTCTCAAACTCGATGATTGTAATATCTAAAATCTTATGATATAGTTGAATAAAACTAAAATTATAGCAGTATGCTTAAACACATACAACCGCAAAAGCCATCTATCAAGGAACACCAAAGATATTCAAATAAACCATATGACGGGAACAAAAATTGTCACTTGCAATGGATCAAACTTGTTGGAGTTTAAGAAGGCTCTGACACCATATAAATGCAAGTGACGGTAACAAAGAGAGATGGTTTTATTGAATGGCTATACATGAAAGAAGCCTAGAGATACTCCTATTCTATAGGAGACTTATTTGTATAAAATCTTCGTTCACAATAAATGAGGGGTTGAACTGAACTTAATGCAATTGATTCTATTCGAATCTTGCCTTTTGCAACTCTGATTTTCATATTCGAATCTCAACTGTGGCAATTCAACCACATTTCAAAGAAGGAGAACTTTAGTAAGCATGCATGAGATAGTGACATTACAATTGAAATTTATGAAGTGTGCAAAGCAAACAAAAAGTATGACATGAAGCATTAAAGGATTAGCGAGAAAACACTCACGGTTTGAACAAATCCAACATCAACAATCCACCTTGCACACAACTTACAATTCCATGATTGAAAATCAATTATACAGGGATATAAACATAAATGAGCCCTCAAAATACATAAAAATCTTAGAAAAAATTTGGCATACCATTGTCCAACACTCACACTTGAATCAGAGTAACATAAAAGAAAATCTCATACGCCAAGGAAACGCGGTTTGCAACAACACAAACATGATAATGGCGAGATATTAAAAATCATGATAAACCCTCGAGATCTCATAGATATAACGAGATCATTTGCGCTTTTTAAACTCACTGATTTTTATTACAAGCTTTCACCATATCAAAGAATGTTGACAAGAAGAAAGAAAGAAAAAGAAAATAAGTTGTTCTTCCTACGAAAACAAAATTGAAGGGGAAAAGAAAAGAGATGATATTGAATGTTGAATTGTTGATGCCATTGCTGATGGCAACTCGAAACTAGCCAACCCGAAAGCCAATCATGAACGCTCGCTCGGGGCCAAGCAATGTAAAGAGCGGAAAGAAAGAGGGCATGTCTCACTAGCAAGACAAAAAGGGTGAGCGCCTAGCGTGCCCCCTTTATTACTAGGTTGGGCAAGCTTTCACAGAAAGAACACCTATGGCTTTTCACACTGAACTTCTCTAACTAAGAAAATTAGAGAAAAAAAAAAGGAATCAAAGGCCATCACTTACCGTAAATAAGGAGCTTTAACGGGAAGGAAGATGAATGTGGTGAATGAATGCTTGATTTTTCGTCGACTAAGGAGCTAATTTCTCTAGGGTTTACTTTGGGGTGAAATTGTCTGTGAAAGTGAAAACCAGGAAGATGAGAGACGGGAGGAAGATGAGAGACGAGATTTTTTGGTCCAAATAGGGAAAAATGTTTTTACCCGGTAGCATTGAATAGCTAATCAGACCCCAAGCCTCTGAATAGCTATTACGTCCCGTACTGTAATAGAGGCTGAATGGAATCAGCCTGTAATAAGTTATTACCTTAAACCAAAAAATTGCTTATGTGGCCCCATTGAATAAGGCTGGAATGCATAAGCTATTCCATCAAACCAAACATGCTGTAAATATTAAAAATCTGACAAAAAAAATCACTTTTCCAGCTTTTCTTAAAAAAAAATACATACTTCTTTCTCTTCTTCTCTCTGGGCATCAACACAGAATCCGGCCATGCTCCGGCTAGTCCCTACCGTGGCTCTCGCCACAGGCGGTGGCCGGAGTTGCATTAAAAACTGGGTTTCCTCAGCCCTTTCAACCCTCTCAATTTCTCGTAAAAAAAAGAAACTTCAAGTCGATTTTTATTTAAAAAAGGGATGATATGCGAAAATACAACAACTTCCCCCACTACTGCCTTTCGAAACCTCATCAGAACCCCTATGGGTTCTTGGGTATTCGAACGCCGGCAATACTCGACAGAGCGAGAAGACCAAACGATGGGTAAGTTTTATTATTTATTTATATTTTATGATAAATAAAAGATTGAAAGCATAAAAAAATGACCTTTCAAATCTGTATTTATGTTTTTTGATTTCTTTTCTCTCCCCCCATTACATTCTTGGTTTTGATGGCTTTATAGCCAAAAGGAATAATAATACAATATTGCTTCTTGGTTCTATTTCTGTTGTCTGTCCCTTTTGCTCTTGTTTGCAGGTCTATAGAGGGTCAACGGAGGCAGAAGTCTTGCCATTTTTGTGCTACATCGGTGGAGGAACTGTCCCTCGGGCGGTGTGCGCGCCGAGGGCGCACATGGAGCCGCGGTGCCTTAGCTAGGTCATTAGTTTTTTTTTGTTTTATGTTTTGGGCTGTTTTATTGGGCTAGGGTATTTAGTTTGGGTTTATTTTTATCATTTTTGGTTGTTAATGGACTGTGGATTTATATTTTTTGTTTTGTTTGTTTTTTGGTTGGGCTCGGGCAAATTGGGCCTACTACAGTGGCCATGTATGATTTGGAGCTTGAGTAGTTAGGTGTAAAAACTGTATTTTTGCATGGAGAACTTGATGAGGATATTTACATGCAACAACCAGAGGGTTTTACACCCTCAGAAAAAGAGGACTATGTTTGCTTGCTGAAAAAGTCCCTTTATGGTTTGAGACAGTCACCAATACAGTGGTACAAGAGGTTTGATTCATTTATGACTTCTCATGATTTCAAAAGAAGTAGTTTTGACAGTTGTGTTTACTTTAAGAAAAACAGTGATGGTTCTTTTTGTATCTACTCATTTATGTTGATGACATGTTGATAGCAGCAAAAGATAAAGGAGATATAAGAAATGTCAAAGCCCAACTAAGTGAAGAATTTGAGATGAAAGATTTGGGACCAGCAAAGAAGATACTTGGTATGAAGATTCTTAGAGATAGAAAAGCAAGTAAATTGTACCTAAGTCGGAAGGGTACATTGAGAAAGTTCTTTGCGAGTTCAATATGCAGTGTTAAGCTGTTAGTACTCCTTTTTATGACCCATTTCGGACTTTCATCGGCTTTGTCTCCACAATCGGATGATGAGATTGAGTACATGTCACATGTTCCATACTCTAGTGCAATGGGGATCTCTCATGTATGCTATGGTTTGTTCACGTCGAGTTTATCATATGCGATCGGTCACGATTAGCGATACATGGCGAATCCTAGTAAAGAACATTAGAAAGCAGTTCAGTGGATTTTAAGATACTTACGAGGTACTACTGATGTTTGCTTACAGCTTGGAAGAACTAGAGATGAAGTCATTGGATATGTTGATGCTGATTTTGTTAGAGACCTTGAAAGAAGAAGATCTCTCATAGGTTATGTCTTTACAATCGGAGGTTGTGCAATCAGTTGGAAAGCCATTTTGCAAACTACAGTCGCTTTGTCTACCACTGAAGTTGAGTATATGGCGACTACTGAGGCTTGTAAAGAAGCCATTTGGTTGAAAGGACTCTTTAGTGAACTCAATAAAGACCTTCAAATTAGTATAGTATCTTGTGACAGTCAGAGTGCCATCTTCCTTACAAAAGATCAAATGTTTCATGAGAGAAAAAAACACATTGATGTTCGGTATCATTTTATTCATGATATTATTGCTCGTGGTGATATTGTTGTGAGCAAAATTAGTACTCATGAAAATCCTGCAGATATGATGACTAAGTCACTTCCTATAACCAAGTTTGAGCATTGCTTAGACTTAGTTGGTGTTCATTGCTGAAGTTAAACCCTGAAGGGGTATTATGGAAGAGGTGGGGAACTTATTCGTTAAGAGTTTGCGATGAAAAATTTGTTCATTGAGAATTCGTGTCAAGGTGGGGATTGTTAGAATTGAGTGACCCGAATCCTTATTTGAATAAAATATAGTGGTAAAATAAAATAAAAGTAAAATCCATATAGAACTACACTTCTTTTATTTTATTTTAGAAGAAGGTTTTTGAAACCTTATTAAACTCCATCTATTTGATATTGATTAGAATAAGGTGTTTCAATCTTACTACACTCCTATTAGAATATGATTTTACAAGCCTATAAATAGACATAGTCTACTCCTCTTGTAATCATTCGAATTCAACATAGTAAATTTTCTTCTCCTCTGCCCGTGGTTCTTTTCCAAAAGGGTTTCTACGTAAAAATCTATGTGTTCTTTATTTTTATTTCTTTTTTCTTTGCGATATATTGTCATTACCGGCATTCTATTTTTACAGCGTTTTTTGAAACAGGCCAAGGGAGAAAAAAATTAAGTTGTTAAAACTAACCTGGGGAAATCTTAGGTTCTAAACAATTGCAAAAGTCTTAAATTTGGGTCCCTACAGGTATTAGAAATCAAGATTGAATATCAAGAATAATTTTTTTTCATCTTAGAAATCAAGTTTGAGTTAATAAGATTATTTTTTCATTTTATTTTACTATTATGTATAGTTATGTTACTATATGGTGATAATAATTTCTAATATGACCTGCAATTTATTTTTGTTGATATACAATTTTTTTATTACTTTAATATGGTAATAAATTGTTTTAATAGCAACTAATATATATTAATTTTAATTTATTTTTCAAGTTTAGTGTAGAAGATGAATAACAAAATCTTCGTATACGTCTATTTCGATAGGGTAAGTTATCATACAAAAGTTGGTTGTATATTTGAATCACGTCATCAAATAGGAATATGAGGTTTAACAAGAGAGTTAAACTTGATGAAATCAAAGAAAAGATTGGTGCGAAAATTGCTTGACATTGTGGGAGGAGGTTGTCCAAACTATTCTACAAATTTTCAGCTTCGTCAAATCCGTGCAAATATAGAGAGATGCAACTTGTAGAGGATGATGATGTGGAGACTATGATCACACTATATTGCTTGACTAGTAACGTTGAACCAGTTGAATTGTTCACTAAGTTGGCGGAAGTTGAGCCGGTACAAAATGTCACTCCATTAAATAAAAAATATGGAGTTCATGACCAATATATAGAGTGTAACACCCCTCACTTGTCTCCGTCGCCGGAATCAGATTATAGGATGCTACAACAATTAACAAAATAGGAACATGCAACTTTAAATAAAAAAATTCTTTAAAACAATCATTAAATCTAATACATCATGCAAATCATGCTTTACATACAAGATTAGGCTTAAACTGAGCTTACAAAAGCTCTAAAATCAACCTGGAATCAAACAAGGACTGATTTGAAACTTTTCACAAAAGAAAGGGAAAAGTACAAAATAGGGGTTACACGGTCGTGTGGCCAAGCCGTGTGACAGGTTGAAACCATGTAGCATTGGAGTCACATGGCTGTGTGACTGGGCCGTGTAACTCACTGAAACCATGTGGCAATTTGACTTACCATAACTATAGTCCTCACACGGACGTGTCCCCAGCCCTCGTGACAATCGAAAACTGTGTGACCTAAATGCAACATATTTCCTAATGACACATGGTCGTGTCACAATCCCATGTGTGACACACGGTCGTTTGCGACACGACCGTGTGGCTAACCGTGCGACACCCCAATATGCCATTTTGGTAATTAAATCAAGCTAAACATTAAGGTAAATTTCAAGTACACATAGACAACTTGTAACCTTATTCTAAACATTACAAAACCAAGTTAAAACATGTCACGTAACATCCTAGTAGTGCCTAACTAATATGCCACATTGGCACCATCACAAACAAGTTAAAAACATTACGGAAACATCTAACTAAATTTGATATCGAAATGTTCCGTTCATATGGTTCAATCATGCATAATAACCTATATTGCAATTGTACATTTTTCCATGATAAACTTACCAAGTCTCACCTTTAATCATGCTAAAACATACCCTAACATCTATCAAGCTTGACCAAATAGGTGTCAAACTTAGCAAATATCATTTAACATTCATGCCTTAACACTTCATTCAAACATCACCTATAATCAAACTCATTCTTGATTCGAAGCCATAAATACATCAATTAGAAATATATATACCATTCATGTCATCAAAACATACCATATAAACCTTTAAAGTCAACATTACTTATAAACCATTACAACAACTTTCCAAATTCATAATTTAAACATAAAAACACTTGATCACAACCAAACCTATATACATGCCACATAACCGAGTCTGGAATAAAGAAAAGACTGCTAAATCAGAGGCTGGATGGTGTGAGCTCTGGATTGATCCAACCGACATGTTCTGCAAAATGACCTATGTAGAGACAAAAGTAAACAAGATAGGAATTAAAAATGCTTAGTAAATCCATATGAAATTCACTTAACTTACTTTAATAAATTAACAATTAAACAATGGAAACATTATGTAGCTAAATACAAAAATCTTTTGGTATCCTGTTACTTTCATTTACATTTCCATGGAATAATCAAATTGTTAGTTTGCTCATACATCAAGATCTTATAAAGCAATTCACATATACATGTACAACAATTCAATATAGCATAACATATGTTATCCAGTTTGTACTCGATTTATATACGTATATACTTAAGTGCTTATTCATATCACATTCAAACCATGTTCGTTTAGCAACATAACATTTTAATCCATTCCAATCCCTTGGCATTCTCATAATCATACAACATTTCCATATACATTTTCATGAACCATCATTTTTCAATAATCAAATAACATTTCATAACTTAGTCCTTCACGACCAATTCATTATTTCAAAATGATTTAATTATAAGTTATAAACATACAACATAGCATAAATAAATACTAGTCTAAATAAAGATCACATGAACTTACTCGACAATTAGTATACTCAATAATTGAAACATAAATACCAAACTTAACTCATGTACAACATTTAATACATCTTTGAACCTTTACACCAATTAACTTTAACAATCTGTTTATTGCCCAGAGAACTCTAATAAATATACTTCAGACACACGGGATAAGATTGCTCATACGAGCTGTGAAAATGGGCCTTATTCCTTGTATTCAATCTAATTTTCAATTACTGTAGCCATAGAAGTGCATATAGGGGCACGAGAGTGCAAATCAGGGGCACGAAAGTGTAATCAAGGGCATCAGATGGATGAGTTTTAAGGAACTCTTACTCTGGAGTGTAGTGGAGTATGGGTAGCAACTTTTCTGTTATATTTGCATTGCGTAAAAATCTATAAGCTTGCACAAATGAACTATCGAATTCTGCTTGCTATATGATTGTGATTATTTTAAAAATTGTTATTATGCATGCCTTATCTATTGTTTTTGCACTGATTTTCTTGTGATTGGGACACACACTAAGCTTCTTAAGCTCACCCCTTTAGTTTTCATCTTTACAGATAACCCACAAGGTTAGGACGCGAATTCGGCATCTAGAAGATCTAAGCTCGAATTGATATTTTTTCTTTAAAAGTATTTTAGACTTAATATTATAATTTATCTTATTTGGAATTGTATTTGAACTATGACATGAGACTTAAATTTTGGTTTTATTTGGCATGCATGACATTTAATTTGATTTTAGGATATTGAGACATGGATTTTGAATTAATTATGCATAAAATTCTGGTTTTTCTTCATTAAAACTATTTTGGAATATCACTTTTCCGCTTCGATATCATGTAAATGAGATTTTGAAAAGTAAATAAATTGGTAATCAACTTTTGCTAAGTAAACTTTAAAATCCATTGTTTTTGGGAAAAAAATCTTTTAGTGAAAAGACGATAACACACTAAGTTTTTTTTTTCATAAATGAGCAAATGTTTTAAAGGTCTGTTTTGTAAACTCCGATAGTTCTAGTGGGTTATTTCAGTTACCAATGTAATCTTCCAAATTCGGCTGTAACGTGTAGGCCAGGTTTGGGAGGTTACATTACGTATTTGGGAAAACGAGTTTCCTACCTTTAGGGATGTCTCGACATAAGAAGTGCCTCTGCCTAGATTCGAGATGATCCCAAACTCGGGGCTATGTAGTGTACCCAAAGGTCGATCGCAAGCTAACAATATTCAGAATGGCATGGAATTTAGGGAGAAGGGCGAACCCAAATATTACGATCTATATAGAATAGTTGGCCACAATTGAAACAAGTGGCCGAATCGAGAATTCCATCTTGAAGAGTCGTTGCAATTAAGGCAAACATCATAGTGCACCCCAAGTTTGAATGCATTTTAAAAGTCATCTCTTATATTTTATTAATGTTGAAAAGTTAAAAAAAAATGTTTTGTTATTCATCTCACAGTTATTTGGATCATTTTCAGTTTAGATCATTTAAGGTTTAATTTATTTGAATTTTAAATAACTTGTTTCAAGTAATTTTGTGTCCATATGTTTTATTTCTATTAACTTAAATCATCAATTAAATTAAGTCAAATTCAGATGTATATTAATCAGATGAAATTTTCAACTTCAAATCAAAATTGAAAAATAGTCTTGACCTTATTTTTTATGACTTAATATTTTAGGTATAACTACATTTTTAATAGTTAAGAATAAATTTTTCACTATTTTTACTTGACCAATGTAATGCTCATTACCCATGGGCACCAAGAAATGGTAAAATGTGTCCATATAAACTGAACTCAGAATAAATTTATACATAGCGAAATAAAAAAAAAAATAGTAGTAAGATTATATTTATAAAAAGGTTAAAATATGCCAAAGCTTAAATCCTAAATGAAATATAAACTAAATTAATAGTAAGATAAAGTACATTTCAATACTTACAAATTCAAATAAAGTTTATTTGAAAAAAGTTACAAAAATATATCACAATGTATATTAATAAAAAAAAAAATTTTGTTCTAACTGAAATCATTTAGTAATGATGTGTGTATTTTTAGGGTGATGTTGTCTGACAACATGATGACACAACCCATTCTCATAAATAATTTTTCGCAATATGATTACATTTATTTTCATAATGGAAAATAGCAATAACTGAAAGTTGAAGTTGGTAATCAATTTCACAAAAGATTAAGGTATAATGATTTATTTGACCTTTCAATTTTATAAAAAAAAAAAATCATTTTAACTTTTTTTTTTAATTTTTTGTCTCTTTCACCTTTGAATTAACATTATTTGTCAAATCACCTCAAAATGGATAAAAAATTTAATGTGTATGCCACGTTAGCAATTAATTATTTTTTAAAAAATTAAAAAGATTGAAAATAAATTTTTATTTTTTAATAATTTCAAATTTTAAATAATTTTTATTTTTTTAAATTTTTTAAAATTAAAAATATAATTAATTACTGATGTGATATCTATGTGGTTAATAAAATTAACACATATTGAATTTTCATTTGATAAATAATATAAATTTAAAGTTAAAAGAAGAAAAGATAAAAGTAATATTTGGTTATAAAATTAAAAAGTCAAATAAAGGATTATGTGAAGATTAAAAGCCGCTAAATGTGACACCATGCTGAGGTATATGATAGATATAAACAACGTTGGGTACCATGTCCCGACAAAAATCAAATTCTTTAGTTCTTAAAAAGAAGAAAAGAAGAAATGTTGGCTTTTGAATTATTTGATAGAAGTGTGAATATTTAAATGGCTTTGACATTCACATTAGGCTACTTTCTATTCAATCATCTGAATACAGAATCAACATTATCTAAATAAAATTAACAAGATAAAATAATTTCCAAAATTAATCCATGAAATAACAAATAAAATAAACAAGGCTGACGTATTTAAACACACCATGAATTTAGTGATTTAATATTAAACAAAGCGTTACACATCATATCAGACAAGCACCCATCGCTTCCTCTTATATATGAATGACCTTTGCTTCCTGCTTCGCGATTCATATATCTATCTAATATCTTTTATCTTATTGAAAAACTAAATATATTCATATTGGACACCTGCATATAACTATAATCGTATTTGACACTCCATCAACCACCAAACACACCGAGCATGACGTGAATGTAGTTTTGGATCATAGAATTCAGTAGTGCCGCCTCAGTGTTGACTCCCCCGAGTTGTTCACATTTGAGATGCAGCTCTTCCATGTTTGAATTTGAGATCACGACTTCTACCAGCTGCCTTTGCACTGCGGTCTTCTCGGCTAACAACCTTGACCATAACTTTATTTTCTCCATTTCCTCTTTCTTTTACCATGGAAGACAAACAAAGTGAGGTTTACCAGGATATTCATACATAGTAATTAAAGTAGTAAAAATCATGCGATGAGAACCAATTTAAGTACCAGATCAAGCTTTCTTTTCTTATCCCTATGCTCCTTTTTACCAACTTTGGGTTCCATTTGCCTTTTTCCGCCCATTGTAGGTTCAATCTTTTCTCTAAACTCGAATTCCTCGGAAAATTAAAAAGGAGAATGAAGATTTAAGGCAGTTCCAAGCATATTTACTTGGATCAAATGTATGGCATGTTACTGAGAAAATTTTAAGAAATCCAAGAAAAATAATCATCGGTAGTTCATAGCAGATAGACTTAACCATATAAAAGAATGCATAAAAAACATATAAGAAAAAACTAATCCGCATATTACTAGCATTGATAGGAATCATACCTTCAAATTAGCAAAGAGGAGCAGAAATTGATGTGATAATGGTTGAGAAGAAGGCTATTTATAAACTTCCCTTGACTCATAAAATGAGACATGGTCGGCAAGCGCCTAATTTTTGTTTGATCCTTATCTTATCTATGATGAAATCATCATTAAGACATTATAAAACATACAGTAATAAAATACTGTTTTTTGAAAAAAAAATTATTTTTATTAATCAAGTTTGTTTTGAAATTTTTTTGTGTGTTTTTTTTTTTAACTTTATATGAACTAAATTCTTTTCTTAGAATAAAAAAATGAAACTTCAATTTTTTTTATTCAATTGTATAAATGAAATTTCAATTTTGATTTAATTATATATATTTTAAAATAAAACTAATTATTTTCATATCCAATAACGTAATTGTTTTTATAGACAATAATTAAACATAAAACATAAATTGATACCACATAAATAATGGTATTTTCGATTTATAAAATTAAATCAAAATATAAATTTAATATATATAGAACAAATCAAATAACATATTATATTTAACTCTTTTTATTAGTTATTTTCTTAATTATGGAAACTGTTTATGCCATTAAAATGGGAAACCAGAAGAGCTTTGGTCTAAGTTGAGATGAAAGGAATCGGAACAGGAATGGGAGGCCCTCGATTGGTGTTTTAAAATATTGTCATTTCTTAAATAAAAGACTTAGAAAGTGATTTGTCGTCCAATCTATTTACGTCGAATGTTTCCATGACCAACCTTTCTTTGGTGAACATGAGATATTATTTTCTATTTCTTGCATACGAGAGGTATGACGTGGGAATAAATATTTGACACTTACAACAGGAGGTGATATAATAAATATTACTAGATTTCAAAGAGTTGGAATGATTAAAAATATTCAAAGTTCAATTTAAGAAAATCTGATTTTAAAATAATTTTAATATGAAATGATTTAAGTTTAAAATGATAAGAAACTAAATTAATTCAAAACAATATCTAATTGATTATAAACTCGTATATTTGTTATTGATGGGCGTCGAAACTACCAAATATAAATTTCTACGATAAAATAACAGTAAATTGAAATATAGAGCAGTAGGGTCGAATCCACAGGGGCTGATTGTAACACCCCAAACCCGGCCTAGACGTTATGGCCGAATCTGGCGTGTCACATTGAAGTGTTTCTCGAAAGCCATGTTTTCATTGAAAACCCTTCTTGAAATTTAAAACTTCTTGCCATTTGAAACTTGTACAAAATCTCAGTTTGCGTTTGTTTATTTTCAATCGTGATTTATTAAAAAGTTATTCCCTTTTAAAACGCTATTACCTTTAAAACCTTATTGTTGCGGAAGCTTAATTTAAAACAAATGATTTACGAAAACGTGATATTTAAAAATTGAGTTGCGAAAACATAGTGTTTGAAAATGTTATTGTTTTGGAAACCGTGTTCTACTTCTAGCAGGTATAAATCACAATCAATAAAATCCCAAATTTAAAATCCAGAAATTACAGAGGCCTTATTACAACCCGAATCAAAAGCAAAGTGCTTAAGTAAATGAGCAAAACAGAATAAAACATGTGCATTTGTGTGGCCCTCTCCGAGTCCCTCGCAGCTCCGAACCGTCTAACACTGGGGATTACCTGAAAGGTTAAAAACGGGGTGAGTTACGAAAACTCAGTGTGTAATCGCCTTATTAAAGAAAAAGTTAGTCTATAGAAACGGAATCAGTCTGGGCCTGAGCCCTTTAACAGTAACAATACAGTTCAGTTCAGAGTATATGTGGGCCAAAGCCCAAAATAATATCATTTGGGTCACAGCCCATAACAGAATCAATTGGGTCTAGCCCATCACAGTAACAGTCTCAGTATGAATGATGCATGATGCATGCAAACCCATCCAACCCTGCACTTGCCTCCGTCCAACCCTGCACTACCTGTGGGGAATAAATCACCCACGCCATCCCTACACTTACAGTGTTAGCACCGGTTGCAGCACTAACCGAAATCGCAGCAAAGCTGCTAGTATATATGCGGCTTTAAGACTTCAGTAACGGTATCATAATTGGCACATAGCCATCGGTAACTTTAATAAGATCGGCACATAGCCATCAGCTACAGTAATATAACCGACATACAGCCATGGGTAAGTACGATTGACACAAAGTCATCAATAATTACGACCGACACACAGCCATGGATAAATATGATAGACACAAAGTCATAATCAAGACGGCACAGAGCCATAATTAGGTTGGCACGAGCCATAATCGGATTAATCGGCTTAAAGCCATCCCAGTAGGTCCACGATGCGTCTCGTGCGACTCGTGCGACCTTAACAGAGATCATTACAGGGTCCACAAATGCGTCTCGTGCGATCCGTGCGACCCTATCGAAACGATGCTTCCTCTATAACCAATATCCCAACCCCATGCAGTATGTCATGTATGTAGAATGTCTGGCCCACAAATCATTATATCATTCACAGTTAAGTCAATCAAATCATAGTCATACAATCACAGTCAAATCAGTCAAATCATAGCACAAATCAGTCATTTACCCTCGAGGGGTAAAATAGTCATTTACCCTACAGGGGTATTACGATCATTTTACCCTACAGGGGCATTACGGTCATTTTACCCTACAGGGGTATTACGGTCATAACGGCGTAAATGGGCCCAATGCCCAATGCCCAATATTCGGCCCAAGTGGGCCCACACGCTTGTGTGGCCCATTTAGCCCAAATTCAGTCACGGCTATACGAACTACATAGCCCAGTCTAGTATTTGCCACTTATCGTGGATTTATTCCGTGTGGGGCCCACGAGCCCATTGGGCCCACACGGCCCATTTAAGCCAAACGAGACCCATAATAGCCTAAGAGCACGAGAACGCTCGTGGTGGCCTCTACAGTCTATCGTCCATGATTTGTGGGCTCAGTTTACCACACGAGCGATCGCACGCTCGTGAGGCCTCGAATGCCAAAGTTTCAGCTTTTCGGCTTTTGCCGATTCACAGCAGAGATAGTGTGATTACACACCTGTTCGTGATAACGAGTATACTAGCCCACATGCTCTCCAACTATCGCCTTGCTTGAACCAACGGGTATTTGTAACTAACCGTTAATCAAAAGTGATTACCCAATCTTTGATTAGTATCTACACACAAAACGAATCACCATTAATATATATATATAACCATGAAACAATTGATCCTTAACGAACACGCTTACCGATATCGTGCAACGAAGAACTCACAAGAATCAGAAGAACAAAGAATGCAGCAGCTTAGGTTTGGCATAGTGGACAAATGATGGTGGTAATCGACACTAACAATAGATCCCCAATCACTAGGCTATCAACAATCATCAAAGTAGAACGAGGGAGGAAGATAGACAAGAGGGGACGGTCACTAAAGAAAACACCGCAAAGAAAGGACCACAATCGCCAAGGGGTGAGAGAGGAGAGAAAAAGTAGGTTCACTTTGAGAGAAAATAGAAGAATGAAGGGGGGAGAAGAGAAGTGCATTCGGCACTGTTAGGAGAGTAAAGAAAATAGAAAAACGGGTAGAGAAAGAGAAGTGAGACCACAAAAGAATATTACCTAATTGGCAATTGAAGAAATGGAGGAAATAATGGCACTTTTGGTCACCACAGTTGATAAAATGCAAAACCTGAAAGAAATCCCGAATGGAAAAAATCACAAAGGAAATTCGGCCTTTTCCTTTCAAGCTCTACAAAACCGAAACAAAGAATATGCCTACAGTCAAAATTGCTACCTATTTCCCCCTAGAGCCTTAGAGTCCCAATCGGCCACAACACCTTACCAACCTCCCATTTCGAAATTCCTTGATTCTCTCCCCAACTCTCTCCATAATACTCTCCACAACTCCATCCAAGACCAATTCAAACTCCTCTCAACAGTGTTTCAGTCCAACTCTTCTACCTCCATAGCTCAAGCAGCAAAATAAACATTCCACTGTGTAACCCAGGACTTGAACCTCAGACCTCTCAGTTATATCACACGCCACCTTGCTACTACACCACAAGCTCTTTTTGTGTCATAAAACAAGCATTATTACTAATAAGGCCTAAGTGCCAGTGTCCAGGTTCATTCAGGAGAAAAAACTAAAAATTTTGCAAAGGCCAATACTTGAACCCCAGGCTTCTCAAACACTCCCATACACACCCAAATCACTTAGCCATTAAGGCAAACAAGCAATTTTGTACCATTTTCTTGCACACATAAATATTTATGTGCAGTCTCCTAGTTAATCCCAAGCTTAAGGCCCATTCCTTCTAGGCCCAAATTCGGGGCGTTACACTGGTTGTCCAATTTCACCTTTTCTCGTGACCAAAATTACTGTCGCAGTAACAGTCGTGCCCACAACTAGTGCGTTGCAATGCTGAAAAATAAAAAGGGGGATTTTAGTGGATAAAGATAATAATATTAAAAGGAAAAAAATATGAATATAAAATAAAGTAAAAAAAGTGATAAATTGAGTGAAATAAAATTAAATGGATAATTAAAATATCTTTTATAGCTTAACTTTAGCCTCGGTGTACTCCAATCTTGAATTGATCCTTGAAATAGATTTTCCTTTCCAAGCGATAAGATGGTTATAGCAACCAAGAACGTCCCGACCACCAACTTTTCCTTATGTAGTCGATCTTGGTACGACTTGGAAACCGACTCTTGCCAAATTTCTAACCACGATACACGTGTTCGCAATTCAAGATTTCGACAGCCTTACGATCTGAAAAGCCCAACTTGAATCAACAGTCTCAACCGTGTGGGTCGTTTAAATCTGATCTCTATCTCCCTTGACGGAATCTAATTGGCTTTTTCCATCTAGACACGCCAATTTGTTCGCGGGAGTTCGAACACAGCACGATCGATTCGACTTCCCAACTATATGCGAAACAACTCCAACCCAACGTGCACTTTTTGAATCGAAGCTGAATTTGTACTATCCCATACACCGGAGAGATAGAAATATTGCATTGAGAAGTTTTTTTGAGCGGGAGCGTTTCTCACGGTTGTTTTGTTGTAGCAATTTTTGAGCTAAAGATAAAGAGGAGTTTAGTTAATCATGAAAAGAATCATGCTTGAAGGTGTATAGAAATGGTTAAATGGAATTTTGAAAAGTGGAAAGGGAAGGGGGCTTGAAAGGGAAATAAGCCAAAAACGTTGAAAGCAAAAGAAAGAAAATTGAAATGGCAGAATAGAACAGACGCAGGAAGGAAAAAAAAAGAAAGAATTTTTATTAAATGCTTGAAGCCAAGTGTGTGTTTAGTTGGCTATAGCCACTAGGTATTTATACACACTTCTAGTGCTAAAATTTAGCTAGATTTTTCCTGAATACACTAAATAAATCAAAATTTTAAAAATCAAATTTAAACTAGAGATTAAATTCAAACTAATTACAAAATTTTAACAATATAAAAAATCCTTCAATCTTTATCCAAAAACTTTTTAAAATCTTCAACCCTTCAATCTTTATCCAGCCAACTTTAAATCTTAAATCTTTCAATAAGGTCCTCCTCTTTGGTTTTTTTTGTTCCAATTTAGCCCCTTTTTGTATGAGTTTGAATTCAGCACACCAACTTCATTCCTAATAAGAAAAACCCAAATTTAATAGCATTTTATCCGATAATTAGCCAAAAATAAATATATTAAAAATACGAATTTATCTTGCTATCAAATTCCCCCTACTTAGCTGATGCTTGTCCTTAAGCATGATATCCACTAAAAATAACTTGTCAATTCTTTTCAAAATCAAAACCCCCTTTTTTAGTCAAGCATACTGCAAACAATTAGGTGAATAAAAAATAAACAATTGCTAAACTCAACTAATAAGCATTTTATAAAATCTCGAACAGTATGTCAAATTTAACTATTTCACTAAATTTAGGCTTAATCAAACATACGAAATGATCATACCCAATATATACTTTTATTTTCATTTTTTATTATTTATATATATTTCAAACGTAGTCAAGTCTTTTGACGCGAAGTGAGATGACAACCCGAGCTCCTCACCCCAGTTACTCAACCTGACACATTCTCTTTATTTTTTTTTAACAAATTCGAGACAAAATCAAACCTTTTGACGCGAAATGAGATGACAACCCAAGCACCTCATCCCGGTTACTCAATTTCATATGCCCCTAATCGATTTATTTCTCCTTTCTCAAGGCAGCTCGGTTAGCTGAGTGTTACAAGTTTCTACTCGTCACCAAACCTTTTGAAGCGAAATAAGATGACAACCCAAGCACCTCATCCCGGTTACTCAACTTGGTCACATTTCCAAATCTTCACTCTTAACCAAGCTATTAGCAAACTTTCATTAGGCAAGTTCAAAAGAGCCAACAATTTTCATGAAATATTGACTAAGGCATAACATTTTCAATTCTACAAAATATTCATTGATCAAGCAAGCAATAGTTATTCATGATTCACCCACTTATTTAAATAAACTAAACATAAGAATTAGATGTTTATTTTCGAAACAAATTAAGAAATTATTCCTAGCAAAACACATGCAAAGAATAAAGTATGGCAAGATCCTCTCCCTACTTAGCCCACATTGCCACAATGTGCAAAAAGAATAATAAAAGTTGATGCAAATTGTACTCCCGTGTATATTCAATGGGTCAGAGGACGGTGGAAATGATCGTTTTGTAGTTTGTTGAGGATGCTTTAGATGTTTGCTTCCATTGTTTCGAGGCGAGCTTCAATACGATGAATTCATTTATCCACAGTGGAAGGTGGTTGCTCCTCTTGTTCTCTAGTAGTTGGATCGCATCGTCGTCGAAAGACTTTATTACTTCGAGCGATTCGTGTACCTGGGGGAATAAAATAAAATGAAGTAGAGGTGCCGGCAAGCAAACCTATAGAATCTAAACAATATTCATCCAAAGGATCCATGCTCTTGGAAAATAACACGATCAAACGAATTAAAATTTAATTCTCAAACTAAACTAGAATTCAAAATTAAATTAAATAAATAAAAATAAATGTGGGTTGACTCCCATAAAGCGCTTTTGTTTAACATAGTCAGCTCGATGACCTAAAAAATTTAATCGTTTGGCTCCTCGAAAAATAATTCCTCCACATACTTGAAAATTCTCGTAAAAGGGTTTTAACCTTTGACAATTGACTTTTAAAGATTTCCTGGACTCATCACTTTTAATTTCAACTGCACCATGAGGAAATAATTTAGTAATAACTAAAGGACCAAGTCATTTAGTTCGAACCTTACTCGAAAAAATTCTCAGTGTAGGATCATAAAGTAACACTTTCTGATCAACTGAAAATTATTTGCGGGATATTTTCTGGTCATGAAACGCCTTGGTTTTGTCTTTAAAAATTTAGGCATTTTCATATGCGTCTCATCAGATCTCTTTGAGCTCTTGAATGTCTAATTTTAGATAATCACCTGCGGCGTCTAACTCCATGTTGTATTTTTTCACCGCCCAAAATGTCTTATGTTCTAACTCCACTGGAAAGTGACACGATTTATCGAATATGAGTCGGTAAGGGGACATTCTTATTGGTCCCTTGTAAGCAGTACGATACGCCCACAATGCATCATTTAAACGTAGGCTCCAATCTTTTCGATTTGGTTTTACGGTTTTTTCTAGAATCGACTTTATTTCGCGGTTTGAAACTTCCGCTAGACCGTTTGTTTGTGAGTGATAAGCCGTGGCCACTCGTTGTGTCACCCCATATTTTTTCAGTAGAGTATCAATTACCTTGTTGCAAAAATGAGTTCCTCGATCGCTGAGTAATGCTCTCGATATGCCAAACTTGGAAAAGATAGAGTTCATTAGAAAATCCACTACAGTTTTAGCATCAGCATGTCGGGTAGTTTTATCTTCTACCCATTTAGAAAAGTAATATGCAGCAAAAATAATGTAAACATTATTAAATGATGAAACAAATGGTCCCATGAAATCGATGCCCCATACATCAAAAACTTCGCATACATGTATAGGTGTTAGGGGCATATCATTCTTTCGGCTTAAATTCCCCAACATCTTTCGCAAGTTTTGCAAAATAAATAAGCGTCACAAAATATGTGTGGCCAAAACAATTCACATTCGAGTACCCTATGTGCAGTGCATTTAGGACCAAAATGTCCTCCACAAACATAAGAATGACAAAAAATAAGAATAGATTGTACCTCAGTTTCTGTGACACATCGTCGGGTTACCTAATCAGAATAGTGTTTCCATAGGTATGGATTGTCCCAAATATAATATCTTGATTTTATCCTTTTCAAAATGTGATAAGTTGTAAGAAACAATACTTATAGTGAGGTAATTTACCATATCTGCAAACCATGGGTAAACTGTCTGTGCGGATAGTAGATTTTCATCTAGGAAATCATCTTTAATAGGAGTGTCGTCTTTTGGAGAGGGAATTCGACTCAAATGATCAGCTACTAAGTTCTCGCTTCCTTTCTTGTCCTTAATCTCAAAATTTAATTCTTGTAAAAGAAGAATCCATCGAATCAACCTAGGTTTTGCCTTCTTTTTCCCGATCAAATATTTCAACGTTGCATGGTTAGAAAAAATAACTTTAATGCCTAATAAATATGGTCTAATTTTTACAAAGCAAAAACAAAAGTTAATAACTCTTTTTCAGTAGTTGAGTAATTACTTTGGGCAGCACCTAATGTTTTGGAGGTGTAAGATATGACGTAGGGTTCCTTCCCAATCCTTTGCCCAATGACAGCTCCTACACTTTGTTCGCTTGCATCGCACATAAGCTCGAAAGGGTAATCCCAATTTGGTGTTTGTACTATAGGAGCTGAAACAAGCTTTTATTTAAGAGTGTCGAATGCGTCTTTGCATGCTTGATCAAATTTGAATACTTTATCTTTTTGCAAGAGATTGTAGAGCAGTCGCAAAATCTTCGAAAAATCCTTTACAAAGTGCCTATAAAAACTTGCATGACTAAGAAAAGAACGAATTTCCCTCACAGTTGTGGGGTATAGAAGTGAGTTGATAATATTAGTTTTGGCCTTATCGACTGCGATTCCTTCAGCACAAATAATATGTCCTAAAATTAATCCTTTATTTACCATAAAATGACATTTTTCATAATTAAGAATTAGATTAAATTCTAGGCATCTTTCGAAAATTTTAATGAGATTTATCAGACATTCATCGAAAGAATTACCATATACTGTGAAATCATCCATAAATACCTCAATTATTTTCTCGGCATAGTCGGAAAATATACTTACCATGCATATCTGAAATGTGGCTGGCGAATTGCAAAGTCTAAACGGCATCTGTCTATAGGCAAACGTGCCAAAGAGACATGTAAACGTTGTTTTCTCTTGGTCCTCTAGTGCCATTAGAATTTGAAAAAAACCTGAATAACCATCATTATAACAGTAGTGAGTTTTTCCCGCTAAACATTCTAACATTTGATCAATAAAAAAAAAGTGGAAAGTGGTCTTTTCGAGTTAAAGAGTTCAAAGTATTTACCTTGGCTTCTAGGAAATTGAGAAATCTCCAATAGAATAATGGTTTCTCTAATCGGTTCTCTGATCGTCATTAACTTATCCAATTTATCCATCATTTCGAGGTCTAAACTCTTGCAAAGCACCATTTGTAATCCATCCTCTTCATGATACTCATGATAAAATTTCGTTAGTGGTTCAATAATATTAGCACTAGAAATATTCAACATTGTGTTCCATAGTGAGGGTTCCACTTCGAACATCAATCTTTGTACGTGCGGTACTTAGGAATAGTCTCCCAAGTAGAATATCTGAAGCATTTTTTGAGTAGTCGTCCTCCATATCGATGATGTAAAAGTCTGCAGGAAAATTTAGTTCATTTACCTTAACGAGGACATCTTCTAACACCCCTTCTAGATATACGCATTACCTGTCTGCCAATTGAATAATTACCCTTGTTTCTTTCAAAGGACCCGTGTTTAGCAATTTAAAAATAGATAAAGGCATTACATTAATAGATGCTGCTAAATTACACATGGCTTTCTTTATGTCAATATTACCTATTTTGCAAGATATAAAAAACATACCTTGGTCCTTACACTTAGGCTGGATTTTCCTTTGTAACACTGCAGAAACATTTTCTCCCACATTTACCCATTCGTTTTCTTGAAGTTTCTTTTTTCCAGTGCACTGTTCTTTAAAAAAATTTGCATAGCGTGGAACCTGTTTAATTGCATCAAGTAAAGGAATATTAATTTCTACCTTTCGAAATGTCTCAAGGATTTATTTTTCCTCTCATTCCTTTTTAACTTGGACGAGCCTTCCAGGGAATGGGGGAGGTACAACAAATGGTTTTTGTGGTGTCGGCTCCATGGGAGTTATTGGTTCGGCTTTTTGTTCTTCTTGTTCAGCGTCGTGGTCACGACTCATACCGGGCACTAGTTTTGACTCTGTTCCATCTTTTACAGTAATAGCATTCATATTTTGATGTGGGTTTGACTCGGTTTGAGATGACAACTTTCCTTGGTTCTCCAAACGACTAACCTTAAGTGCTAACTTACTTATTTGCTGATCAATTTCTTGGAAGTGTGCCTCAGGTTTTTGTTTAAACTTTTCGATGCTAATGGCCAACCTCTCTACTATGGTTTCAAGAGATGATTTTGGAGGTTGATACTGTTGAGGCGGAGGTAGTCTTGGTTGATATCATTGATTGAATCAAGTGTTTGATCCATAGCTTAGATTCCGGTGGTCCCTCCACCCTGCACTGTACGTGTTCGAATATGGATTATAACGCTTTTGAGGTGGCCTTGGAAAGTTCCCAATGTCATCTACTTGTGCAGTTGTGTCTTTCTGTAAAATCGGGCACGAGTCGGTAGGCTGATCAGGTTTAGCACAAATCTCGCATAAGCGAGCTGGGTTCGTCTTTCTTGTAAGCATATTTTTAACCATATTAGTAAGTTTATCAATCTTATCTACTAAGGAAGGAGTACTTAGCTCATGAACCCTTATCGTAGCTCCATAGGTGGTCGATAATGTTGAGAATTTACATCCATGGTCGAAATTAATTCCCTAACTCTTTGAGGAGTCATGTTCACAAGCGCCCCTCCACTAGTGGCATCAATCATTTTCATTTCCATTTGGAGTAACCCTTCATAGAAATACTGTAAGAGCGACTGTTCAGACAAGCCATGTTGTGGACAACTTGCGCACAACTTCTTGTATCCCTTCCAACATTCATAGAGTGACTCTGCTTCCTTTTATTGTATTCCGACTATACTTTTCCTTAATTCGACTGCTCGAGCTGCTAGGAAAAACCTGTCAACAAATAATCGAGACATATCAATCCAAGTATTAACAGATCCCGGAGGTAAATAAAACAGTCATTCTCTAGTAGAGTCGGCTAATTAAAAGGGAAAAGCTCGAAGTTTAATTTGATCCTCAGTTACTGCTTTTGGTTTCATGCTTAAATAGACCATGTGGAATTCTTTCAGATGAGTGTGGGGGTTCTTGTTTTTCAAACCGCGGAAAGTTGACAACAAATGAATTAATCTCGACTTTAACTCGAACATTGTTTCTCCTACCGGATAAGTTATGCATAGTGGTTGTTGTTCATCTGGTGCAGCTGCAAGTTGGCATATACTTTGATCTGCCATTTCGTCTATATCTTCGAATGAGAAAATATCTTCGGTATAAGATCCTACTTCAAAGTTTAGATGTGGTCGTTTACCACGTCGAATAGCCTCTCTTTGAAGTGTTCGAGCCAACTTTTCTATTTCCGGTTCAAATGGTAAAGTCCCCGATTCTAACCTGGTCATAAAGAAAACAAACAAAAATTAGAAATTTTCACTAGCCCCCGGCAACGACGCCAAAATTTGATGGGGGTTGAAACCACCAAATATAAATTCCTATGAAAAAATAACAGTAAATTGAAATATAAAGCAGTAGGGTCGAATCCAGAGGGGCTGGTTTCTAATTTCCCCTTTTCTTGTGACCATAATTACTGTCACGGTAACAGTCGTGCCCACAACCAGTGTGTTGTAATGCTAGAAATTAAAAAAAAAGGGTTTAGTGGATAAAGATAATAATATTAAAAGGAAAAAATATGTATATAAAATAAAGTAAAAACATTATTGCAAAATAAATTAAGCAAAATAAAATTAAATAAATAAATAAAATATTTTTTAAAGCTAAGCCTTAGCCTCGGTGTACTCCAATCTTGAATCGATCCTTGAAATAGATTTTTGTAATGCTAGAAAATAAAAAAAAGGGGTTTAGTGGACAAAGATAATAATATTAAAAGGAAAAAATATGTATATAAAATAAAGTAAAAACGTTATTGCAAAATAAATTAAGCAAAATAAAATTAAATGAATAAATAAAATATTTTTTTAAAGCTAAGCCTTAGCCTCGGTGTACTCCAATCTTGAATCGATCCTTGAAATAGATTTTCCTTTCCAAGCGATAAGATGGTTATAGCGACCAAGAACGTCTCGACCACCAACTTTTCCTTATCTAGTTGATACAAGTACGACCTATAAACCGACTCTTGCCAAATTTCTAACCGCGATACACGTGTTCGCAATTCAGGATTTCGATAGCCTTGCGATCTGAAAAGCCCAACTCGAATCAACGGCCTCAATTGCGTGGGTCGTTTAAATTCGATCTCTATCTCCCTTGACGGAATCCAATTGGCTTTTTCCACCTAGACACGCCAATTTGTTCGCGGGAATTCGAACACAGCATAGTCGATTCGACTTCCTAACTGTATGCCAAACAACTCCAATCCAACGTGTACTTTTTGAATCGAAGCTGAATCAACTTTAAGGGATGAATTTTTACTATCACATATAGCGAAGAGATAAAAAATGTTGCGTTGAGAGGTTTTTTTGAGCGAGCTCGTATCTCACAATTGTTTTGTTGGAGCAATTTTTGGGCTAAAGCTAAAGAGGAGTTTAGTTAATCATGAAAAGAATCATGCTTGAAGGTGTATAGAAACAGTTTAAATGGAATTGTGGAAAGTGGAAAGTGGAAAGAGAAGGGGGCTTGAAAGGCAAATAAGCCAAAAACGTTGAAAGCAAAAGAAAGAAAATTGAAATGGTAGAATAGAATAGACACAGGAAGGAAAAAAAAGAAAGAATTTTTATTAAATGCCTAAAGCCAAGTGTGTTATTGTAGCCACTAGGTATTTATACACACTTCTAGTGCTAAAATTTAGCTAGATTTTTCCTAAATATTATCACTAAATAAATCAAAATTTTAAAAATTAAATTTAAACTAGAGATTAAATTCAAACTAATTACAGAATTTTAACAATATAAAAAGTCCTTCAATATTTATCCAACCACTTTTTTAAATATTCAACCCTTCAACCTTTATCCAGCCAACTTTAAATCTTCAATCTTTCAATCAAGCCTTCTGCTTTGGTTTTTTTTTTTTTTTGTTCCAATTTAGCCCCTTTTTGTATGAGTTTAAATTCAGCACACCAACTTAATTCCTGATAAGAAATACCCAAATTTAATCGCATTTTATCCAATAATTTGCCAAAAATAAATATATTAAAAATACGAATTTATCTTGCTATCAGTTATATATTCATTGTTTGGATTTGAAGATGTTAATAGGTGACTCTTAATTTAGTTTAAATTGTCTTATTTCATGCACCAATAATTGATTTTGATGTTCCGTTGCTTTACTTGCTGCTGATATTGATGAGTTGTGAGATAAGAGGATGAAACAAGTAAAACAGGATATATAAGACAAACTTGTTGGTTTGGTATTTGGATTATTCCTCTCTATTTCTTGATTTGTGTTAGACCATTTTTTATTATTATTTTAATTGACATTTCTCTTAAAAATTATTTGTTATAGAACAAAATTATAGTAACTAATTTTATTATAATGTTGTTTTTAATAAAAAAAATTAAAATAAATAAATGATTGTATAAGATAAACTAACTTTTGATGGATCAATTTTATGTTAGTGCCCCAAAAGAAATGGGTAGATAGTGTAATAACCATGAACCCATACTGAACCCCTAAGAAAAGAGTAGGTTAAACAACGAAAAAGATCACGAGTAATGAAATTAGATTCGAAAGAATGCTAGAGTTTATAAACTCGCATTAGATAGAAAGGAAAAGATTTTTAAGTATATAAATCAGAATCAAGAAATAAAAGTTAATCTTGAAAACTTTAGTCAATTAGAACTATAAATTTTTTAATTCAACCGATTAAATCAATTGATTTAATATGTCTTTAAAATATGAAAATTAAAAGGATATAACAAATGTTTTATTAAATATTGTATAATATTATAAATTAGGAGAATGAAGATTACATTATTTGTTTTTCAAGTTTGATGTGGGCAAACTACCCTTTTTTTTTATACATTTCAAAAGAAAAAGAGAAGAAAAACATTACATATTAATTCGCTACTATAGAGGTTGTCATTTGCACGGGACTTCTAATAAGAATTTGGGTAAGTTATACCAAGTCACTCAACTTTCAAAAAATAACAAATCAGTCACTAATGTTATCGAAAGGTGACAAATCAGTACCTTATTAACATTTTTCGTTACAAGCCTAATGGGACAACTGACGTGGCCAGTTAACTTGCCAGGTTAGACGAGGAGCCGAAGGCTCAAATGTTTAGACGGGTTTAGGGAAAAAAAAAAAGAGAAGGTGGATTGGTTTAGGGTAAAAAAAGACAATCGTTTGGGATTAAGGAGAAGAAAAGAAAATCGATTGGGATTAACAAGATTTAGGGTTGGAAATCAATTTTTGGGGTTTAGGGTTGGATGATTGAAGGACTAAAATTTCTAGGGTAATGGTAAGAGTGAACGATTGAAGGATGAAGGATTGATATTTTGGGTTTCGGGAGAAAAGAAGACAACAAAAGATATCGGTGTTTAAGGTTGTGGGCCACAATGATTAATAGAAGAGATGCAACCAATGTTGTTGCATCCACTGTAAACGGGTAAGTTTTTGTATTTGGTCGTTTATGATTTTTTGGATTTAGGGGATTTAGGTTTAGGGTTTTTTGAATTTCAAATTTGAAAAATGTTGCATTCGCATGGGGTTTATGCACTGTGTATATTTATTGTTTGTATTAAAGTGTATGCCCTATTTTGATTTCTTTGGTTATTAAAGTGCATAGCTTGTTTGGAATTTTCTAAATTTATGGTCTGTCATGTGCATATAGATAGCCTTAGGGTTTAGTGTAAAATCAGTTCCTATTTGACAAATCATGTAACAACCCATTTCTCGGTAATGTCGGAACAGTGGTTTTGGGGCCACAAATCTGATGTAAGTCCGTAAATATTATTATTTAATATTTATGAGTGATATATATTGTGATGATAAAAATTTTATCTAATGATTTATGTTAAATGGAAGAACAATCAAGTTTAAGTAGTAAGACCCTAATGTCAGGTGGTTTTAGAAAATAAGGTAGTGGGACCTAATTTCTATAAACCGAGCCGTAACTATTTTATTAAATATTTATGGAATATTATTAAGGTCGTGTTAAAGTTTCGTTAAGAAATTTTGACATTTAAATGGTTAATAAAATAAAAAAGACTAAATAATAAAAAGTGTGAAAGTTGAGTTTTATTCGTTAAAAGGGTTAAATGACTATGGAATTGAAAGTAAATGGACTTAAATGGTAAATAAACCATTTAAGGAATTAATGGACAAATATAGACATGAATTTAATGTTTTGTATAGTTATAAATTAAGGTTAAAATGCTAATTTAACAAATAAGTTAAAAAAAATTCAAAAGATGGTATCGTCCTTATGGTTGTCCTCTCCACCGATTTTGAGGGCAAAGAAATAGCCATTTTAGGGGTGAAGGTTCGGCTAGCTAAGGTGCTTGCGTGGTAAGTGATTTCAGAAAAGTTTTTAATGATTTTATGTTTTTGAAATTGTTTTAGCTTAACCTAGCTAGCCCGGGGATCAATTTGCAAAACTATTAAAGATTTAGGATTTTTCCATGAATGTTCTTGCATAACTCTTGATGTTTAATGATAGATTATGAGTCCTTGTTAATAAATAAACAAAGTTTTGTATAGTTAATTTGTATTTAGGAATTTGTTTGTAAAAATGATAAAAGTTCATGGTAAATTTATGAAATGATGATTTGTATGGATTGATATAGGTCCCTAGAGAAATTGGCTAGCTTGAGAAAAGGATGAAAATGCTTAGATTTCAACTTATGAACTTAAAGACTAAATTGTAAAAAGTTTAAATGTTAGGGGCAAAATAGTAGTTTTGCAAAATATGAAATATGGATTGAATTGAATAATAGAAGTATTAAATGGATTAAATTTGTCTATTTAGGTCAAGATAGACCACGTATGGATCTGGGTCGAGGAAAAGCTAAAGCCTTGGATTAGTCGATCTCATTTTTTTATGCCCTTGTTATCGAGGTAAGTTCTTATGAATAAATATTGTTTTAATGCTATTTTCAATTATATGTTAATATGTTAGTTGTCATGTAATTGAATGATGAATATCCAACAATGCCCTGACGATTATCGAGTCCCAGTTGAACCTTAAGAATTCGTAGGATACAAATGACATGTCATTAGGGTTTTCATGTTCGGGTACTGGTCTTGAATTTCCTACCGATGGTTGAGGTCTTACATTTTTTGCGGATACTCCACAGCTTGTGTAAGCAGCATTGTGTACCTTACATTTGGACCCATAACTTGTGTGAGCATGCCCATTTCACAGCTCGTGTGAGTAATGATGTAAAGGAAATGTTACGGTTATATGTTTATGCACACTTCATGTGAGCTTTCCCGAGTATCCAATGATATTCTAAATGGTTCAACGGGCATGAAAAGAAAATGAATGGTAAGTGTTCAAATGAACTATGTTATGTATTCATGGAAAGGAAATGATGAATTCAAATGAAGTATGTTCATATACAAATGGCTTACCTTATGTTTAATTCAAGTGAATTATGTTTGAATGCACTAATTTGTGTTGTGATGGTGCTTAGGCTTGTGCCAAGCTTTTGGTTGGATTACATTATGCTTATACTTATGTTATTTAGATGAAATGGTAAGTTATGTTTCATGTTTTACGAACTTACTAAGCATTATGTGCTTACGTAGTTTTCTCTCCTATATTTTATAGATAATCGAAAGCTCGATCGGTTTGGAAGCTCCGCAGAGATCTATCACATTATCTAGAATAAAATTTGGTAGTTTTTTATGTTTTGGCCAAGGTTATAATGGCATGTATTGGTGAACTTATGATGATGTTTAGTTGAATGCTTAGATATTGTTTTGGTATGTATTAGTTGGTTGTTTTGGTACCATTTTGATAATGCTTAAATTGTGTCATTTTGGTGCTTGTGATGCATGAATGGTATGGCTCAAATGGTAAGTGATGTTGAAGTGTTAATCGTCATATTTGAGGTATGACTTGGTAAAAGTGAGTTATGTTTGATAGGAGAAATGTGATCAAATATATGCATGATTGGGTAAGTTTGTATGTTTGCATTTGAGGTGCCTTGTATGACATATTGGTTGGATGACTTTGGACTATTGAATTGGTCATTTCATGTAGGTTTTGATCATGTTTTGATGCCTTGATTATGTGCACAAAATACTTTTAGGTGGTTGCATGAGTTGGTGTTGGAAATGGCTTGATTTTGGCCAATTTCATGTCCACAAAGCCTGAGACACGGGCGTGTGACTCAGCCGTGTGTCACACACGGCCTGGCGACACGGTCGTGTGTCCCCTGTAGGTTTTAATGCATGCAATTCAGGCTGTTACACGGCCTGACACACGAGCGTGTGTGGGTATTTCGAGAGTTACACGGCTTGGCACACAGACGTGTGGCTTGGCCATTTGACCCAACTCAGAGAGTTACACAGGTAAGGACATGGGTTAGGACACAGCCGTGTGTCCCCATTTCGATTGTTACACGGCCTGAGACACGGACGTGTGTCTTAGCCATCTGAGGCACACAGCCGTGTGACCCTTGCAATCCGATTTTTTATTTTTTTCTTATACTTTTCGATTGTTTCCAATTTAGTCCCGAATTGTTTCTAAGATATTTCTAGGGCCTCAAGGGCTCGATTAAGGGACGTTATGTAAGTGATTGAATGTATTTATATTATGTTTGTAATGATGTATGAAATGAATATTTTAATGTTTCGTTTGTATGGTAATGCTCCGTAACCCTATTCTGGCGATGGATAATGGTTAAGGGTGTTACAAATAAAATTTTATTGAATTAATTGAAATTATGTATGTCATTAAATTATTCAAATATGATTCAAAACATATTTTAAATGTTGATTCAAATATGATTATTGTTTGTATCAAATTGAATTGCATGTTTGGATTTTTCTAAAATTAGTGTTTGCCATGTGCAAACTAAGAGCCTTAGGAAAGACACAAATCAATTCCTATTTGACAAATCAGCTTTTATTGAATTATTTAAAGTTGTGTATGTCATTGAATTATTCAAATATGATTCAAAACAAATTTTTAATGTTGATTCAAATATGATTGTTGTTTGTATCAGATTGAATTGCAAGTTTGGATTTTTGAAAACTTATTGTCTGCCATGTGCATACTAATAGCCTTAGGAAAGAGACAAATTAGTTCATTTTTTATGACTAATAGTATCAAGCTTCTTTGGATTCAAATATGATTTAAATATGAATCAAATTGTATTAAATCAATTCCTAGTTGTCAATAACATTTTTAAAATGTTGATTCAAATATGATTATTGTTTGTATCAAAGTGTATGGTAGGTTTAGATTTCTTTGATTATTGCCTGCCATGTGCATAATATTGTTTTGGATTTGTTTGTATTAAATTGTTTGATTATTGTACATGAAGGAAATGGATTTCTTTTTGTTAAATTATTTTTTTTTTGGTTATTGTTTGTCATTGTCTAGGTTGTATTAAAGTGTTTGGTTATTGTTTGTCATTGTCTAGGTTGTATGAAAGTGTTTGGTTATTGTCTGTCATTGCCTAGGTTGTATTAAAGTGTTTGGTTATTGTTTGCCATGTGTATGATAGAAATTGATTTGTTTGTATTAAATTGTTTTTGTATTGGTTATTGTCTATCATTGCCTAGGTTGTATTAAAGTGTTTGGTTATTGTCTGCCACTACCTTTATTGATGTTAAATTTGTTTGACAAGTTGAGTTGTTGATGAATTTAATGAGAGTGAAAAAGAACTATCTGATTTTGCTTTGTTTGATAGTGATGTGTCTAATAGGATTAGGGTTAATCTAGATGGCTTAAACATGGATGATATAAAAGTAGGGGAACTGTTCGATAGTGATGATTCTGAGAGGTTAAATAGTGCACTTGAATCTGACTTAGAAGGCCAAAATTGGCCTGAGTTCAACCCAGACAGTGACATGAATAATCCAAAACTTGAGGTTAGAATGTTATTTTCGACCAAAGACAATCTACAAGAAGCTGTCAAGCAGTATGGTAGGCTGAATAGTTATTTTATTGATTTTCCAAAAAATGATCTTAAAAAGGTTAAAGGCAGTTTGTAGTTCAAACTGCTCTTGGTACATATGGGCCTCTAGACTACACCCTAATGACCCTATTGACTAGACTTGGCATATTAGGAGTGCAAACCCTAAGCATACTTGCTCTAAGGTCTATAAAAATAAGAATATAATCTCAGCTTGACTAGGTCAACATTATAAAGACAAGTTCATTACGAAACTTGATTATTCTTTGACATCATTGCAACAAGATGTCAAAAGAGATTTTCGTTGCCTTGTCTTACTAACCAAATGTAGGAGGGCTAAACTTAGGGCAGTGGAATTTCTTGAAGGAGCTCATAAGGCTCAATATGAAAAGATTTATGAGTATCTGTTGGAGGCTAGGACCCAAAATGTTGGAAAAATAATAATCTGTTATCTTGATAACAGGTTGTTTCAAAAGATGTCTGTCTATTTGCAGGCATGCAAAGATGGGTATAGGGCTAGTTGTAGGAGGATAATAGGTTTAAATGGATGTTTCTTGAAGGGCAACTTTGCTGGCTACCTACTGGCAGTTGTTGGCATAGATGCAAATATTGACATCTATCTTATTGCATATGTTGTTGTTGAAAGTGAAAAACAAGCATCATGGTTCTGGTTCTTGGAGTTACTAGCATCGGAATTGGAAATTGTGAGCTCATATCAGATATCTTTCATGTCTGACAAACAGAAGGTAAAACTCCATTCTTTGCTTTGTTTTTATGTTGTTTCTATTTAGGATGGTATGCCAAAGAATTAAACTATTTTTGTTCTGTTTTCAGGGGCTTGTAGAAGCAATATTCATGTTGTTTCCTAATATAGAAACAAGACACTGTGTTAAACACCTGCAAGCCAATTTCAAGAAAGCTAGTTTCAAAATAAAGTAATTGAAAGATTTTCTTTGGAAAGCTGCCAGAGCAAGCACTCAAGGGATTTTGAGGATGTCATGGCTGAACTGAAGAATACCAATCAACATGATTATGATTGGTTGAACGGAACGAACCCTACTCACTGGTCAATGTCTCACTTCTCAATTAGGAGTCAGTCTGGCATGTTGGTGAATAATATTTCTGAATGCTTTAACAAGGTAAAAATAGTGTTCAATCGTAGATGTTAGAGGCGATAACATGGAAAACATGTTGCGGGATGCTTTTAATATGCGTAGTGATGGTTTCGGGTCGTTTCCACACGGCAGGTGCAACCGATGATCGTAATTTTGTTGGAAATACTTTCATGAGAAGGCTGGAAAGAAGTGTACCCAGATGAACAACCAAATGAAGAAGCGCAAGATTCTACGTTACGCATGGTGAAATGAACGATGAAGCGTATGAGGTTCAAGATTTTCCAAACTATCATTACAGAGATTCGTTCTTTTCACTTGAAATGTTTGGGGGGTGGACCGAAGCTCGTTGACAATCGCTTTGTAGAGTTTCAAGAAATGTTCCCTTTGCAAAAAATCATCTTCCAAAAGATATGAAGAAATTGATAAAGGATTTAGGCCTTGGCTACAACAAAATTCACGATTCTGAAATGATCGCATGTTGTATTGGGCGGACCGGATAAACTAACAGTCTTTGTCTGCCATGTATGCGGCCAATCCGGTTGGATTAATAGAAATACAGAGAGGGCGGTAATGAGGATGAACCACGATACCACGGTCAAAGAAGCGACCATTTAAGATTTTGCGGTATTTTCCGCTAATACTAAGGAAACTTCAACGGCTTTTCATGTCTCCTCAAGACAAATTAATCAATGACGTGGCACCTGGATGGGAGCAAGCAGGATGATGGGTTGTTAAGGCATCCAGAGATTCTTTAAGCTTTCTGAAATCTTTGACTCAAAATTTCCAAGCTTTGCAAGCGATCCTCGGAGTGTGAGGCTTGGGCTAGTTCATCAGATGGATTTAACCAAAACTCATGAGCAACTGCCTGGCTACTTGGCAGCAAAGCCGTGCTTGTTCCCCTAATTTGCCTCCATGGGTTTGCATGAAACAATCTTCTTTTATCTTGTCTATGATTATACTGGAGAGAAAGGGCTGGGAATGATATGGCGCTCTATTTGCGACCACTTGTTGAGGGAGTTAAAACAACTATGGGCTGGTGTTCAGACATACGATGCAATGAGAAAAGAGAACTTTAATTTACGTGCGCTTTAATGTGGACTATTAACGACTTCGGCTTATGCTAATTTATACAGTTTGGAGTACCAGGGACGTTATGCTTATCCGTGTTGTGCTGCCTGCATATATGTTCATAATGGTTATATAATGGGAAGAAGTTCTCGTACATGATTAGGCACGCTTAGTTCTGAGGAAAAAATCATACATTTAGATTTCAGAGTGCTCCATTTGATGGTACTCAAGAGTTCGAACCAGTTCCTCATTGACTGTGGATCAGAAATATTCTTAATGTTGAAAGATATGAATTTCATTTATGGGAAGGTGAATCAGCAAGCTAACCCGCAAAGAAATAGAAGATCTAGGGATGACTCGATGATGAATCGATGAAGCGGATGATCCTCATGAGGCGGACTTGTGGAAAAAAGAAGTATTCTTTTAGAGTTGCCTTATTGGAAGCATCGCATTTTCGCCATAATCTTGATGTCATGCACATGAGAGAAAATGTCTGCGAGAACATCATTGGGACTATTTTGAATGTCGATGGAAAATCGAAAGATAATCTTCTTCGTAGTCGACTTGATTTAGTCCACATGGGAATTGTGGCGTGAGCTTCATCCCCGGAAACTTCCGAATATGAAATATCGGTTAACGCTTTTTTATTTTTCAATGTCAAAGACGGAGAAAGAAGTGTTCGCATGCGGTGTTGAAGGATATAAAGGTCCGGATGCGTATGCATCAAATATTTCAATGTGTGAGTCTTAAGGATCGAAGACTATATGGCTTAAAAATCGCATGACTATCACATCTTGATGCAAGACTTTCGCCGGTTGCTATGCGTGTTGTATGTCGAAAAAGGTGACGGCTCCTATAATTGAATCCGTCAAATATAATGAAAGGTATTTGTGGTAAAGGTTTTGAATGTTCAGAAACTTGAGAGACTACAAGATCGAGTCGATTGACTTTATGCAATCTGAGAAAGATCTTCCCGCCTTTCTTCCCACTATTATGGTGCACTTGTTAATTCATCTCCCGTGAAGCACTTCTTAGTGGACCAGTTTATGATGGATGTATCCCATTGAAAGGTCTTAATTTATTTGCAACATATTCCTTCATTCAGCTCAATGCCTTTGAGTTGCAACTTTACATTAATGTTGTATCTGAATGTTTAGGGTTCCTTTTCCAAATTGAAGTCATCTTTGCCAGCAATAAGCGTTATCCAGAAGGATCAATTGCCGGAGCTGCTACGGCGAGGAAGGAATGTATGACTTCTGTTCGAGGTATTTGGAAGATGTTGAAACAAAGAATGAACAGACCAAGTAGAAATGCTGGGCTCCTGGATCATAGTGATCGACACTTATTTATTTCAAGTTTTGAGAACCATCGACAAAAAGTCGAAATTGTAGAATTAGGCGATAGATCGTGGGTCCAAACACATCGATACATTCTTTTTTCATCACGATTCAATGGAACCATTTCGGCGTAAGTTCTAGAATTTGATAAATACTCATCAATTATAATTTATTTGTCTTCTAACAAGGTAAAACCTTTTAACCGTTTCGGTGGTACAAACAAATATTAAGCTAGCATCCCGAAGATTAAATCGACGAGAAATTAATAAGTTGTTCATGAAACATTCCATGAATAGTTAAAGCCAAATGGTATGTAATTTAAGTTTTCATTGACAAGTCATAATGTTCTCTCATAACATTCATAATTTCTCGATTTACTTTCCATCAATAGGTTTGGAAATGAATGAAGTAAATGACGACGTTAAATGGCTTTCTGAGTCCAAGCAGAATAGTTAAAAGATATAATGGCTTTCTCATCAACGGATACAGATTTCATACAAGGTATCGCGAGAGATTGAGAAGAACCAAAATTCATGGAATTGTTGTTAATTCTTGATTACAAGTTATGCTAGTGCTAGGGACAGAATCCGCCGAGGGTCGAATGCGGAGTATTACGGACTTATTCTTGACATCATTGAGTTGGATTATTATGGCAATTGCAAGTTGTCTTATTTCGAGGTGATTGGGCTGATGTGAATACGGCTCGGCGAATTAAAAACGCATCAATATGGCTTTACAATGGTGAATTTCTCTCGATTGATTCACACTGGAGAACAAGTGATGGACCCGAGCCGTATGTGTTTTCTTCTCAAGTTAAACAAGTTTTTACTCAAGATCCAATTGATGAGGGGATGGTACGTTGTGCTTGAGAAACACCCCCTAGAGACTTGTTCGACATTGGCGTTGGAAGTAGAGATGACATAGTCGAAAGATCGAAACTCTTGCCTTTTCCGTAACAAGACTTAGTCGAAAATATATCCCTAGTACTAGTCAACAATTTCAATGGGTTACAGATGGGATGTGGAAGATATTTATTCACGAATATGATGTAGTAAGATTTAATGATTTATTTTTCTATATGTAATATTATAATTTTCATGTTGGTCATGTTATTATAATTTAACTATTTTAAATGTCTATTATTGTTGTTATTTGTTACTAAAATTTTGAACTCTTTTTATGTGTTTCTTGAGAAAATGTTTAGAAGACGCATTACGAGGTTTAAATATTAGCAATTATCTTGTAAAATTCAGCGCACGTAAATAGTGGGGCGGAGATACGGTTATTTGGATCTTCTACTCTGCCATGACAGATGATTTAGCATGGAGAATTCCAAAGTAATGTTAAGTTTATTTTACATGCATGTTGAATTTTATTATTGATTCATTTTTCAATTTTAATATAATAATATATCATTTTTCAAGGGTGAGGGAGTTCGAGGACGTATGTTGCTTACAGATTTATATGACTTAGAGCCTACCCACGTGGTTATAGTAAGGAGAAAGCGATCATGGCCAGCCTATCGGATGCGAAGCTCGATTGTTGGCGAAGCTATTTGGGCATTATAGCACGAAGTCGAATATGTTGCCCATTAACTCTATGAATCATGGCATCCATGCAGATGCCAACAAAAAATCGGAGCTCTCTAAAATATTAAGGTAATAGAAGGTGAATGTAATTTATAATACTTTCATTTAACCTTCATTTATATATTAACTTTTTAAAAAAATTTGAGGGTAGATTTGATTTAGAGGTCTCCGACGACTATATTAAGAAGGCGTTGGGCAAAAAATGGAGAGACAATAAAAGCACCTAAAAAAACAATATTTTAAAAAGACATCACCTCGTGACTTAAAAATGCGAAATGTCCCACGCAAAGAATGTTGAGGTACCAATGGGAAGATCAAGTTAGATTACGGAATTCAAAGAAAGGAGAGTGTATTATGACTTTCAAAGTCTTAAAAATTTTAGGTTTATCGTATTTACTATATAATTAATTCAAATCCCATTATGTAGGACCGTGAGCGAGTTGGAACAAGCGTGAGAGAAACAACATTTCACGCTGCAGCGGAGTTCGAGTTTTTCTGCTCGTGGTGGAGGTGAGGTATTATAATTTATTACTTCTTTCAAATATTAATGATTTATACTATTAACTGGCATTTTTTCTGCTATAATGTAGGAAGTTTTAAATCAGGTCAAAAAGTTGGATGACTTCAACTTTTTGACATTACGCATAGGAAGAAGGATGGATCTCCAGAGTGACATCAGAAGGTCACGAAGAAATTTTGGTATATTTATTTAATAAATGCTTATTTTTATAAATATTTATAATGCTTAATTATAATGGTTTAATTAAATGGTTGTAGTTTTAAATTTCTAATTTTAACTTATGTTCCCTATTTATTTTCTACATATAGTTCATTAAGGACCTTGTCTTACTAATCATTTATGTTACTTACTGGTTGGTGATATTAGAATTAAGAGCGAAACCCTATTTTGACCATGATGGAAACAATTAGGACCAAGATTACGCTGCTAATTGTCAAGAAGAAAGAAGAAGCTAAAAAAAGTAAAGGAATCTTGTGTCCAAAGATCAAGAAAAAGTTGGATGTCAATATGAAATATTCATTGAGGTAAATAGATAATTTTTTAATATTTTTATGCCTTTATTCTGCCATCACATGCTGGTGAGGCTCATCACATGCTATTTTTAATTTATGTATGTCTTTATTCTCCCATGACTTTACTTGAGTATAATATGTTTTATTAACTGTTTTTTTTAGGTGTGTTTCATCACATGCTGGTGGAGACAAATATTAGGTTGAATGTGGTCCAGGCAGTCAGTATGTGGTGGACCTAGTTGAGAATTCCTACTCCTGTAGGAATTGGGATCTCACTGGCATCCCTTGCAAGCATACGGTGGCTGTCATTCATCTAAAAGATGAATACCCTGAAACTTATGTATAAACCTGGTTCACCAAGAAAAATCAGCTTGCCATTTACTCCAACTACATCAAGCCAATAAGGGGTCCTAAGCAATGGGAGTCTGTGTCGGACATGCTGCCAATACTACCTCCTACACTAAGAAGGTCACCTGGCAGACCTATTATGGTTGGAAGGAAAGAATCTGATGAACCAAAAATAGTAGAAAGGTTGAGCAATAGAGGGGTGGAAATGAGGTACAGTAAATACAAGAAATTAGGTCACAATAAGAGGAGTTGCAGAGGGGAAGTCAACCAAAACATTCCAGTAAGTCATCTGTCTTGGCTTTATTAGATTACTTATATATGCAATGTGTTTGATGGATTTCACTTGTTCGTGTAGGTCAAAAGACACAAAGTTGGTGTTCATAACCAAATGGTTGCCCCAGCTCAACAAGAAGCTACCCCAACTCACCAAGAAGTTGCCCCAACTCGTCAACAAGCTGCCCCAAGAGAAAAGCTTCCATTCAAAAGGAAACCAACCATTGTTCGATTGATGCCTTCTACTCAAAAGTAATCTGTCTCAGACCCATCGATGACATTGTACACTAAAAGTTTATTTTGTTAAATTTTTTAACTTATTATGTAAATTTCCTTATTACTGCTATTGATTTCTTAACTTAGGCAAATTATTCTTTTTGTAAATTTGCCTATTATTGCTATTGTTATCTAAACTTAAGGCATATAGTTATTGAATTTTTTTTTTTTTGTAAATTTGTCTACAATTCAAATGAGTTCAATTGTACTGAATTGTAGGCAAATTTCGCAATAGTTTGTCCTTCTTTTTGTAAATAGGTTGGCCTTAATTTATGAATGAAGTTTAATGTTGACCAATGTTTTATGTTTCTTTTTTCATCTGTTTTTATCTCTTCTACCATTTTGAGCATTGATCCATGCAATGTAAGAAAATGAAAAACAATAACCAAATACTCTTTCAAGTCTTAAAACAGGATTAAACAACCCACATGGTATTCAGAAAATAAAATGAAATAAAATACAAATGTATGAGATTGACATTAGTCTTTCAACTTTGAAGTCTCAACTAAAACATATAAGCAATTTGATGCCCTTTCCAGACCATGGCATTTAGGTCTGTAAGCTTCCACTCACCATGAAAGAATACTCTCCCATTACCAACAATCACATAAGTTGGTTTTCCATTTCATCAACAACAAGAACACCAACTATCACATAAGCTAGTTTTTCATTTAAACGACAACAATATTACAAATAACAACACCAAACACCATGTTTTTCTCTCCCTTCTCATTGCATCCTCCAATATCCTAACTTTTTTCAGAAGACTAACAACACAATTCGTGAATGGGGCATCAATGGTAGATCAAACCAGACGAAAAAATGACATGGATTTTGAAACACACTCCCATACTTTTTACACAAAAAAAAAACCTCCTACTTGGGTTGTCATTGGACAATGACATATTTAAATTGGCTAGGTTTCCATAATAGCATACTGGAATCACGATCGTCATCTCCATTTCTTCTTTTTCTTCTTCTGCCTAAACCCTAAACTCTTAAGCGAAGTTGTTTAAGCTGATGCTAACCTTCTAGCTAGCAAGTTAATGACAACAAGGAGTCGATTGAATGCCATGTCACTTTTCCATTACGTCTGTAACGGAAAATAGTTAAAAGGACCGGTTTGTTATTTTTCAAAAGTTGAGTGATTGAATTTAAATTTGAATGACTGTTTTGTCATTCACTTCAAAGTTGAGTGACTGTTGGTGTAATTTACCCTAAGAATTTTTTTCAATTTCTTCACTTTGGAGTTTTAGGGGTGTGGCTTTCAAGTGAAGCGAATATTAATAGTTTGTAGAAGAGTTTAGATGTCTGATCGCAGGGCATCAATTTCCAATGTACTTTTTGCTGCTTAAGTAAACTTCGCCATTTTGACTCGTTCCCACAAAGGTGCATTGTTGATACCTAATGTATGCAGTTGTAAAAATGCTTAACAGAGTAATAGCAATCAGAAATGGAATTTTAAGTTGGTTGAAGTTCTTTGATGAAAAATGGCCTTGATTGATAATTTGGCCAGATGAAAAGAACGCCTCCATAACATCTAGGGTTTCAGTTTTCAGCAATTGTGATGGAGAACATGTGAGTTGAAGGTGGTTGGTTGGTATTGGTTGACATTTGGTTCCTTGGGAATATTAGCATTATTAAAGGTTTCTTCATTTCGGTAAACTGACGATGAAACTTGCATTGGCTCGTTATAGTCTATATGGTCTGTGAGGGGTTCACAATTTTCCCAGAGAAACAAGCAACTCCTCCACCCAATTGTTGATCCATTCCCGGATGTCAGAAACTTGTAATCTTTCTATATGTTATCCTGAGTTGGAACCAAACTAGACTGTGCGTCTAAAGGTGCATGTACAAAATAGATGATCTACTGCCTCATCGTCTGTAAAATATAGCGGACAGTGAGGATCAATATGAGGAATAAGCTTTTGTATTTTTGCGCAAACCGACAGAGCATTCTTACAAATCTTCCATAGGAAGACTAGGATTTTGGAAGGGAGTTTTATTTTCCAAAGGGTTTCCCATCTATACCCGTCTGAGAAAGATGAAGACATGTTACTAAGGAGTATCCATTTGTATGTTTTTTTTACTGTGAATTTTCTTGAATGGTTGTGTTTCCAAACAAATTTATCACCCTATTGAAATAAGGAAAAGGAAAAGGATGATAATTCCATCTTCTAATTATCTCCACATTGGTTTTGGATTAGTAAACAGTTCTAGTCAGAATTCTGTTGGGAATGTAAATTCAATGTTAGTATTCCCAATTATTCTTGTCTGGTAGTTGAGTTATGGATAGACCATTGTTCACAATCAAAACATTGTTTCCATATGTATTTGAATATCAATAACTTGCAAACAAATGTATTGAACTTTTAAAATACTTTTCCATATCCATATGTCTAGTTTTTGAGCTTGCATTTGAAGGAAGTTTTTATGGGTACAGTATTTCGACAATAGTACTCGTGAAATAAAGGCTTGAGGTTTGGTGATAAATTTCCATGCTATTTTGGATAGCACTGCCATATTCATAATATGGAATTTTCAAATATCGAGATCGCCTATATATTTCGTTTTACAAAGGGAATGATAGTTTCGTAGATAGATACCTCTTTTATTTGGATCATTTCCCCACCAAAAAGCTCGAACCAACTTGTCCATCTAATCTATAATTGATACAGGTGCCTGTACATATGACATTGTGTATATTGGAAAGGATGAGAGTGATGATTGGATGAGTGTGAGATGATCATCAGGTGGTAGGAGTTTCGACTTCCATTCGAGGAGTTTTGTTTTCATTTGGTCTAAAATATTTTGGAAAAATTCTTTCCTATGATTTAACAAACCAAGTTGACACTCTAAGTACTTTATAAGATGATCTACCGCCTTCATCCAAAATACTTCTTTTATTCACCTATGACGTTTCGGCAATCCAGATTTGCATAGGTGTAACTCTGATTTATTTTGATTGATGGAGAGTTTGGAGATACAACAATAGTCATCGAAGGTAGATTTCAATTCCTTCCAAGCACCTAAAAAAGCATTAAGAAAAAAATAAGCACGTCAACAAAAAGTAGGTGATAAATTGGAAGAATACTTATTGACACACATGGCAGGTAGGGCGGACTGTTGCTTAGCTTGAATCATCATACAGGATAATACACTCTGAAATAGTAAGAAAATATAAGGAGACAGTGAATTGCCTTGTCGTAAGCCTCTATTAGGTTTAAAGGGGGTTGAAGGGCTCCTATTGATGAGGATTTGGTAAGATACAGTGTTGATCCACTGATGTATGTTTTTTTTCCAGCATTTACTGAACCCTATGGTCTTCATAACGTGAATAAGAAATTGTCAGCTCACTTATCATAAGCTTTGCACATTTCAACTTTTATTGTAGCGAGGACACCTTTCTCATACCGTTTGTGCTTTACTGTTTGTAAAATTTCGCTTGCAATAATAACATTTTCATGTACATTACGACCTATATAAATGCATTTTGAAAATGTGTAATGAGGTCGTTCATAATGGGCTTGAGGCGATTTACCAATGCCTTTGCACAAATTTTGTAAATAACATTGCACAGACTGACCGACCTATAATCTGCCCAACATTTTGGAACTAAACCCTTGAGAATTAGGGTTATTAGAGTTTGATTCATTTCCTTCAAAATGAAGCCAGAGTTCAAAAAAGCCAAGCATGCTTGTGTTGTAAGATTCCTGACAATATCCAATATGTCCGATAGAAAAGTCCAAGTTTACCATCCTTACTTGGCGCTTTGAGGGGACCAATTTGAAAAGTCACTTCTTTGATTTCCTCTACTAGGAAAGGTGCATCTAGTGCTTGTTTATGAGTCTAGGAGAGTTTGGGTAATTGTATAGATTTTAAAATAGTATCCATACCTGACTACTCTCGTGGATTATGTGTTACATAGATTTTATTGAAATATTGGGCAACTGCATCTACATATGACTCTGATCAACAATCCAATGGCCCTAGTCATCAAAGATCCCATGAATATGGTTCCAAACTCTTCTATTGAGAGTGATTGAATGAAAAAATCTTTTATTTCGATTACTTTTAATAATCCAATTCGATCGTGCTTTTTAGGCCCAATGAATATGTTATTGTTCCTCTAGTTCATATATGGCTTTGCGTGTAACAGCTCGATTTTGACCCTAATTGGAATAGTAGTTTCGGGACCACAAATCCGAGTCTGAAAAATATTTTAAAATTATTTTGCGTGTTTACTATGTGAGAATTTGCTTGTGTTAAATTTTCGTGTTTTAATTTCGTTGTTTGAGTGTCCGATTTAATAAAAGGGTTTAATCGCGTAAAATGAAAATTTGATGGTTATTTGTGAAAGTGCTTAATTGTTGTTGTCTTTTTAATATGGAGGATTTATATTGCAATTGGACCATTTTTATATTGTAGTGGACGGCAACATGCCATTATTATATGTTTTATATGTTAAATGTTATAAATTAAAATTTATATTAATATATAATAATGTTATATTATATTATATTAACATAAAAACAAAGCCATAGTTTTATTTCTCTCTTTCCATGACCGAAAAACAAAACAAAAAGAAAGGAGAAAAGAGTTAGGGCATTCGGCCATTGTGGGAGTTGATTAAGATATGTGTTTAGCTCGGTTTTTGATAATTTTTATGTTTTTGAGATCGTTGCTAAGAGATGTACAAAACCCATGTCTTAATTTTTGTTTGTGATGATGATTTTGTGTTTTGCCATTGATGATACCTTGTGGTTTTTGTTGTTTGATGATGAAAAATGAAATATATGTGTTAGATTAACAAGTTTTGTCTTTGAATTTTTTATGAAATTGAGTATGTTGGACTAAATTACAAAAAAAAAATTGAGGGACTAAAATGTGAAATAAATGAAATGTATGGACTTGTATGAGGACTAGGAATATTCGGCCCTTAAGGTGTATAGTCAAATTTTATGTATTTTGTGTTTTGTGCAAAAAGAACTAAATTGTAAAAAGTGTGAAATGTTAGGGGCAAAATTGTAATTTGCCCATTATATATTTTTTAGACTAAATTGAGTGTAATGGTGTTTAAATTAGGTTAATTTGAAATGATATAGATCAAGAACAAAAGAAATCGGACTCGGATCGGGGAAAAGCAAAAATAATTGAATAGCCGATACATAACGTCCGTCGATATCCGAGGTAAGTTTTTAAGCAATTGAGTTAAATTGAATTTGTATCTATAATGTTGCACATGTAATTTAATAGAAGTATATATGTACAATGTGACATTGCCGAATGTGAAATTGGTTGTGAGATGAAATTATGGTCGAATGTGATGTATACATATATGTCAATGATATAACCGAATGTAATACATATGTATGGCAATGATATAATTGAATGTGATGTTGATCATAGAAATGAAATAGGCGAATTTGTATATATATGAGTAATTGAGGTTTAGGTCTTATGTATATGTGTTTAATTATACGAATAACAATTTCAAGTAATGCACAATGTGTGCGAACGTAAATACCGAGCACTATGTGTGCGAAATCGGTCATTTGGCACTAAATGTGCGATACGTTACGAGAATTTGGCACTAAGTGTGCGAGATATTAAAGGTAACGGCACTAAGTGTGCGATACGTTACGAGAATTTGGCACTAAGTGTACGAAATGTTAATGTGACGGCACTATGTGTGCGATACGTTGCAGGGTTTGGCATTGAGTGTACGGGTTTAATGATCCATCAAGGATATCGATTATTTGAAGTATTAAGCGAAGTAAAATGAGCAGGTATGTGATGATATATTCTATATGGATAGTGAAGTATGTATTAGCGGTTGAATTGAGACTAGATATTTTGCATATCAATATGTGATTTATAAGGATTAGAAATTTAAATTCGATAAGTGATATATGCATATGAAATTAAGCAAATGTGATGTATATTTATATATATATATATATATATCTGTGTGTGTGTGTGTATTTGTTTTGAGTTGAGAAAGTGGTTTATAGATCAATGAGGACCTATTATTGAATGTGTGGGTGTTTGGTCCTAAGGTTATGAAATACGAAAGTCTATGAATGGTGTTATGACTCATAATTATGATTATAAATCTTGAGTATCATTATAATACATTGACCTATTATATATGATAGTATTATGTACTGTTGTATTGTAATTGCTTATAACTTACTAAGCTGTTAAAGCTTACTTGGTTCTTGTTTGCTCTCGTGTTTTAGATTTATTTTGGGTGTTCGTTACGTGCTTGGGGATCATCGCTAAAGCTCATCACACTATCATCAATATTTTGGTACCTTTTTGAGTTTAAACTTAAAGTTTATGGCATGTATAGGCTATATTACCTTTTGAGTTATTACAAATGATATGTATATATGTATTTTGTATATGCCATGCGAAAATGGCTAAAACATGATATTTTGGGCTTATGTGAATTCGGCCTTGATATTAAGTTTTGATGGAAGTATAATTTCTGATGTGTTTATGCTTGGTGTTTAGTTATATGGCTTGATTTCTGAGCTTGAGTTCGGTTATGTTTGATCATGGTGTTAATATTTGTATATACGTTCATGTTATAAGCTTATTTTGGAAGTATATTTTATGGTATTTATATATGTGGTGTTTGGCTACATGAATTCGGCATTGAGTATAATAGGTATAATGTATAATCGGCCTTGAATATAGCTCATTTTAGAAGTATAATATGTGGTATATTTTAGTTGATGAATATGTTCTAGCTTTAATGTATAGGTACCTATAAGCTAAGTTATGAGATGACTATGCTATGCCTTGTGAATTTGATTAATTGATGTGGCTTATTAATGACTTAATTTTTGATGTATAATTTGCTTTGTGGAATGACTTGGAAATGTTGTATTTGATAAATTTGATTCGGTCATATTATGTAATAAATTATGGTGTATTAGGTTAATAGTTAATGGAACAGAGTAATAAGAATAGATGTCTCGATTTATGATTGGTATAAGAAATGAAAATGTTTGATTATAAAATGGTATTCAAATATCATGAATGAGATACTTATATGATTCGAATATTATAAGTAATAAAGCATGATTGGTTCTTAATTGGCAATATGTTTTAAATATGTGCAAATTTGACTTATATGAATGAGTGTATAAATGCTATTTGAGTTTGAAAATTTTTGTAAAGAAGTTGATATGACTTTATGAATGAATTGTTTATAATGATCGTGATGAACTGTGTTTTGTTCGGTAATACCTCGTAACCCTAATCAGGCGACGGATACGGGTTAGGGGTGTTACATTGCGGATCATTATTTCCTTATTGCACTGTTCCATTGATGATAAATTTGTCTGTAGCTCTGCCAATTCACTTCAAAATTGTAAGCAGTGTGGTTTTAGCTTCCTGAACATTTCTCGGTTCTATTTGCGAAGCATACCACTTGTAGTACGCAATTTATGCATAAAAATATATCCAACTAACCTAGAGAAACGAGATTCCCAAGACTTTGGAATGACGGCTTTGCTTTATGGGTGCGTAGTCCACAATGCTTCAAATTTATATGGTTGATGGACAAATGGAAATCTATATTTTGTGTAGAATAACATTTGACAATGATCCAAAACTAATATAGGTAAGTTTATCAGCGCTTGTGATAAACCGAAATAGTAACATATTTTAGGCCCACATATAGTACGCTTTTGGATGAATTATCCCTTATTTTATGTAATTTGGTGCTCTTAATCCTTTCTTTTCATGATATATACTCAGGAAAGCACCAGGGGATGAAAAGAACGCAAAACGGGCTTAAAACGGGACAAATGGGCCAAAGCATGAAATCGACACGGCCTGGACCAAAGATCACACGGCCGTGCCTCACTAATCATCTAGAACACGGTCTAACCCCGACTCACACGGCCGTGTCTCATTAAAGAAATCTGAGCACGGCCTGATCACGATCCACACAGACGTGTGCCATGGCCGTGTCCCTGCCGCGGGAAAGAGGAATTTTACTCGGATTTGGATGCTTGGAGGCAAAGAAACACACTCCAAAGTCTAATTAAACTCCAAATTAGGAATTGCACTCAAATTAGGATACTTAGAGGCCAAGTAACACATCTCAAAGCCTATATAAACACCCTAGGGGGTAACTTAATCGGGGAGTTCGACAGAAACCCTCTGTCGAGGGGAGCCCAAAGCCATCGTTTTTAGGGCGTCGTGCTAAGCCGCAGAAGAAGCGATTTGTGGGGATTCACTCAGGGATAGCCAGTTGATTCATCTCGAGAAGCCAGAATTCTACTCAAGACGGAGGATCTCCTTTTCAATTCCTTCAGGGGGTTTTAGGGATTTCTTATGTTTTGTTTTATCTTTTCTCTTGAGATGTTTTCCTTTATTGTTATGAACTATACCCTTCGGATACCCGAAGGGGATGAAACCTATGATGAATCTTGTTATTTGATTATTTGAATTATATGATAAATACTTAGTTTGTTCTTAATTATGTGAGCTTAATCCAAATTTAATGTGCTTAGGTGGAGGAGGAATAGATCCTCCCTAAGAGTAGATCCAACATAATTAAGCGGAGTTAATCGTACGCCTAGAGATAGGGTGACGAGATTTTGCCAGATTAGGGTGAAACCTAATATGGGAATCCACAGATCGATTTACTGCTATTCTAGGGGGTTATTATAAGAGAACGAGAGTTCCACTAATTAACCTAGGGTTAGACGTTATTCGCCTCGAGAGAGGGTTTAATATACGTTAGGGAGTCTTATGGATCAAACTAAGTAAATAAATCATATGGTTCAGTGTTAGATAACAAGTGAAGTCTAGGTGGATTCTTCCTAGGGTATCGTCTAAATCAACTGAGTTTTTCCCAAGTTATTTTCCAAATTCACTCTTCTTTGTCTTAGAGTCTTTAGTTTAGTAGTTAATTAATTTAGATTAATAAACAACTTCACTTATTTTAGGCTAAATAATAAAAAGAAAGTTAGTATTAGTACTTTTAGTTCCTTTGGGTTCGATAATCCGGTCTTGCCTAAACTATACTACTGTTCGATAGGTGCACTTGCCTTTAATCGTTGTCAGAGTTAGTTCCAGGTTCGATCATTCTTTTATAAATTTTAAAACTCTGATTCACAGCGATCAGCTTGACTTGGAAAAAGTTAGAGAGCTTCCGTATTTCAGAATCCTCTATCTAATCTTTCCCAGGCAGCGTCGTGTCCTTCTCTTTTATTTTTCCATGTGTAATGATTCCTAGTATACTTCATTTCAAATAGTCCACATGAATTCAAAACCTAGTTGAGTTCCTCTGCACCAACAAGTCAGTTTTTGTGGAACAAAAAATTATCTTCTTGTCTCAATACCTGATTGAAGTCAGCTAACAAAAAAAAAAAAACCACCACCAGGCGAAACTAAAATATAAGTATCCATAATTATGTTCCAAACCAACTGCCATTTACTAACACAAGGATGTCCATAAACACATGACAACCAAAATCTGTAGTTTGAACAATTTACATAACCTAAAATCATGTTGGGCTCTTTTATTATAATATTGCTAGTTACAGGGGTTGTTCTAAAGTACTAGCAAACTCCCTCTTAGTCCCAAACATGATACACTATCCCAATTATCGAACCCGAGTCAAGACGCTATATGTTTAGCTTCGATAATATCCACTTTTGTGTCCAAGAGAAAACAAAAATTTTTTCGATGGTAACGTGCCAAATAGTAGTAGTATTGGAATGATCCAGTTTGGCTGAAACCTCGGACATTCCAAAATAGTGTGATCATGGTGTTGGTGCAAGTTGATTAGCCCAGCCTACTTAGGCCCTAATGTCTTGTATTCTGTTTCCAAAACAAACGTGACAACGGTAGAAGTCACAATAGTCCTTTAAAGGTTTGGCATTTGAGGGTGTTCCATGCTACGTTCTACCATTGATGTTTCGCTCATCATGACTTTTTGATCGATAGCTTAACCCATAGTAAGAGTTTGAAGGCGTTGTCGTACCAGAAATCTACTAGCAGCCTCACTATTTGTATCATCATCAGATCACTTTCTTTTAGAACTAGAGGATCCCGAGTTGAGTTGCTCGTGACTTACTTTCTGCTTCCCTTTCTTCTTAACTTGAGAGTCAATGGCATCATGTGGTATTTTTTGTGATTGAAAGTTTGCTTGCATCTAAATTCACCTCTTGGTATCAACTTCGGTTCAAGTTTTAGTTGAGCTGACACTTCAAACTGAAAGTCGGTGGAGCTCTTATGTCATCTCACTCCCATAGCACTACTCTCCCCAATGTCACGAGTAATAATCAAATCATAACCATATGATGCAGTCGTAAACTAACTAAAAATCTGGCTAAGACAAGTACACCTATCAATTAATAATATAGCTACAGTAAGTAAAGATATCATTCCTACGAGGACTAAAAGTACTAGTAATTACTGTCTTTCTATTATTTAACTGATAAATTGGAGAGATTGATTAAAACTAAAATTAACTAAATTAATTAACTAAAGAACACGACAAAGAACGAATAAGGAAAATTAACGATTAACAACTAAGAAGCGAAACAATACCCAGGAAAGAATCCACCTAGATTTCATCTATCATTATCAATCTAAATTAAACAATTTCTTCACTTAGTATCTTGATCCATAGAAATCCCTAAATTATGTTAATATCTCTTTCGAGAGTAAGAGAAATTGACTCTAAGTTGATTAATTGAAATTTATTTCTAATTGAAACCCCTATTATCACATTAACTCTATTTATAGATCCCCCTATTTGATTTGACTCTAATTGGGTAGATTTATGTTGTCTAATTTCTAGGATTGCATGCAACTCCACTCAATTATGCTATATCTACTCTTAAACAGAGACTTTTCCTCCTCTGATTTAAGCACATCAAACATGGATTAATAGTCTAGAAATATTAAACCAATAATTAAGCATATATAATTGAGAACAAGATTCAAGTATTTATTACATAAAACAGAAATTAAAAGACAAAATTCATCATAGGGTTCATCTTCCCTATGTATTTAGAAAATTAGTTTATAATCGCAAATAAAAACATCCAAAAGACAGTATAACCACAAGAAACAAAAAACCCATAATAAACTGTAAAGGAATTAAGAGGAGATCTTCAATCTTGATGGAAATCTACTACAGAGTCGACTTTAATAGTATTTTTTGAGTTTTTTTCTTCAGTATTCTAGGAAGGCTCACTCCTATTTTCTTATCTTTGTCATATATAGGTCTTAAAATGCCCGAAAAAAAAAACTAAAGATTGCATTTTTCCACGTGTTTGGAGTGTAATTTTCGATTTCCATACAGTTTGGCACATGGCTGTGTGGCAACCCGTGTGGCTCAGATGGTTGTGTGTCCAGCACGTGTGGAATGGCCTAGCCCGTGTGGCTCCTGAAACTTGCTCCGATTTTTTTTATTTTCACTCGTTTTTTGCTCCTTGTGCTCCCCAAATGCTCTTATAATTATAGAAATATGAATTTAAAGGATCAGGAGCATAAAATTCACCATTTTACATCAAATAATCATCTGAAAATGCATTAAGAATAAGATTAAAACATGTTACTTTTAGCACTTATCACCCTATATCTTGCGTGCATTGGTTCTTCCCATCACACTAATTAGAAAGACTACAGTTCTTAGGACATTGTTAGATGGTTGTATGAGAGAATCATTATAAAGGTTGCTATTATTGTACAACCCAATTTTTGCCCGGGCCCATTAACAAAATTCAAACCCAATAACAAAACCCGAAGCCCAAATAATAGCCCAAAACCTAAAACATTTTCAGCCACCAACAAACCCTAATGACCTAGGTGCCGCAACCCCCATGTGCCAGCCTCAGCGCGCACGACGCCGGAGACAAGCGCCCTGTCCCATCACCTTCATCGCCACCTGCAAAATAGCAAAGCAGAAAAGGAACAGCAGAAGCAGAGAAGAGACATGAGCCAAAAATGTATATGTATTCGGCTATATAGCCATAACAAAAAAAAATGTAAAAGGGGGGATTTTTTTTTGAAAATAAAAATAACAGAGACTTTGAATCAAAAAAACAGAGAGAAACATCTACTGAAATTCATCTATCGATTGAAAAACGGTAGATTTCTTTTGCATTTTTTTTCTTTTATTTTCAAAATATATATAGCAAAATATAAAGATAGATTTTTTTTTACCTTTCACGTTTTTTTTTACCTTTCACGTGCTTCTGGCTCTCCGTTTGGGAAGATCGAAGAACCCTTAGGATTTCGTCGAAGGGTCAAAAAGGATGTGTGTGGATACGGAGGGTTTTTTTGGTTATTTTCGATTTTTGAGGGACTTTTAGGCAAAATTTATCCCTAAATCTAGATTCGGCTCGAAAAAACGAACAAATGAGGTTTTTTTGAGTTTTTCGGCCACCGCGGACGGCGGCGCCGATGCCGGTGACTGGCGGTCGCTGCGGCGGCCGATGACCGGATTTAGGCCGGAGTGCTGACCAGAAATCGGGCCAGAGAGAGAGAAAAGAGAGAAATTTTTTTTTGAAGGAAGAGGGGAGAAATGAAATTTTTTTAAAAAAATTGATTTATATAGCACCCATGAAACGACGTCGTTTCACCTGGGTGCTTTTGCACCAAAACGGTGCCGTTTTGTGATCCGACCCGACCCACCCGACCTAGGATTCGCGTGTTTTTTAGCGGAAGGGTTATTTGCGCTTTTGGCCCCTCCGCTTTTTCAGCCTATTTCAATTAGATCCTTTTGGTTTCTAAATCTAGCCCGACAATTTCACATTCGTTTCATTTTAGTCCCTATTGAAACGCTGCATTTTAGGAAGAGGGAATAATTTCCCAACTGGTCCCCCTATTTTTATGCGCGTTACATTGGGCCCCCGATTCTTTTTCTTCTTTTAAATTTGGTTCTTTAATCTTATTTCTCATTTAATTTAGTCCATTTTAATGTTTTTATTTATAATTTGGGTTCTTAATTTTATTTCAATTGCAATTTAATACAGTATTCATTTAATATCAGTTTTTTTATATATATTTTTCTGTATCGCTTTCATCTTTTTATTTATTTGTTTACATGTACATATATTCCTTTTATTTTTTATCATCATTATGTATATTTTTTTATTTCTTTGTTTGTTCATATTTTTTATTATTTTATTTATTTTCTGTATTTTACTTTATTTCATTATTATTATTTTTATTTTTATTTTTATTACCACTACTATTATTATTATTACTTAATCCCAATTTGATCTTCATTCACTTAGTTTCTACCATTTATAGATTCATTTTTTTTATTTTTATTTTTTGTATATTATTTTATTTATTTTTTATTTTATTTATTTATTGTCCTTCACTTTTTATTACTTTAAAGTAATTTATTTCCTTTATTTTATTGTTATTATTATTATTATTATTATTATTATTATTATTATTATTATTATTATTATTATCATTATTATTATTATTTATCATTATCTATTGTGTTTTATTACAAATTGTCGAAACCATTTTTAAGCGTTTTTGAAAAAACGGGGATCGACTTAAAAAACGAAAACGGGAGTCGCCACCAATCCTTTTTTACTTGGGTGTGATTGGATCACCTTATAAGAAGTTTTATTTCAAAACATTGATTTTTGGTCCACAAAATACCAGAAAACGGGTTCGGGAGTCGGTTACGTACAAATAAGGGTTAGCACCCTCGTAACGCCCCAAATTTGGTACCTAATTGATAATTCCATGTCCTAATATCGAACTTTTGAAAAAAAATTAAAATATAATCCTTTTATTTGAAGGAAAGCCAAGATTTACCTATCTCAAAGAAATGAAATACTGTACCCAGTAAGTTAGGATATAGCATCTCATGACTTCAAAACTAGGCACGCCTTTATTTTAGAAAATTCCTACCTCAAGACACAAAACATCATATCCAGTAAGTTAGGATACAATGTTTTGAATTCCCAAGAATAAGTTTTTTTTATTTGAAATTTGTAAGTTTCAGTTTTAAAAGAGAAGGGATATTTAATACCTTAAGTTCCACGAGAAAAATCGAAACCCAGTAAGTTAGGGCACAATTCTTCTCGAAGTCCCCAAATATCACATATCACCATATTTTTTAAAATTTTGAATAAAATACGACAATTTCACGAAAATGTGTTTTTGTAAAAATGATATGAATTCGATTTTGTATTGATACATTACAAAATATAGAATATTGATTCATTATAATCACAGGTTATACTAACAATTAATGCTAATATAGTCAATTAACAAAAGAATATAGCAACTAATATATGAAATGAAAATAAATATGCTAAGCAATAATAAACAATTAAAGGAACATAAATAAACATATACAATAAGCAGCAATAATTAAAAATTCACATGGAATATAAAAATTCAAGAAATGAATATTAAAATTTATCGACAAGATCAAATGTAAAAAATAAATAAATGAATGATATACTTAAGCATTGAATAAACAGTATAATAAGAAAAAGAATATGACAATTTCTAAAACTATTTAATATATATATAAACAATATTTTAAATAAATAAAAAAGGGTATATAAAAAGAAAAATTTATAACAAATACATAATTTAATAATTTAATACATATATAAATGATTATATATAATAAAAATAATTAGTAAATAATATATAATAATTATAAATAAAAACATATATATAATATACTAATCATAAAAATTACATATGTAATAAATAATATAAATAAAATATGTTATATATTATAAATAAATTTTATACAAAATCAAATTTTAAAAATAATATATGATATAATATAATACTATATAATACACAAAATTTAAAAAAATATATAATATAATAACAAATATAAAAAAATTATGAAATAATATATAACATATAAATAATTAAATAAAATAAAATAATAAATAGTAATAATTTAATATTAAAAAAATAATAAATATTTAAGAAAAACAATACACAAAAACTTTATACTATTAATAAATTAGTACATAGATAATAATAAAAATAATTTTAATATGATAAAACAATTTTAATATAATGTTAAAATAACTAAAAAATAACATAAAATAAAAAAGATTTTAAAAATAAACAAAAAAATAAAAAAAATCTAAAAATAAAATGTAAAAGGATCAAATTAAAACGCGCGTCATATCTTAGGGACTTATTAGGCAATTATGCCATATCTCCTAAACGACGCCGTTCTGATATTGGCCTTTAAGTAGCCCGAAGGATTAAATTGAAACTGAATATAAATTTTAGGGCTTAATTTAATAAAAATAAAAAATTAAATTGGACTAAATTAAAAACAACGAAATTATGGAAGGACCAAAAGGGAAAATTCCCCATTTATGAAAAACGCGCGGATCCTCCCCGGGTTTCGGGTCAACGCGCGGATCCTGGTTCCTGAACGACGTCGTTTTGTGCTTATCATCCTAAGCAAAAACGGCGTCGTTTCAATCTTGTTATATAAGCTAAAATCAGATAAAAAAATCATTTTAAACACTTTCTAAAAAAAAAAACAAAAACAGAAGCCTTGAAGGCTCTCTCCCCTTTGGCCTGAAGTCGGAGTTCGGCCTGGGTTCTGGCGACGCGCCGCCACACGCGCCGTCATACACGGCGGCCGGAAGGTTAAAAAAACCTGCCAATCCAACGGTAAACTCCTTTTCTTTATTTTAAAAAAAAACAATATATTTACATGCAAAAAATAAAAATAGATCGAAAAGAAAAAAAATTCACCTCTGCTGTCAAAAATCCTATATTTTATTTCCGTATATTTCTTGCTTGTATCTCTGTATATTTCTGCTCGTATTCTTTCTGTGTCCATATTACAAGTTTTTTGGGGGCTTTATATAGCCCCGAAATAATAAATAGAAAAGGAAACATATTCTGTCCTGTTTATTTCTTTCCTTTTGCTGTTGTTTTTTCCTTATTTGCAGGTTGGGATCGAAGATCTCGCGACAGAGATGAGGCGCACTAACTGCGGCGCGAATAATGGTGGCATGACCGAAGGGCTGCTGGGGCATTGCGGCGTGAAGGTTGGGCTCTTGCTGGGGTGCTTGCGGCGCCTAGGGTTTCGAAACCCTAGGCCACCAAATCGTTTAAGTTTTGGGCCCCTTTGGGCCGTGTAGATTTTGGGTCTGGGTGTCTGGGTAGGCTGTTTAGGTATTGGGCTAAGGGTATAACGGGCTTTGGGTATTTAGTTTTAGGTATTGGGTTCTGTTTTGGCTTGTAATTGGGCTGATGTTAATTGGTTTTGGGTCAAAGTTGTAAATAGACTTTGTAAACTGGACTTTTTATTTTATTTTTGTTTATTTTATTTTTTTATTTTTGGTTTTTTTTTTCTGAATGGAATGGGTCTGGGCTAAATTGGGTTCCTACAACTGCCCCTCTTTGCTCATTGTCGTGTAACGAAAATAGAGCAAAGACTATAAAAGGACCAATTTTGCCCGGTCTTGCCAAATCTTGACTTCTTGGCCCTCGTCTTCTCCAAATGGCTTTCAATCCCAACTGCATCTTCAGAGGCATTGAAACTTTATTTTGATTTCAATGAGTCTGATGGCTTCAATCTGTTTCACTGCAACTTCAGGAAGGCAGTATCCGCTATCTTTTAATCTGCTCCACTGCAACTTTTGGGAGGTCAGACTAGTATCTTTGATCCGCTTCATTGCAATCTCAGGAATGCCAGATCTACTATTTTTAATCTGCTCCACTGCAAACTCAGGATGCCAGACTAATATCTTTCGATCTCCTTCGCTGCAATCTCAATAAATGCCAGTTCTGCTATTTTCAATCTGCTCCACTGCAAACTCAGGGATGCCAGATTAGTATCTTCGATCTGCTTCACTGCAATCTCAGGAACGCCAGATCTGTTATTTTTAATCTGCTCCACTACAAACTCATGGATGCCAGATTAGTATCTTTCGATCTGCTTCGCTGCAATCTCAGGAATGCCAGATCTGCTATTTTCAATCTGCTCCACTGCAAACTCAGGGATGCCAGATTAGTATCTTCAATCTGCTTCACTGCAATCTCAAGAACGCAGATCTGCTATTTTTAATCTGCTCCACTGCAAACTCAGGGATGCCAGATTAGTATCTTCGATCTGCTTCACCGCAATCTCAAGAACGCCAGATCTACTATCTTCAATCTGCTTCCTGCAAACTCAGGAATGCCAGAATACTATCTTCAATCTGCTTCCTGCAAACTCAGGAATGCCAGATCTGCTATCTTCAATCTGCTTCCTGCAAACTCAGGAATGCCAGACTGGTATCTTCGATCCGCTTCGCTGCAAACTCAGGAAGACAAGATCTGATGTCTTCGATCTGTTTCCTGCAAACTCAGGAATGCTAGACTAGTATCTTCAATCCGCTTCGCTGCAAACTCAAAAAGACAAGATCTGATGTCTTCGATCTGCTTGCTGCAACTTCAGGAATGCCATATCGATATCTTCAATCTACTTCCTACAAACTCAGGAATGCTAGACTGCTATCTTCAATCTGCTTCCTGCAAACTCGGAAATGCCGGTCGGTATCTTCAATCAGCTTCTGCGCAAAGTCGAATGTCGATCTGCTATCTTCAATCTGCTTCCCGCAAACTCGGGAATGCCGATCGGTATCTTCAATCGCTCCATCAAACTCGGGGATGCCGGATCGCTATCTTCAATATGCTTCCGCAAACTCGGGAATGCCGGTCGCTATCTTCAATGCGCTCCCGCAAACTCGGGAATGCCGATCGCTATCTTCAATCTGCTTCCTGCAAACTCAGGAATGCCAGACTGGTATCTTCGATCCACTTCATTGCAAACTCAGGAAGACAAGATCTGATGTCTTCGATCTGCTTCCTGCAACTTCAGGAATGCCAGATTTGCTATCTTCAGTCTGCTCCACTGCAAACTCAGGGATGCCAGACTAAAATCTTCAATTTACCCTACTACATTGTCCTCTAAGGGACATAACCTGTAGAATGGGTATATGCTTATGCAAAATGATTAGGATGTTATGATCGGAATAAATCAAATGCTCCTAACTAAATGTGTTATGCAAAATGTCATGAGAATGATTCCTATTTAAAGCGTCATCACTCCTCAGGGTTTCATTTTTGTTCCTCTCAAAGTATCAATCATATTCTACTCAAATAATTTGCCCTATGGTAATTTTAGGGCCCACTCTACTTGAACCTTGGGACACAAGGCTTTTACCACCTTCAAACCATCCCACCATGATTTATAGAACTTGAAACTTTTTAATCCATTCCTATTGCAATTTAAGGGTACAGGATCTGTTTCAACTTCAATCCATTCCACTGTAATTCAAGGGTTTTGAATCTTTTCCCATCAATTTGGCCCGTCATACCATTCCCCAAATGTTATGACCCAATGAAAATGCTTTGCAAAATGATTCTCTTTTAGGATTGATATTGCTCAACTCATTATTTTGTCCAATCACCATTTGGACAGAAAATTCAAAGAAATAGTCTCAATCTAGACTTTTTCCAAAGTATTTCCAATCCTTACACATGGAAATTTTTAAATAATTGTCTTGTTTCAGTTTCTTGTATTACCTAGAAGCTTTCAGAGTAATATGCAAAACTCCTTTTATGAAAGTATTATTAGTCCATTAATCTTTATTTCAATATAAAATGCTTGAAAAAGATCATAACAATGGACGAGAAAGAAATTAATCATGAGCATGGCTCGAAACAAATAAGTTAATCAAAGATAACCAAGAAAATTAATTGGGGTATATCTTGAAAAGAATAAAATAATCAAAGATAGCCAAGAAAAATTGATTGGGGTGTATCTTTTTAAAAAAAATAAGGTAATCAAATATAACAAATTTAAAATGGGTAAGATAAAAGCTAAGTGCCCCAGATATCGCAGTCTGAACTTCTCTGTACAAACTTCTTGAGGACCATTTTGAGCTCAATACATATTTAGAGGATCCGGAGTACTTTGTCAATGCCTCAAAACGTAGCATACTTCCTCATTGTTAATTCTGGCATAGCAAGACTACCACATGCCCTATCTTTGATCAAAATTTAAACCGCCCTTTTCGAGTTTTCGGCCCAAAATCCCTTTGGTCTCAAAGCGCCCTTTGCGGGTTTTCGCCTTGGCCTCTCCCTCTTCTTCTTATTTTTGTTTTTTTTTGGAAGTTTGAACTCAAGGCACCCTTTGCGGGTTTTCACCTTGACCTTGTAACACCCCAAACCCGGCCCAAACGCTACGACCGAATTTGGTTAAGCTCAGAGAAAAACAATTTGAGAACCATTTTAAAACCGATTTAAGTTTTGTTTAAAACCTTGTGTTTTCAAGTCTCTTGTTAAAAACCATACTTAGTGTTGCTTAGAAATATTTATTAAGTCGGGTTGTTTATAGATTGCAAATGTGCCCGATGGCATTTTTAAAACATTTTACGTTTGATTGGGAAAAACATGTGAATTCATTTTTAACATGATTAAATAGTTTAAACAAATATTCAAAGCATGTAACAATAATAAAATAATTCTAGGAGGCCTTATTACAACTTAATTAAAATAAACCAACATTAAATAAAATAAAACAAAGTCCGGGTTCATCTATTAAAATGTCCACTGCATGGCCACCTCGAGTCCATCCGGCTCCATCTCCGCGATCTACTCATCTGCAAAATGTTAAGGGAAAGGGGTGAGTCACCAAGACTCAGTGTGTAAATCCCCCACCCGGAAAATATATCTCATACACAATTCATTAATAAACATGCTCATGCAACCCAACTAGCCATCCATACTCCTTTTCTACCCCGTGTGGTCAAAACCACTGATGACTTAAAGTCACAATTTAAATGATGGGGCCAACCCATCGTGTGGTCAAAACCACTGATGACCTTAGGTCACAATATATCAAATGTGGTCAAAACCACTGGTGGTACCAAACCACTGGGACTTAGTCGCAAATAATTAATCGTTGTGGTCAAAACCACTGATGACCATAGGTCACAATAATTTGATGGGGCCAACCCATCTTGTGGTCAAAACCACTGACGACAGTCCATATTTCATCCCCCTCCTCTCATCAATCCCACCATCAATTTCATATATATATCATGTCATAGTATTAAACATCATGTGATGGCGTATAACATATATCAAAAGTTACAAGACAGGGGACTTACCCGAAATCCGTGATTATGCCACAAGCTAATCACAATCAAAATAATCAAAACACATAATAATGTCATGTAAATTAATAAAGTGTGTAGAGATCTTACACACACGCTTCTCTACCGAATTCCTAGATCCCTGAGATCCGATCTACGTCGCTAGATCTCTTGTCCTATAATCGACCAAAAAGCATGGTTAGGGACTTAGGCCTATTCGGCCAAACCAAGTATTTAAAAGGGTTCTCCTTTTGAACCTGAATCCTTACCCGAGTGTCTTTAAATAACTACTCCAAGCGTTCTGCTTTCCTATTAATCGGCAACCTTATGTTAGTAGTCTTTGGCTTAAACACTAACTAAATAACTTGCTTAAATTAGATCTTACCATTACTTACCAAAAAGCGAACACTAGGGATTAGAGGCTTGGGTCGATCGCTTAAAATTACGGAGTACCAATGTCGACAATTAACAAATGAAGGCTTGATTGAAATATCCTGAGTACCTTCACTAATCGATTGCCACAAGAAATCCGAGAACACCTCTGTCTTCACGATATTCGGCCACAAGGAGTCTTAATAGGAGATAAGAGATTTCGGCAACAAGGGGTGGAGGTTATTCATTTATTAGAGATAGGAAAAATATGGGGACTTTGGTTTAAGAAGAGAAGAAATAGATGAGATATGAAAGTGTGGAGAATTCGGCAAAAGACTAAGAAAAAGGAGAATGGTTTTTTTGGGAATGAAAAGAAGCTGAAAGATGGAATATTGGGAAGGGTAAAATTCGGCTATGCATCAAATGAAGGAAAAAAAAGAATAGGATGGCACATAGGTGCTTTTATAGGCATTTGGCAACCCCCTTAAGCTTGCCAGTCAACCCACTAGGGAATTCAAAATTCAACCAATTCTAGATTGAAATAATTCAAAAGAGTTTGAATTATAATATGCCTACTTTTTTCCTTGCCAACTTATCATAATTTAATCCAAATAATATCCCTTTTATCTACTATTATCTATAGAGTTAAACAAATAAATAATCCAATTTTAATCTCTTAATAATCCAAATAATACCAAGTAATATCCTCTTTATCTAAATAAAAATTAAGAGTTTAAAGAGAAAAGTCTCTCCTCCCTATTGCCGTCCCACTTTGCCCAGCCTCACTTGCAAAATAAAAGAAAAACCACCATTGCCCATAGGTCTCGAACATGGGACTGTTAGAACCCATGCGACCAAGTAACGCCCAGCCACTTGGGCGAGCGTTGTTTTGTGATACAAACGCGCCATAATTTCTTTTAGGCCTTCCCTCCTTAGTTCCCTTCTATCGCTAAAAGCAGAAAAAGATAAAATCCCCACTTCTTTGCTTCGGTTCGAACGCAGGACCTACTCTGTGACCCTCTCTTCCACGTCCCTAGCCACCTCTTTCAGCCCGACTTCCATGCTAATTTACCCCACCATTTATTTTTAAAGCCTTCTTACTAAAGCCCAACGATCGCATATAAAAATTAAAACACAAAACTCCGTTCCGGCTACTCGAACCTAGGACCAACTAGGTCCCTTAACGCAAGATGCGCCCCAAGCCAACTCTTCCCTTTGGACTTTCATGCCATGAACCTTCACGAATTAATTTTAAGGCCTTCCTACTTAAGTCCATCACTTCCTAAAAAAAAAAAAAAACGCCGAAATGCTCCTCCCGCCACTCGAACTTGTGACTGCGTCCCCCTTTTTCACCTCCAACACGCATGAAACCACTTAGCCAACTAGATCCTTGTGTCGAGTTCCTACTAAAAATTTTCTTAACCCCTAACTCACCTAGCTTCCCTCCTTTAAACACTTAAAAAAAATAAATTTTAATACTAAGTCAGGCCTAGCTCGGGTTTAATTCTAGACCCCAAAACATGCCAAATAAATCACAAATTTTATTTCTTCAAGCACACACACACACACATGGGTACAAATAATTAAATTACAAACAACCCCTAATTCGGGATGTTACAATTCTACCCCCTTAAAATAATTTCGTCCTCGAAATTACTTATTATCGCTCAATCGTGCATCCTTAACTCGTCATCCTCACTTCTGCTGCGCACTCACGATCTTAAAGAACTATCATACTTTCTACACATTCCCTACGTTCATAATCCGGGTTCCATACTCTTTACTAGCAATCATAAGAATGAACTAACGTAACCATAACCAAGACAATTGAGGTATTCCGGAAATAAGAAACTTACCCGTGTTTATGTCGGCACATCTTCCTCCTCGCGACGACCAACCGCATAAACCAGACCTTGGTTGCCTCGCCTCTGCACCTTCAAACACCTCGACCACGCCCGTTACCATTATCATTACCTCTAGCGCACCTCGACCCTCTCCGTGGTGGTCCTTCGTTTCTAACACGAGCACGGTTCGACCCTCGGTTGATTCCTAGCTAACTTTCGAGGACAATCCCTTACGGTGATCAAATGATCCACACTCAAAGCACCCTCGATTACCACTCCAACACTCACCCTTGTGAGGCTGTGCCACACCGAGCACATTGTGGCGGCCATTGGGTATTGGCAGCAGAAAGGCCTAGCGCTTTGATCCGACCCATCAAACTTCGTCCTCTTCTGTTCATTACCCAAGAACCTTGAAGGTTCCGAGCTTCTCTTATTCCAATTCCGTTCTTGGTTCCGCAATGGACTGTCTTACTCCTCGGCAACTTTAGACTTCTCCACAAGAACAAAGAAACTCTCGTTCTGTTGTGGAGCTATCATCATCCTCGGCTCATCTCTCAGCCCATCCTCGAATCTAACACAGCGTTCATGCTCGGTACCCACAATACCACGAGCATACCTACTCAACCGAAGGAATTCGGCCTCATACTCCGCCACGGTCTTATTGCCTTGGACCAAGTTCAAGAAAGCCTTTCGCTGTGCATCTACGTAGCTAGTTCCGATGTACCTCTTTTGATAGGTGGTTCTGAAATACTCCCAAGTCAAATCATCTGCTGTCGCCCCATCTCGAACCGTAAGCCACCAACGATACGCTTCATCCTTTAGAAGCGACAACTTGCCCCTTTTAGCTTTTCCTCCTCAGTCAGGTCAAGGTCATCCATGATTCTTTCAGTTGACTCTAGCCAGTATTCCGCTGCACTGGGTGCCACTCCTGACACACCTCGGAATACCTCCGCTCCGTTAGATCGGAGTCGCTCGAGGGACGATTTTGAGCTCCTACATTTCCACCAGACCCGACCACCATCTCCAAAACTCGCAACACGACTTGCGATACGCCTCGCCACCTGGCGATGCGATCCGCCTCCTCGGCTCTAAAAGTAGGAGGTGGTGGTGGCGATGGTACCTCATTTTCGTAACCTTGTCCCGACTGACGGTTGTTGAGACACCGTCATCCTACCCCTACCACGTCCACGGCGTCCACGTCCTCTAGAACTCATTCTATCTACCGCGCTTTTAATCTGGTTAAGAAAAATTTTATGCGTTAGCATTTGTTTCACTTTATTACTCGCGACGAAATTTTATGGATAAGGTTTAATCGAGAGATTCTTTCGAGCAAACAAAGTTTCGATTTCCTATCCTAATTCACACAAAGAAGTTCATGCATCCATTCTTTAGTACTTTCCATACCTATTCACTCATCGGACATTTCTGCCCATTTCTATCCCAGGGGTATTTTCGTCTTTTTCCTACAGGGGTATTTTCGTAATTTTCTAGAACCAAAATATTTTGCTGATGATTTCCAAAGCAAGGTTTTGAATGTCTATAAAGTCATTAAAATTTTTAGGCAAAACCATTGAACTAATATTTTATGGGTCGGGGCATTTTGGTAATTTTACTCCTAAGGGTATTTACGTAATTTTTCACAAGTCAAGTTTTTCGAGAAAAACGTTGTAAAAATAATGTTCTAGGATTTGAGAGAGTTATTGCACAAGTTTTGAAAACATTAGGGTTTGTTGTTTCATTCTATTTCAAAAAACAAGGCTAACTCCTTTTCGGGTTTTAATCATTGTGTTTAGCCTATGGCCGAGCCCTCCTGGTCGGGGTGAACCGGCTACGCACCAGGTAGGATACTGCGAAGAGGAGGTGAGTCACGAGGATCGCTTAAATACCGTGCTCTTCCGGATCCACTCCTAGACATGCGTCTGGGGTTACCACACCCTAGCTCATTGACTAAGTCATAGGTTGGTTTAGTTCCTTAAGTCTTATGCTTCGCTTATGTTTGAGTAATCTAACCTTAGGGTCCAAGTCCTACAAGTCTATCTACGTTCCATGCTTCCTACCCTTCTACAGAATATAATTCACCAAGAGGTTTAGATATACTTACAGGCGGATAGGTGCCGGAGACTCGGGCCATCTTGTTCAAAAACAAAAATCATTCCATAAGGCCTACCAAAACATTTTTGGGCCTTGGGCCTACAGTAGAGCTTTGAACTGGCTCGATACCAATTTGTAACACCCCAAACCCGGCCCAAACGCTTTACGACCGAATTTGGTTTGCTACGGAGAAAACAATTTGAGAACCATTTTAAAACCGATTTAAGTTTTGTCGAAAACCTTGTGTTTTCAAGTCTCTTGTTAAAAACCATACTTAGTGTTGCTTAGAAATATTTATTAAGTCGGGTTGTTTATAGATTGCAAATGTGCCCGATGGCATTTTTAAAACATTTTACGTTTGATTGGGAAAAACATGTGAATTCATTTTTAACATGATTAAATAGTTTAAACAAATATTCAAAGCATGTAACAATAATAAAATAATTCTAGGAGGCCTTATTACAACTTAATTAAAATAAACCAACATTAAATAAAATAAAACAAAGTCCGGTTCATCTATTAAAATGTCCATTGCATGGCCACCTCGAGTCCATCCGGCTCCATCTCCGCGATCTACTCATCTGCAAAATGTTAAGGGAAGGGTGAGTCACCAAGACTCAGTGTGTAAATCCCCCACCCGGAAAATATATCTCATACACAATTCATTAATAAACATGCTCATGCAACCCAACTAGCCATCCATACTCCTTTTCTACCCCGTGTGGTCAAAACCACTGATGACTTAAAGTCACAATTTAAATGATGGGGCCAACCCATCGTGTGGTCAAAACCACTGATGACCTTAGGTCACAATATATCAAATGTGGTCAAAACCACTGGTGGTACCAAACCACTGGGACTTAGTCGCAAATAATTAATCGTTGTGGTCAAAACCACTGATGACCATAGGTCACAATAATTTGATGGGGCCAACCCATCTTGTGGTCAAAACCACTGACGACAGTCCATATTTCATCCCCCTCCTCTCATCAATCCCACCATCAATTTCATATATATATCATGTCATAGTATTAAACATCATGTGATGGCTATAACATATATCAAAAGTTACAAGACAGGACTTACAGAAATCCGTGATTATGCCACAAGCTAATCACAATCAAAATAATCAAAACACATAATAATGTCATGTAAATTAATAAAGTGTGTAGAGATCTTACACACCTGCTTCTACCGGAATTCCTAGATCCCGGAGATCCGATCTACGTCGCTAGATCTCTTGTCCTATAATCGACCAAAAAGCATGGTTAGGGACTTAGGCCTATTCGGCCAAACCAAGTATTTAAAAGGGTTCTCCTTTTGAACCCGAATCCTTACCCGAGTGTCTTTAAATAACTACTCCAAGCGTTACTGCTTTCCTATTAATCGGCAACCTTATGTTAGTAGTCTTTGGCTTAAACACTAACTAAATAACTTGCTTAAATTAGATCTTACCATTACTTACCAAAAGCGAACACTAGGGATTAGAGGCTTGGGTCATTGCTTAAAAATTCTGGAGTACCAATGTCGACAATTAACAAATGAAGGCTTGATTGAAATATCCCCGAGTACCTTCACTAATCGATTGCCACAAGAAATCCAAACACACCTCTGTCTTCACGATATTCGGCCACAAAGGAGTCTTAATAGGAGATAAGAGATTTCGGCAACAAGGGTGGAGGTTATTCGGCTATTAGAGATAGGAAAAATATGGGGACTTTGGTTTAAGAAGAGAAGAAATAGATGAGATATGAAAGTGTGGAGAATTCGGCAAAAGACTAAGAAAAAGGAGAATGGTTTTCGGGGAATGAAAAAGAACTGAAAGATGGAATATTGGGAAGGGTAAAATTCGGCTATGCATCAAATGAAGGAAAAAAAAGAATAGGATGGCACATAGGTGCTTTTATAGGCATTTGGCAACCCCCTTAAGCTTGCCAGTCCAACCCACTAGGGAATTCAAAATTCAACCAATTCTAGATTGAAATAATTCAAAAGAGTTTGAATTATAATATGCCTACTTTTTTTCCTTGCCAACTTATCATAATTTAATCCAAATAATATCCCTTTTATCTACTATTATCTATAGAGTTAAACAAATAAATAATCCAATTTTAATCTCTTAATAATCCAAATAATACCAAGTAATATCCTCTTTATCTAAATAAAAATTAAGAGTTTAAAGAGAGAAAGTCTCTCCTCCCCTATTGCCAGTCCACTGCTGCCCAATTTCTTTTGCAAAATAAAAGAAAAACACCCATTGCCCATAGGTCTCGAACATGGGACCTGTTAGAACCCATGCGACCAAATGCGCCCAGAGCCACTTGGGCGAGCGTTGTTTTGTGATACAAACGCGCCATAATTTCTTTTAGGCCTTCCTCCTTAGTTCCCTTCTATCGCTAAAGCAGAAAAGATAAAATCCCCACTTCTTTGCTTGGTTCGACGCGGGACCTACTACTGCATGACCCTCTCTTCCACGTCCCTAGCCACCTCTTTCAGCCCGACTTCCATGCCAATTTACCCCACCATTTATTTTTAAAGCCTTCTTACTAAAGCCCAGCATCGCATATAAAAATTAAAACACAAAACTCCGTTCCGGCTACTCGAACCTAGGACCAACTAGGTCCCTTGCTGCAAGATGCGCCCCAAGCCAACTCTTCCCTTTGGACTTTCATGCCATGAACCTTCACGAATTAATTTTAAGGCCTTCCTACTTAAGTCCATCACTTCCTAAAAAAAAAAAAAACGCCGAAATGCTCCTCCTGCCACTCGAACTTGTGACCTGCGTCCCCCCCCTTTTTCACCTCCAACACGCATGAAACCACTTAGCCAACTAGATCCTTGTGTCAGGTTCCTACTAAAAATTTTCTTAACCCCTAACTCACCTAGCTTCCCTCCTTTAAACACTTAAAAAAAATAAATTTTAATACTAAGTCAGGCCTAGCTCGGGTTTAATTCTAGACCCCAAAACATGCCAAATAAATCACAAATTTTATTTCTTCAAGCACACACACACACATGGGTACAAATAATTAAATTACAAACAACCCCTAATTCAGGATGTTACAGACCTTTCCTCTTTCAGGTAAAATACTTCTTGACTGAACCTGAATTTACCGGATTGGCAAGTCTTTAGCATCCATCTCGGTCAATATCAATGCTCCTCCATAATAGGCCTTCTTTTCAACATAAGGTCTTTCCTAGTTTGGCATATGCTTTCCTTTGAAATCGTTTTGTAGAAGAAAGATCTGTTTCAACATCAGGTTCCCCTTGTGGAATTCTCTAGGATGAACCTCTTTGTCGTAAGCTCGCATCATCTGACCGTGATGGATAACTTTTAACCTTTTCCTCGATTAGGTTTAATTGGCAATAATGCTTCCATTACATAAACCAATGGGTAAGATATTGCCCCAGCGAAGGTTCTGGCCGACGCTCAATAAGACAGAGGGTAAATGGTAGCTTCTTATGCCAATCTTTACAAGTCTTAGTCACCTTTCATATTTTTTTGTTTTTTTTCTTTTTGTATTTTTTCTTTTGGAAACTTTTGCTGCACTGTGAGATGCTGCTTGATCTTTGGACAAACTATAAACTTTGACTTTGTACAGTTATGCATTATTAAACGTGATCCTTTATGGCATTCTTTGCTTGCATCTGATCCTTTCCTTTATTCTTTTTTTTTGGAATTTGATGATTGTCGACTTTGCAATATTGGCATATAAAGCAACATTCACCCTCTTAGTGAAGTATTCGATGACCACCAAGATAATTCAATGTTAACTAGAAGTTTTTGACGATATCGTCCCCATGACATCCATCCCCACATATAGAAAAGTTTGTGAAGAAAATGGAAGAGTCACATAAATCTTGTCTTCTTCAATTCTGAATTTGCGGTATAACTGATGTGATCCCCTTCCATGGTAGACCAACAATACATGATCCTCATGTTTAGATCACGTCTTAATAGCCCAGGCATATCTTGATATGATCATGCAAAAATATCTTTGAATTCTTGAAAATAACTCAATGATGTCTCGTATTATTTCTATGGTGAGCTAGACTACAATCTTTATTTCTTTTCTAGGCTCATAATATCCAATGACCCTTTGTAGAGTAAGGTATGTTTCTTGTTCTACCATCCTTAAAAAATCAGAAGGTAGGTTACAATCTCTGTCATCTTCAAAGTTCTGAGATCCCCCTAAACACACATCTTGCTCAAAAGGAGACTCTGAGTCAATAGCAGCGTTGCTCACATCGTTGATATCTGGAGACCTAGTGTAGGTTCGAAGGAAGATTTCCAAAGAATAAATGATTCAAAGAACAATTATTTGTATGTCATGAATAAAGAATGAAAGAATATTTGAAAGAAAGTCTAAATAACAATAAAAAAACAATTGTTTGTACAGTATGAAATAGAAAGAATAAAAGAATATTCGCTCAAAAAGATGCATTTTATTAGAATAAAAATTCCGGACACGAGCCTATTTCACAAAAGGGTTCTTATTGCCTCTAGGCTTAAGGCAACAAGCACGTTTTGAATATTATCCTAGATCCGCTCAAAAAATACTAGGATCCTTCTACAGTTCCATTGTTTAAAACCTTCCCAAGTATGTAAGGGCAGATGCTTAGAAAAATTCAATTCTTTCTTCAGATACGTCGTTAATATTCGGATTTTCCAATATCAGGTCTTGCACTAAAGCCCTGAACTCGATGCATTCTTGGATCTCATAGATCTCATAATATTTACCCCTTTACCTAGATGATTGGGTGACGGATTTTCTACCCCAGGAGGATCATCTAATTTGACAATACCCATTTTGACAAGTCTTTCAATCATCTTTTTAAAAGCGGTGCAGTTCTCGATCGAGTGTCTTGTGATTCCCGCATGGTATTCGCATTGAACGTTCGGGTCGTACCATTTAGGGTATGGAGATTGTATAGGTTTTAGGTAGAAAGGGGATACTACATGTGCATCAAACAAAGTTTGGTACATCTCCCTATACGTGATTGGGATGGGTGAAAATTGGAATTTTTCTGAGTTCGGTTTTGGATTGGGTTCTTGCCCTGAGGAGACCTGATCGCTGGTAATTACCGTCTTTGGCTGGCTTACTGTGATCGGCTCTAAATGGACCTTGTTATACCTTCTCATACTATTCGCTTTATTTTCCTTTTTTTTCGGGGCTTTTAAAGTACACTCTCCTTTTCCTTTTGTTTCTGCCAGTACAATCGGTTTGGCTTAATCATCATCCAGGTTAAAACCTGAACCCATCGGGAAGTTCAATAGGGCTGAAGTATTAGTCTAACATTGGGGTCCAATAATGACGAGCACCCCATGCGAATGCGTGTCTAGTTGAGTCGGGACACCTATTGGGGAATAAACAATGTCTTCATCCTCATCCACACTGTTGACCATTGGGTCACTCCTTTTTTCAAGCCCTCTGGCTAGTAACTGGGTTAGCTGGCCTATCATGTTCCTTTGGAATTCTAGCATTTGTTCCCGCATTTCTTGTTGAATCTTGGTCAATTGCCCCTGTATCTGTATTTTCATTTGCTCTATTCTTTCCAACCTTTGTTCCATGTTTTCCAGGTTAACTGAAATATTTTTTCCTAATTAGGGTCCTTTTGTAAAAGTCTAATGCAAATGATGCAATGTAATGCAAATGCATGAAGGCAAAAAGAAGGCATCGATTCAGATTCAACTTCATTTTAGAAAACTTTATTAGAAAACAAAATCCTTTACATAAAACGGACTACAAATATGCTTTCGCCCTACGGCCCAAAGTTTTGATTTTCTCAAACAAAGAGGTTAGCTCTTGACCACGCTCCGACTGTAGCTCATACTTCATGCTCAATATATCAGATTGTGCTGCCAAAGTCTGTAGATGATCAGCTACCTCTCGAATCTAAACTATTGCTTCACCCATGAGGTAATCTCGACTTCTAACTTGGTTATGGGAATGGTAGAGCTCTTCCTTCCAATGCCCCTCTCTTGCTTCAAGTTGCTCGATCCGGAGTTCACAATTCTGCAATACCGATTCTAATCTTTCAATCTCGCCCTTTATTTCCTCGATCTTGTTCAGACTCGACTTCAGCTCGTTTACAGAATTACGGCTTTGATGGTGGTGAAGAGACCGTCCCAATTCAGCCACTCTAGCTTTTAATCCACTCTTTTCCTTTTGACTTTCTGCTAACCTCTTTTCTAAAGCCTCGTTTTGCCTTTGCATCTCTAGGAACTTTCTCTCCCAATGGTCAGCTTTGGCCTTTTCCTCTTGAACCTCCTGTTGCTATTGTTCCGAAGTCTTCCCCAATCCGGCATTCTTCACTGATAGACGCAGCTTCTTATATTTTATATTTAGATCATTCAGATCTTCCTCGACCCTTTTCTTCCCTTTTCTTAAATTTTCGGCCTCTGATTTCTGAACATCCACGTCTAACCTCAGATACATTTTCTCTTCTTCAAACTTCTCTATCCTCTTTCTAAGCTCTGAACTCATCTTTTTGAAATCTTGTTTCACGATCTCTAACTCTGATGGGACCACTTGCAAACATTCCTCTCTTGTTCGAGCATCTTCCGGATTCAGCTCGGGAATGTTATCATTAATCCTTCTAATCCTCCATCCACTATATTCTGAAGTCGTCATTGGGCCGGCAGATAATCTCTTCATCCTACGAATCTGATTCCAAGCACCAGAAATCTCTTCTTATAGTTTTTCCCTTTGTATGAGAACTCACATTGAGCTAGCCCATATGTCGTTGGCACAAACTGTCTTGACCCATATTGCCTCAATACGAGTAAAGAGGCATATCCAACGGCTCCCCATATTCTAAGTAAAGGAACCCAGTCGAAACTCCCACACCGGTAAAGGATCTCGTCGAGAATCATCCAAGGAGCCCTCCACTCGATGTCTTCTTCTTGAAGATTTTGAAGGAGCGCCATCCATCTTTCCTCAGATACGTCTTCTCTCCTTGGTGTAGCCACTATCTCTTTCAACGGAGAGTAATTCTCAGAAAAAACCCGATAAAAAACTTTCTCTACCTTCCAGAAATGACTGTGGAACCAAGCCAACAACAACTGCGCGCATCCAATAAACCTGCCTTCACCTGCTCTCCAACATGCATTCAAAGATCTGAACGTCTCGGCTAAGATCGCAGGTACAGGCGTGACTCCTCTGCCAAGTTGATCGAATAAATCAGTAACTGCTTCGTCTACATGTCTTAGAGCCTTAGGGAAGATTACCAAATCGTAAATACACAAGGCCAAGACGTCAATCTTTTTCTTTACATCTGGATGTGTTAGGACCAAATCCCTCAAACTCTCCCAAGGAATGCATTTACCTTCACCTTTCTCTTGAATTCTGGCTGCAACCCACTGTTCACTCATCCCCGTGATTTTCATTAACTTCTTCACAAAAGTTGGAACATTAGCAACCCTAAAATAAACTCTGTCGACTTGGATCCTCGAACAGCGAAGTAAGGTCGTATATTCCTCCACTGTGGGCACTAAGTCTACTTTCTCGAAAGTGAAACAACTATAAGCAGAATTCCAAAACTGAGTCATAGCGCGGAACAGATACTTATCTACTTTGATGTCGAGCAAGTAAGGTAGATCGCCATAACTACGATAGAACAGCTGCTTTGCCTCATCATCCCACTGGGTCCATATTCCTTTCAACTCTTGGAGCTTATTTTGCGTGACACTAATACGAGCAAAATCCTGTAGTTCCGACACATACCCCTCAGCTAAGCTATCCCCTTTCTCTAATTGCCTTTGCTCTGACCATATGCGGACGGCTGCATTGTCTTCCACTTTATCAAGGAATTTGTTCTCCATAACCAGCTTTCTAACTTAGAAACTGACCGTGAATCGATACCTCTTAAAATATAAAATGACATGCACAAAAATAAAACATAACAGGTTAGTATTATGAAATAAAATATAAAGCAAATAATAAACAAACACCTTTCTGGGTAACTACTAAGGTTTGACATAGCTCTACTTAGGGTAAGTCTCTAAGTTTTCTACGTGTGGTTTGGCTCTAAAGTTGAGGTACCCGAACCAGCGGATTCCTCGATCCTCACCCATTATAGGCTCATACGGACCGAGTTTGGTTCAGGGGAATACATTTCCCTATGGCCATGCGGAAGTGAAAACTTCACGAAGACATAGGTACAGATGTATCCCGGAAGCAATCCACTAGCCCATACGGAGGTGAAAACCTCACGAAGGCATTGCTTCTCACTCCCACTTAAGGGTGCGACCACAACGGTCATGTAGTGCAATGCAAAGATATATATATTAAAAATTAAAACCACATGAAATAAAAGGATCATGATTTTTTAAATCAAAATTTTAAATTCGGACAAAAGGACATGAAATTATCGATTTTACAGCTTGACTCTCTTATTGGTCCCCAGTGGAGTCGCCAATCTGTCGAAACCATTTTTAAGCGTTTTTGAAAAAACGGGGATCGACTTAAAAAACGAAAACGGGATTCGCCACCAATCCTTTTTTACTTAGGTGTGATTGGATCACCTTATAAGAATTTTTATTTCAAAACATTGATTTTTGGTCCACAAAATACTAGAAAACGGGTTCGGGAGTCGGTTACGTACGAGGAAGGGTTAGCACCCTTGTAATGCCCAAAATTCGGTACCTAATTGATAATTCCATGTCCTAATATCGAAATTTTGAAAAAAATTTAAAATATAATCCTTTTATTTGAAGGAAAGCCAAGATTTACCTATCTCAAAGAAGTAAAATACTGTACCCAGTAAGTTAAGATATAGCATCTCATGACTTCAAAACTAGGCACGCCTTTATTTTAGAAAATTCCTACCTCAAGACACAAAACATCATATCCAGTAAGTTAGGATACAATGTTTTGAATTCCCAAGAATAAGTTTTTTTTATTTGAAATTTGTAAGTTTCAGTTTTAAAAGAGAAGGGATATTTAATACCTTAAGTTCCACGAGAAAAATCAAAATCCAGTAAGTTAGGGCACAATTCTTCTCGAAGTCTCCAAATATCACATATCACCATATTTTTTAAAATTTTGAATAAAATACGAAAATTTCGCTAAAATGTGTTTTTATAAAAATGATATGAATCCGATTTTGTATTGATACATTACAAAATATAGAATATTGATTCATTATAATCACAAGTTATACTAACAATTAATGCTAATATAGTCAATTAACAAAAGAATATAGCAACTAATATATGAAATGAAAATAAATATGCTAAGCAATAATAAACAATTAAAGGAACATAAATAAACATATACAATAAGCAGCAATAATTAAAAATTAACATGGAATATAAAAATTCAAGAAATGAATATTAAACTTTATCGACAAGATCAAATGTAAAAAATAAATAAAGGAATGATATACTTAAGCATTGAATAAACAATATAATAAGAAAAAGAATATGACAATTTCTAAAACTATTTAATATATATATAAACAATATTTTAAATAAATAAAAAAGGGTATATAAAAAGAAAATTTTATAACAAATACATAATTTAATAATTTAATACATATATAAATGATTATATATAATAAAAATAATTAGTAAATAATATATAATAATTATAAATAAAAACATATATATAATATACTAATCATAAAAATTACATATGTAATAAATAATATAAATAAAATATGTTATATATTATAAATAAATTTTATACAAAATCAAATTTTAAAAATAATATATGATATAATATCATACTATATAATACACAAAATTTAAAAAAATATATAATATAATAACAAATATAAAAAAATTATGAAATAATATATAACATATAAATAATTAAATTAAGTAAAATAATAAATAGTAATAATTTAATATTAAAAAATAATAAGTATTTAAGAAAAACAATACACAAAAACTTTATACTATTAATAAATTAGTACATAGATAATAATAAAAATAATTTTAATATGATAAAACAATTTTAATATAATGTTAAAATAACTAAAAAATAACATAAAATAAAAAAGATTTTAAAAATAAACAAAAAATAAAAATAAAATCTAAAAATAAAATGTAAAAGGATCAAATTAAAACGCGCGTTCATATCTTAGGGACTTATTAGGCAATTATGCCATATCTCCCAAACGACGCCGTTCTGATATTGGCCTTTAAGTAGCCCGAAGGATTAAATTGAAACTAAATATAAATTTTAGGGCTTAATTTAATAAAAATTAAAAAATTAAATTGGACTAAATTAAAAACAACGAAATTGCGGAAGGACCAAAAGGGAAAATTCCCCATTTATGAAAAACGCGCAGATCCTCCCCGGGTTTCGGGTCAACACGTGGATCCTGATTCCTGAACAATGTCGTTTTGTGCTTATCATCCTAAGCAAAAACGGCGTCGTTTCAATGTTGTTATATAAGCTAAAATCAGGTAAAAAAATCATTTTAAACACTTTCTAAAAAAAAAACAAAAACAGAAGCCTTGAAGGCTCTCTCCCCTTTGGCCTGAAGTCGGAGTTCGGCCTGAGTTCCGGCGATGCGCCGCCACACGCGTCGTCATACACGGCGGCCGGAATGTTAAAAAAACCTCCTTTTCAACGCCAATCCAACGGTAAACTCCTTTTCTTTATTTAAAAAAAAAACAATATATTTACATGCAAAAAAAAAATAGATCGAAAAGAAAAAAAAATTCACCTCTGCTGTCAAAAATCCTATATTTTATTTCCGTATATTTCTTGCTTGTATCTCTGTATATTTCTGCTCGTATTCTCTCTGTGTCCATATTACAAGTTTTTTGGGGGCTTTATATAGCCCCGAAATAATAAATAGAAAAGGAAACATATTCTGTCCTGTTTATTTCTTTCCTTTTGCTGTTGTTTTTCCTTGTTTGCAGGTTGGGATCGAAGATCTCGTGACGGAGATGAGGCGCACTAACTGCGGCGCGAATAATGGTGGCGTGACCGAAGGGCTGCTGGGGCATTGCGGCGTGAAGGTTGGGCTCTTGCTGGGGTGCTTGCGGCGCCTAGGGTTTCAGAAACCCTAGGCCACTGAAACTGTTTAAGTTTTTTGGCCCCTTTGGGCCGTGTAGATTTTGGGTCTGGGTGTCTGGGTAGGCTGCTTAGGTATTGGGCTAAGGGTGTAACGGGCTTTGGGTATTTAGTTTTAGGTATTGGGTTCTGTTTTGGCTTGTAATTGGGTTGTTGTTAATTGGTTTTGGGTCAAAGTTGTAAATGGACTTTGTAAACTGGACTTTTTATTTTATTTTTGTTTATTCTTTTTTTGGTTTTTTTTTCTGAATGGAATAGGCCCGGGCTAAATTGGGTTCCTACACAAATTGGAACCCTCTTATTAATTTTTTAATTTGATATTTTATTTTCAATATTTTAAATTATTTTTCTCAATATTTATTCGTGTACGCATATATTTCTTTGTCCTCATAATATTCGGAAATTTGGTATTTTCTTTTGTGTGCATTGTCTTGTCACTAACATTATTATTAATATCATCGTTTGTTTATTTTATTTTTCTTTGATTGTTCATAGTAGCGTTAAAATAATATATATTATGTGATTATCGTATATTGTTTTCATTAGTATATTCATTATTGTCATTTTATTAAACGCGACATCTCATTCGTATATCATCGTTTGTACCGTCATTCATCAACGTAATATTTTATATCATTAATTTTAATCTGAACATGTCAATAAAATTTTCAAAAATAGGCAATGTTCCGTATTTGAAAGATTCGATAAAATCGCGCCCTAACTTACGGGGTTTCGATTTTTCTCGTTGAATTCGAATAATTGAATATCCTTTCAAAAATTAAAACACGTAAGATTTCAAATAAAAATCAAAGGCCAGATTATTCTCAAGGATTCGAAATGTCATGTCCTAACCTACGGGACGTGACGTTTTATAGCCTCGAGATAAGAAAGTCTTCAATATATTTTCGACTTATTTAAGCATTCCAAAACAAAATATACATTAATGCAAAAATGGATCATATTTTAAATTCTTTCCGAGTTTTCAACTTTCGACATAAAGACATCAAATAATCAACTAGGTACCAATCTTGGGCGTATCGAGGGTGCTAACCCTTCCTCGTGCGTAACCGACTCCAGAACCCATTTTCTGGATTTCGTAGACCAAAAATCGTCGTTTTAGTAGATTAAAATTTTTATTAAAATGATTAAATTATGAGGTGACCCGATCACACCTCATCAAAAAGGATTGGTAGCGACTCTCGTTTTTCGTTTTCATTTTCAAAACCAAAGTCGACCCCGTTTTCAAAAAAATAGTTTCGACAATTATAATTGAGAAAAAATATAACGTCGGTAATGACAAATATATCGCAAAGAAAAGAGAAATAAAAATAAAGAACACACAGATTTTACGTGGAAACCCTTTCGGGAAAAACCACGGGCAGAGGAGAAGAAAATTCACTATGTCGAATTCGAATCAATTACAAGAGGAATAGACTATGTCTATTTATAGGCTTATAAAGCCATAGTGTAGTAAGATTGAAACTCCTTATTCTAATCAATATCAAATAGATGGAGTTTAATAAGGTTTAAAAAACCTTATTTAAAATAAAATAAAAAAAGTGTAGTTCTATTGGGATTCTTCTTTTATTTTATTTTACCATTTTATTTTATTTTAAATAAGGATTCGGGTCACTTAATTCTAACAATCTCCACCTTGACACGAATTCTCAATGAACAAGTTCTTCATCGCGAACTCTCAACGAACAAGTTCTTCACCTCTTCCATAAAACCCCTTAAGGGTTTAACTTCAACAATGAACACCAACCAAGTCTAAGCAATGCTCAAACTTGGTTATAGGAATTGACTTAGTCATCATATCTGCAGGATTTTCATGAGTACTAATTTTGCTCACAACAATATCACCACGAGCAATAATATCACGAACAAAATGATACCGAACATCAATGTGTTTTGTTCTCTCATGAAACATTTGATCTTTTGTAAGGAAGATGGCACTCACATTTGTCACAAAATCTTGTGTTAATTTGAAGGTCTTCATTGAGCTCACTAAAGAGTCCCTTCAACCAATTAGCTTCTTTACAAGCCTCGATGTCGCCATGTACTCGGCTTGGTGGTAGACAAAGCGTAGTTTTGCAAAGTAGCTTTCCAACTGATTGCACAACCTTCGATTGTAAAGACATAACCAAGTGAGAGATCTTCTTCTATCAAGGTCTCGACAAAATCAGCATCAACATACCCAATGACTCCATCTCTAGTTCTTCCAAACGTAAGCAAACATCGGTAGTACCTCGTAAGTACCTTAAAATCCAGGAACTGGTTTCCAATGTTCTTTACCGAGATTTGCCATGTATCTGCTAAGCTGCACTTGTTGCATATGATAAATGCGGGCGTGAACAAACCATAGCATACATGAGAGATCCCACTTTGCATTAGAGTATGGAACATGTGACATGTACTCAATCTCATCATCGATTGTGGAGACAAAGCCGATGAAAGTGCTGAAATGGTCACTAAAGGAGTACTAACAGAGCTTAGCACTCTACATATTGAACTCACAAAGAACTTTCTCAATATACCCTTCGACTTAGGTACAATTTACTTACTTTTCTATCTCTAAGAATCTCCATACCAAGTATCTTCTTTGCTTGGTCCCAAATCTTTCATCTCAAATTCTTCACTTAGTTGGGCTTTAACCTTTCTTATCTCTCCTTTATCTTTTGTTGCTATCAACATGTCATCAACATAAAGAAGTAGATACACAAAAGAACCATCAACTGTTTTTCTTAAAGTAAACACAATTTATCAAAACTACTTCTTTTAAAATCATGAGAAGTCATAAAAGAATCAAACCTCTTGTACCACTTTGTCTTGGTATTTGTTTCAAACCGTAAAGGGACTTTTTCAGCAAGCAAACATAGTCCTCTTTTTTCGAGATTTGTAAAACCCTCTCGGTTGTTGCATGTAAATATCTTCCTCAAGTTCTCCATGCAAAAATGCGGTTTTACATCTAAGCTGCTCAAGCTCCAAATCATGCATGGCCACAATACCAAGCAAAGCTCGAATCGAACTATGCTTCACAACCCAGGAGAACACATCTGTGAAGTCCACTCCTGGGAATTTGATGTAACCTTTTGCAACAAGCCTTGCTTTATATCCAGGTTCTTCAACTCCTGAGTCCCTTCTTTCTTTTAAACACCCATTTACAAATGAAGAACCTTTTTACCTTTAGGAAGTTTCACAAGATCCCATGTTCTATTTTTATGGAGTGATTCTATCTCCTCTTGCATAGCAAACATCCACTTTTACGAGTCTTCACATTCATACTAACCGCCTCGGAATAATTAGACGGCTCTTGGTTTGCATCTATATCTTCACCACATTTAAAGCATAAGCAACTAGATCACCTCGGCATACTTCTTTGGAGGTTTAATTTCTCTTCTAGTTACTGCTTTTGGCGATAGTGTATTGTGGTGAAGAAGCAACTCTATTCTCAATTTTTGTACTTGGCTTGAGGAGTCGACTCTATGTATTAATCGATGCTCCACCTACTTTTGATTTTCTTTATTGGAAGAGTCTTTAAGAGATAAGTTAGGTAGCATAGCGGTTTCATCAAAAACAACATCTCTGCTAATCACAACTTTTCTATTTTCAGGACACCATAACTTATACCCTTTTACACCAGCTTTATAACCAAGAAAAACACATTTAATGGATCTCGATTCCAATTTTCCATTATCAACATGAGCATCACGCGGAACACCCAAAGATCTTTAAATCGGAATAATTAGCGGGATTACGGACCATACCTCTTGTGTAGTCTTTTTCTCAATGGCAATGGATGGAGATCGGTTGATCAAAAAACATGCGATGAGAAGTTGCTTGATTTAAAACGACTTTGGTAAGTTGGCATTTGACAACATACATCGAACTTTCTCCATGATCGTTACGTTCATTCGTTCGCAATGCCGTTTTGTTGTGGAGTATGATGAATCATCAAATGTCTCACGATCCTTCGACTTGCGGTTTATTAAACTCATCAGAACAAAACTCTAAGCCATTGTCTGTGCGGAGGTATTTTATTTGTTTTCCCGTCTGTTTTTCAATCATAGTTTTCCAAGACTTAAATGCGGAAAACACATCGCTTTTCTGCTTCAAGAAGAATGCCCAAACTTTTCTGGAAAAATCATCAATAAAAGTTAGCATATAATTAGCTCCACCTCTTGAAGGCACTCTTGATGGCCCCCACATATCAGATTGAATATACTCCAATGTTCCCTTCGTGTTATGGATTCCTATGGTGAATCGAACTCTCTTTTGCTTCCCAAAAACGCAATGCTCACAGAACTTCAGTTTGCAAATTCCTTGCCCATCAAGAAGTCCTCTTTTACTCAATTATGCCATGCCATTCTCACTCATATGCCCTAGGCGAATATGCCAAAGTTTAGTAATATCATCATCTGACAAGGTAGAGGAAGCGGCAATTTGCATCACCAATAACGATAGAACCCTACAAAACATATAACTTGGCGGTCTTTCTGCGCCCTTTCATCACAACGAGGAACCTTTGGAAATCTTCAAAATCCCACTTTCAATTTGTATATTTGTACCCTCTTGAATCAAGAGTACTCAATGAAATTAAATTTCTCTTCAATTACGGAACATGCCGCATGCGTCACTAAGTGTTACGACAACTCCATCAAACATCTTAACTTTAATTATTCCAACACTGCGATTTTACACGAAGCATTATTTCCCATCAAAACAACACCTTGGACCTTTGTTTAGTAATTTGTAAACCAATCCCGATTGGGACTCATGTGGAAGGTGCGGCTGAATCAAGTATCCACTCCTCACTCACTTTAGAATTGTTGTGAAGCGACTAGAAGTTCACCATCGTTTGTAGTCTTCTACAACATCGACTTCACCGAATTTTACGGTTGTTTTCCCTTTTGATTCGCAGCCTCCCTTTTGATCTTATTTTGTAGCTTATAGCACTCAGATTTAATGTGCCCTTAGATTTACCGCGAGGATTCCGTTCCTGTGTCCTTCCACGATCATCATCAGCATTCCGATCTTGTCTCCCACGAACAATGAGACCCTCTCCACGAGAGTCGGTTTTAACCAAAAGATGCTTCATCTTATCATACGAGGTCAAAGAATCATAAACCTCATCAACTATGAGAGACTCGCGGCTATATAAAATCGTGTCTCTAAAGGTTGAATAAGACGGGGGCAACGAACAAAGTAAAATCAACCTAGATCTTTCTTATCATACTTGAACCTCCATGGCCTCCAAGTTTGAAAGAATTTCTTTAAACAACATTAAGTGTTAGTACCTGACGCACCTTCCTCCAAGCGATGAGCATAAAGCGTTGCTTCATATGCAACTTCTTTGGTTAGAGTTTTAGACATACATATTTGTTCTAGCCTCTTCCATAATGCGATGGCGGTCTTCTCCTTCATCACATCCTGCAAAATTTACGTTAGACAAATGCGGATGTAACTATATTAACGCCTTTTTCGATCCTTGCGCTTCTTCTCTTCCTCCGTCAATGTCGAAGGCATTTTATCTATCCCTAGCAAGGCTTCCTCTACATCCATTTGTGCAAGAACTGTCTGCATCTTTATCTGCCACAACGCGAATCTGGTGTTACGATCCAACAGCGAAATTTCATACTTCAAGGACGCCATTACCATGATCGAGATGAAAAACCCGAAAGCTGTGATACCAATTTGAGAAAAAATATAACGTCGGTAATGACAAATATATCGCAAAGAAAAGAGAAATAAAAATAAAGAACACACAGATTTTACGTGGAAACCCTTTCGGGAAAAACCACGGGCAGAGGAGAAGAAAATTCACTATGTCGAATTCGAATCAATTACAAGAGGAATAGACTATGTCTATTTATAGGCTTATAAAGCCATAGTGTAGTAAGATTGAAACTCCTTATTCTAATCAATATCAAATAGATGGAGTTTAATAAGGTTTAAAAAACCTTATTTAAAATAAAATAAAAAAAGTGTAGTTCTATTGGGATTCTTCTTTTATTTTATTTTAACCGGTCACTTAATTCTAACAATAATAAACATCAAAGAACACTTTTAACTCATGAGCATATTGTAAATTATCGATAAAGACATTAGCATTAATGTCAATGTAGATATGTGGATTGGCAAGGAGGGAATAAACTCACCATTGTTATTGAATTTGTTGTTTGATTGTTGTTCAACATGTTGCATTGCTAAGGGTGAACTCAGAGGAGCAACATTGGATGTTGTTCAATACAAATACATACATAAATACTAATAAATTTAATTAATTATAATTAACTTTTTTTCTTAATTCCTTCCCTATATGCATGGCAAATTTTCTCTAAACAATTCTTTCAAATTACCAAACAATTTCATAACTTAGTTTATATATGTGGGAGAACGGAAAGAAAAGAAAACTCAAAAATAAGTCTAATTGTTCAATGGTTGAAAATTAAAGAAATAACTCTAAATTGAAAAGAAAAGAAAAACTCAAAACCCATTTTAAAGAAGTTTTGCCAAGTCAATATATCGAGGAATAGTTGAGAAAATAAAAAAATATTAATTATAATTGAATAAAAGTATGTCTTCAAATATTTTATTATTTTACTAATTGATGAGGTGAGTTAATATTGTTCGATGATAATACATAAGATTTATGCACCGATAATTTATTAAATATTATCCGTGCAACTTAAAGACAATCGAAATAATTAAAATAAGTTGAAATAAAGAGTGAAAACGGGTCACAAGCCCAAAACAGAAATCAAAGAGGCTTAAAATTTTTTATCAATGAAAATGGATTTTAGTGACCCAAATACAAAATCAAAAGACCTAGGAACTCAAAATCAATAAAAATGAGTTTTAGCAATTAAGCAGAATGGAATCATGCATTAACCCAACAATTCAATTAGATCCAACATTCAAATCTTAAACCAAGAGCGAAACAAATTTATTGGATATCCATACCAAACATCACCCAACAAGAAGTAAAGAAAACACAAAAAACAATTCCTGGAGAATGGGAACAACCTATTACGATTAAAACTTATCTATCCTTGAAAATCACTTTGCTATCTACTTCAAAGGAAACCCATCAACCAAGTCTCCAAAGCTCGCCATCTCACCAAGTCATCGATTGCACTATTCAGCTTATCCCTTAGCTCATTCCTTCTCATGTTGAGAGACCTTAGGCTTGCCACAGTCTTGGCGGCTGCCATTAATGATTCAACCATCACTCTTTTATCGGCCAATCCAGTTTTAATCCGAAGAATTCTTTTAGCTTTCTGTATATACAAATACTATTTGACAATTTGACAAAATGCATGTATAATCCATCAATCACTAATTAATCACACCATACCTGAATGCTGGATTTGTACAGCTTTTTTCTACTACTTGCCCGTTTTCCTTCTGCTTGCGGGGCCAAAAAATAACAATTTAAGTGAAAACAAAAGAAATAGTTAGGACATTTTTTTAAGAAAAAAATAGTAATTAAAATGAAGGTTAAATAAAAAATTGTTTTGCTTGGTATGTTTGTTGGTCGGAGATTGCAAAAATTATTTGTTTGAATATTCCTATTTTCAAGCATAAAAAAAATTTCTTACTCACCAATGTCACCTGTCATGACCCCAAGCCAGGATGAAGAAGCTTTTTTCTTCCCAAGTTTCTTACATGAACTGCAAGAAGATAGGAACGTCAAATATTCAAAAATATGTAGTGGTTTAATGAGCCTAAAATTAATTTTCGTAATAAAATTTTTAAAATTGTAAAATTATTTAGCATATCAATCAATATATTATATTTATTTATTTATCAGTTAAAGTCACTTCAATGATAAAGGTTCCAACCTTTTTGCTCTAATTCTCCTTCCCTCACTTTGTATCAAACAAGTACATTAACTTATTTAGTTTAATTGTTTGCAATATAAAATTATCTTTAGTTAAAAAATTATTAAAATATAGAAAAAATTAAAACAATAAAAACATAGGAAATGTTAAAATTTTGGGCTAATAAATAATTAATAATACAAATTTTCACTTATAATATAATCCATTAAATACAATATAATAAACAAATTGTAAGTTGTGAGGAAATTGTTATTTTTTTGGTTTTGGTTTAAGAAAAATGGATTTTTTTTTAATAACATTTAAGTACAATTTACATATGCATGTGAATCAATCTCGTCCCATGTCTTCGGGATGGGAGAACACTATTGGGCGATGAGCACAATGTTAGGGTTCAACAAAAATGGATTAAAGTTATTAAGAATGGGATAAAGTTGTCACAGATTTCTTATTATTAAGATAAGGTTATTCATATATTACAAAATCTTAGTACGGATTTAAAATCATCTTTTTTTCATCTAAAAAAAGAGAATATGAATTTGATTTAAAATAATTTAAATGTAAATTTTAAATTTAAATGGTGATTAACTTGAGTTTTCATGGGTTTGATGTTAATTTTACAAATGTCAAATTTTATCTTATATAGCAAGTTATTTTAAATATAAAATATTCATATAGATTTTAATTAATTACAAATCAATAACTAATCAAATATTTGGGTTAAAGTGGTTTCCGTTTCTTTAACAGTAAATTAACTTCGATTTTTGTTGGGTTTTCAATTTGTGCGACTCTAATCTCATTGGGCTTGTCAATTGTAATGGATTATTAAGCTTTTTGACTCCCATTTTTGTTTACACCCAAATCAATTTGAAGTAAGGTTTTACTTTTAATTATTAATATTACAATAAAGGAATTAAATATTAAAAAACTTACAACCTCGTTTGGTTATTAAATATATAGTTTTTATTTTAAAAATATTTTTCATTTTTTATTTGTGAAAAATTTTAAAAAATGCATTTGATAATTTAAAAACTATCATATTAATTATTATAAAAGTTATTAGTAATACTTAAAAATTCATCTATATACAAGTAACAAAACTTACAAATCAAATTATCATATATAATATGTTAATCCAAGAAAGTATTTAACAATATGATTATGCCAATCTAGAGCTAATCATGGGCCGGGCCCAAGCAAAATCCTAGGCCCATTTTCTAGGTCTGAGCCCGGTCCGGCCCAAAATATGGGCTTAAAAAATTGTCCAAGCCCGGCCCAAAATAAAGTTGCTAAGCCCGAGCCCGACCCGGCCAGGCCCATATTAAAATTTTTTAACTTATTTTATTAAATATTTTTTTTAAATATAATAAATCAAAGACATTTAAAAACATAAAAACAAATATTAAAACAAGAAACAAATAAAAAATGATACTAAAACAATTCTTAAAACAATACACAAATTGAAAGTGAAAGTGAAATTAGAAAAGTAAAGTTAAAAATTTAAAATGATTAAAAATAAAATAAAATATTTATTATATAATTCAGGCCGAGCCGGGCCGGGTCCGGGCCAAAAAAATCTTGCCCGAGGCCCAACCCGTTTTCTAAATGGGCCTCATTTTTTGTCCAAGCCCATTTTTCGGGCGGGCCTTCGGGCTGGGCCAGGTCTATGCCAATCGAGTGGCATGGGTATTACGTGGATTCAAGTGCGCTAAAATGCATTATCCTCCCATTTATAGGTTGGGAATAGAGGTGTACATGGGCCGGGCGGCCCGGCCCGGTCCGAAGGCCCGCCCGAAATGTGGGAGGGTTTGGGCAAAAATATAGGCCCAAAAAATGGGCTTGGACAAAAAAATAAGGCCCATTTAAAAAATGGGTCGGGCTCGGGTAAGGCATTTTTGGCCCGGGCCCGGCCCGGCCCGAATTCACTAAAGGAAAAAAAAACTATTTTTTTAATATTATTTTCTTATTGTTTTTCTCCTTATTTTGCTACCATTTTACTATTATGTTTCTATTATTTTGTTGTTATTGTTTAGATATTATATAAAACTTATTTTATTGTTAATTTTGTTATTATTTTAAAGACATTTGTTAATTTTGTTATTATTTTAGAGGCATTTGCTTGTTAAGTTGAATCTATTTTAGTGTTATTTAAGTCTACATATTTTTTAAAATTTATTTTCAATTTGTTGAAAAATATTTATTTTGATTTTTTAGTATTTTTGATGTATTATATATATTTAAAAATTATATAAAATAATATAAAAAATTAATACGGGCGGGCCGGGCCCGGGTTTTAGCATTTTTATATGGGCCGAGCTTGGGCAAAATTTTAGGCCCATTTTTTGGGCCCGGCCCGGCCCGAGCCCAATGAACGGGCCTAAATTTTTAGTTGGGCCCGGCCCGGCCCATGTACACCTCTAGTTGGGAAGGGTTATGAGTAATTTTAAGCATTGTGTTAAAAAGATCATATATGATCAGAACCTGATATTGTTTAAAAAAAACAATATAATTATTAATAAAATTAATGAAAAAAAAAAACATTACGCCCAAAGTTTGCCGCAATCCAAGCATTTTAAAGTGTGAAAATTATTGGCAGGGATTGTATTTTCTTGGATATACAATAAACTCCAATTTAAAAGCATCAATCAATGAATTCGGTCACACCAAAGTTTTGTTGAGAATTCTTGACTAACCAAATATGCCACTTCTTTATTTCTTTATTATATGTGGACGTGCTTTGGATATATTTTAGGTTGGGTTGGCTATCTCCTCTTTCTTCTTCTTGTTTCTGCTTTTTGTTATTGATTTTCTTGGTGGTTGGAAGAGGAAGGAGGGAGGAGAAAGATTTGATGTGAAGTGGTGGTTGGTAAAAAATGTTTATGAGGTTTAATAGTATTGAAAGAGACATATCTGATGTGGTAGGATGTTTTACAAAATTATATTAGTAGAAATCTATAATAAATCTAAAACTATACTTAAATAGCATCCCACCTCCTTACCATTTCAACTAACATATAACTACCAAATAATAACACATTTAGACAGTAATAAATGTCAAACCTTTGCCTATTTCTTCTGTGTTCATCATTTTTATACCTAGCCGCCGGGAGAAGTGTATCCCCAAAAACAATAAATTTATAATCCATAGAAACAGAGCAAAAACAATGATTAGAAGGATGAAGTGGATTAAAATAATTACCTTTCTCCTTTCAACAATTTCCGAAAACGATACATATTTGACCCTTCAGTTTAGATTTCACTAACTATATACTTCTCGCTTGGAGATAAGTGAAAACTAAAATGAAAGAACCAAATTAGATGTATCCAAGCCAGAAAGAACAGAGTAAACAAGAAGAAGAGAAATTCTGGGATTTATGCAAGATTAGAGAGGGTTGTTGGGGGTTATTTTAGTCAATTGTTGGGTTGCTTTGTGTTTTCTTCTCTCCTTGGAAATGCTTTGGAGCTGTTAAAGCCTGTAAATCGTGCGACTCCTTGCGGGAATATTCTTCTCAGTTTCTTGGAAATTGATTGCTTGACTTGGATTAACTACTTAAAGAAAAAAAAAATAAACACATTAACAACACGATGCTACGGACGATGGTATCAGTTGACTTGCGTAAGTTTGAAAATAATCGGTCGACACCGGTGGAAGCCGTGCGATCATTAGGCAGGACCACAATGGAGATGCAACTGTTTATAAGATATTGAAGAGGAAAAGTAGAACAAGCAAATGGTAGCTACGACTAGTGAGTATGAAAACAATGCCATGTTCCATGTTTACGAGTAGGAAAAAGAGACATCATTATCATCCCCTTCCATCTCCAAAACCACAACTCTTATGGAAATGCTATCAGGTATGCTTTTAATCTTCATTCATTCTTATTCTGCATCTACCCCTACGTAGTCTCACTCTTTTTTATATTATTAATATGCACCAATCTTTTCCAATAAAATCAAGCTTTACTATATATATTTTTTATATTTTATGTTAATAATATTCAATTAATTTTAATGTTATATATATTTATATGATTGATATTTAATGCAAGATATAAACTGTTAGTGTAGATGAACTACAAACTTATATGTATTATTGTTGAGGGGAGGCAATCCTTTCAAAGAAATTTGTATAGTATCATTTGTCTAAAGTCAATGGACCTCTTAATAGATTGATGTTATCTTCGGATCGAGTAAGGTTTTTTTCTCTCGACTTTATCGAGAGCTCAAGTATCGAAGACGGAATTCATTGAGTGAGAACGTCTTATTAAATCAAGAGATAAAATAAGGGCTAGGGTTCAAACCCTATCAAGTGCGTAATTCTCATATCCCCTTGGTAGGTGGCCATGCGCCATGTACAACCCGATCTAATGAGACACTATTGCTCTATGAACCCCGCCTTTGCAACTTGGACTCTTGACAAAGTTAGGAGATAAAAAACTCCAGCTCGAAAATACCAACTCGTTGAGGGGTCTATTAGCACCTTTTTGTTTTGAGGGGAAGCTGACTCCTTTAGGAGAAGTTTTCGAAATGTCGTTCATCCGAAGTTGATGAACCCCTCAAGAGTTGATGTTATTCAAGGATCAAGTCAAGATTTTGTCAATGGCCAAAAAGAAAGCTATTAATCTACCTCAAATTCCCTTCCTCTTAAGTATTTTCTGAAGAAAAATGTAGTTATAGTTCACTTTAGTCCCAAATTATAATTTGACTATTCTATCTTCCTCCCATAAACTTTAGGACTCATGATGGTCTAGGAATAAAAGAAAGAGATACTGGGCGGTTTCTTGAAGAAATATCTCCAACGTTTAAAAGATTTAAATTATAAACATTAATTCGTGCAGAAATATCCTTTTGTGAGTAAAATAAATTATATTGTTTGAAAGTATTTTAGTCTTTTTATTTTAACAAAAAACAATAAAAAATATGCATATTGTGGGAATTCACACCAATTAAATTAATACAATTTTAAATTTATCACTCAACAAAATATTTTATACGTTTTTATTTTAATATATAATTTATTGCATTAGTTGTATATTTGTATAAAACTGATGTCGCAAGTAAAGGTGCTCATGGGTCGAGCCTATAAAAGGTATCTAGATCAACTTTCTTAGCCCAATCTAATCTGACTTGAAAAATAGGCTTACTTTTTTTCCTAAGCCCAGTCCAATTTAAGAAGAGTAACCTTGAGTTTGACTTGACTTGTCCATATTTAATTTTTTATATTAATTTTTATTTAAAAATAATTTTTTAAAAATAGAATACACCATAAAAAAACACTAAAATAAATGTTTTGTAACTCATTAAAATACATTAAAAAAACATTTATATTAAAAAATACTACCATAAATATAATAAATGTTTTATTATATTAAAAAATAGAAATAAATATAGTAAATGTTTTATTGTATTAAATATAATTTTTAAAATTTTATATTTTAGTTGGGTAAGATTTTTTAATTTTTGGGTAATGGGTTTAAGTATTATTGGGTTAGTGATTTATATAAATATATATAATTATTTAACATATATAATTAATATAATTACTTTTTATAACATAATATATTCGGGCTAGGCCAAAAAAATATTGCCCATGGCCCAACCCATATAGAAAACGGGCTTTTGATTTTACCCAAACTCATTTTTCGAGCCTCGTATTTTTGTCACCCTCCCATTATTCTAGCAAGCCTTACGGGTCTGGGCAAGTTACTCGACCCATGAGCAGGTCTAGTCAAGAGTCAATCGGACCCCAACTCAGTTAGGGGAATTAGGGGAATATCTTTCTGTAATTAAAATAAATATATTATTTTAAGATACTTTACTCTTTTTATTTTAACAAAAGTAGTAAAAATTTGCTGAACTCGAACTAATTTAATTGATAAAATTTTAAATTTACCACTCAACTAAAACTTCAATTTATTAAATTTTTTTTGTACATTTTTATTTTAATATGCACAAGTTATTACCTTTATTAGTTGTATCTATACTATTTATGAAACCCTTTGTTAAGTTGGTGTCACCCATTAACTGGGTCTAAACTCTAGGAAAATTATAGAAATATCATTCGTAATTAAAATAAATTATATTATTCGATGGTATTTTAATTTTTTTTCTTTTATTTTAACAAAAAGTAAAAATAAAAATTTGCATATAGTAAAATTTAATCTCACGCCAATTAAATTGGTAATATATTAAATTTACTACTCAATCAAAACTTCATTTTAATGTATTTTATTTTATTTTAACATGCACAATTTATTATCTTCATTAGTTGTATCTATATTATATATAAACATACATCTATATTTTAAATCTGTAATTTTTAGCCGTATATCAAGGAGTAATCAATGGATAATTATGGTTACTTTAACCATGAATCTAAAAATCATTCAGCTTGATATTGACTGTGAATAGATCGCATTTTAAATTACAACATTTTTATTTAAGCATCCCAAAAAGTAAATTAATGAAATCTAAGAATTGCTTAGTAATTAGTTATTTCTTACATACATAGCAGAAGAGGAAAAAGCAGGAAAGACTAAGCAGTCGCATGAAAAGGATAAGGTCGGATATGAAAGAATTAAGTGAAGAACAAAAAGAGATCAAAGAGAGGCAAAGACAAGAAAGAGAAAAATTTGAAGCCATTGAATTAGAATGTGAGGAACTTAAAAACCAGACAATCCTCATAGCACAACAAACTGCGACCACCTAAATTCGTCTTGCTCTAATGCTGCAAATCTTGAAAGCAAGAGAAAACCTAGAGTTCGACAAGGCAGTCATGCTCACTAATGCTCTCCGGTATTTCTCTTCTCCATCCATTATTATAACTGCTTAAGTCTTCGTACTTTTTTTTTCCTGAAGCTTTTTTTTGTTTCATTTTTTCTAAATTTTCAGTGAAGTGATAGCGAGAAAATAGTAGAAAATGGATGCATCGGAAAATGATGGTTGGAGTTGGAGGCGAGCTCTATTGTTATTTATGCCGTAACCATTTTTTTTGAAAAACGGGGATCGACTTTGATTTTTGAAAAAGAAAATAAAAAAAGGGAGTCGCCACCGATCTTTATTAGGTGTGATCGGATCACCTTTGTTTTAATAAAACGTTTTGGTTTACTAAAACAATGCTTTTGGTCTACGAAATTTGAGAAAACGGGTTCGGGAGTCGGTTACGTGCGAGGAAGGATTAGCACCCTCGTCACGCCCAAAATTGGTACCAAATTGATTAATTAATGTCCTAATGTTGAAAATTTGAAAAGATTTAAAATACGAATCCTTTAGAAAATATTTAAATTTACTCGAATTGAATATTAAGATTCTCTCGCTCCGAAGGAATGAAATGTCACATCCAGCACGATAGGGCACGACAATTTAAATCCTTGAATCCAAGATCATCTCATGATTCTCGAGACTCATGCATTGAAAATATCAAAAGGATATTCGATTATTTGTCAAGTGAGAAACCGAAACTCGATAATTTAGGCTTGATTTCTCGAAGTTCCAAATACGAAATATTGCCTCTATTTTAAAAAAACTTATCTCGGAGTATCTAGATGTCGTGTCCAGTAAGTTAGGGCACAACATTTTGAATTTTCAAAAACAAGTATTTTATTTAAAACTTGTATTGCAATTTTAAAATGGATATTCCGTTATTCAGATTAAATGAGAAGAACCAGAACCCAGTAAGTTAGGGCTCGATTCCCTCGAATCTTTAATACGAAATATCGGTTATTTGAAAACTGATGTAACAAGAAAAATTAGTGTGACAAATGATAATATGAAAACACGATGTTATAGTTGAAAAGAATAATAATAATAAAATAACGATGTGAAATAATACACTAGTACAAGTGATACTAAGATATTAATAATAATGATAAAGTAAAAGTAATAACATAGGTAATGATAAAATAAAAGTATTACGATAATAATCGTATATTAACAGTAGTAGAAAATAATGATAAAATAAGAATGATGATAAAAATAGTGGTAGTAGAAATATATAAAAAAATGATAAAATAAGAAATATTAATAATGATAAAACTAATAAAACTAATAATAATAAAAATGATACTAATAATAATAATAATAATAATAATAATAATAATACTAATAATACTAATAATAATAATAATAAGAAGAAGAAGAAGAAGAAGAAGAAGGAAGTTAGTTAAATCAATAATAAAATAGTGAAAATAACAAAAAAAAGGACTAAATTGAATTAAAAACAATATATCCGGGGCAAATTTGAAATAAAAAGAACGGGGAAGGACCAAATTGTAACGCGTGAAAGAAGTGGAGGGACTAAAATAGACAATAACCCCTTCTTTCAAAATGCGCACCATCAGGGAGGATCCAATTGAAATCCGAAATAAATTGTTGGGCAAATTAAAAAAAGTACCATAAACTTAATCGCAAAACCATAAAAAAGCGGAAGGACCAAAAGCGCAATAAACCCATTAATAAAAAACACGCGGATCCTTCCTAGCGGGTCGGGTCAAAATCGGGTTGAAGGCAAAATGACGTCGTTTTGGGTGTTTAAGGCCAGCCCCAAAACGACGTCGTTTTGGGAGGCTATATAAGGCCCAAAATTCCTAAAAAATTTCATTTCATCCCTTGTTTTAAAAAAAAAAAAACTCTCACCCTCTTCTTTTTTTTCTCTGCAGGAGCTGGGATCCGGCGAGGGTCCGGCCAGCCCGCCGCCGCACCTCCGTCGCCGCGGTGGCCGGAAAATCGAAAAAAAGGGTAAATTTTCGCTTCTTTTTTTTTAATGATATATTTATATGTATGTGCTGATTTTTTTTTTAAGAAAAAAAATAGATGAATAGGTGTTGATAGATTCGAAAGATAACAAAATAAAATAAGAAAAGTAATAGAGATATGTTGACCTTAGGGTTCTTTTCGATTTGTATTCTTTCTCCAAAATTTTAAGGCTGCTGTTCTTTTCTTGTTGATTGGGATATTCGCTTTTTTTTATTTATAAAAATCCCCTTTTTTCATCGATTTCTCTCTGCCTTTTTTATTTAGAAATCGTCCCCCCCACATCTGAATTTTTGATGGCTTTATAGCCATTTACAAAGCCTAAATCTATTATTTTATATCTATTGCAGGCCACTTGAGGGCGGTGGAGATGTGACAAGGTGGTGGCAGCAGTGCTCAGAGGTCAAAGCAAGTGGAGTCAGAGGCCAGACAAGGGAGCGGCGCATAGGGTTTCCAGAACCCTAGGTTTTCTGAAAATTTTAGTTTTTGGTGGGCCTTTTGGGCCATTTGAGATTGGGCTAATGGACTGGTTGTAATTGGGTTTAGGTAGGCTGATTGGGTTTGGGTCTTTAATGGATGTAATGGGTTGATGTGTGTTTGGGTTTAGTTTAGGCTGGATGGGCCCCGGGCAATTTGGGCCTTCTACAGCTGCCCCTCTTTGCTCATTGTCGTGCAACGGGAATAGAGCAAAGACATAAAGAAGGATCAAATTTGCCCGGTCTTGCTGAGTCTTGACTTCTTTGGTGCTCCTTTTCTTTAGGTAGCCTCGTTCCGTCCATTGTATCTTGTTGCTTGATCCACTTCAACGATCTGCTGTATCTTGTGCAAACAATATTTGCAATCTTGACTTATCCCATTATTGGTCTAGGGGATAGGACCATGGCTTAAATCATGTTCCACTCTTGTTTAGGGGCGACAAGATCTACAATCTTCAACCTATTCCATTTCTTTGAGTCGGGGGCAATAGGGCGATGGCTTAAATCATGTTTCCCTGTTGTTTAGGAGCCAAGATTTGCCTTCGATCTTGCCCCTCTCTTTGCTTAGGACGACAATATCTATAATCTTCAACCTATTCCACTCTTTGTGGGGTAATAGGACGATGGCTTAAATCATGTTTCCTCTTTGTTTAGGGAGCCAAGATTTGCCTTCGATCTTGCCCTCTCTTGTTTAGAGGCGACAAGATCTACAATCTTCAACCTATTCCACTCTTTGGTCGGTGGCAATAAGACAATCTTCAACCTATTCCACTACCGGTCGGTGACAATAGGACAATCTTCAACCTATTCCACTCTTTGGTCGTCGGTGGCAATAGGACAATCTTCAACCTATTCCACTCACCGGTCGCTGGGCAATAGGACAATCTTCAACCTATTCCACTACTGGTCAGTGGCAATAGGATGGTTTTCAACCTATTCCACTCTTGGTCAGTGGCAATAGGACAATCTTCAACCTATTCCACTACTAGTCAGTGGCAATAGGACAATCTTCAACCTATTCCACTACTGGTCAGTGGCAATAGGATGGTCTTCAACCTATTCCACTACTGGTCAGTGGCAATAGGACAATCTTCAACCTATTCCACTCACCGGTCGGTGGCAATAGGATAATCTTCAACCTATTCCACTCTTTGGTCGGTGGCAATAGGACAATCTTCAACCTATTCCACTCACTGGTGGTGGCAATAGGCCTATTCCACTAGGATGGTCTTTAACAATGTTGCTACACCGCCCTCCTGGGGACATATCCTGTAAACTCGGTTTTATGTGCTTATGCTTATGCAAATGATGCGGATGCTATGATCGGAATGACTCAAACGCTCCTAACTACATGTGCTATGGATGACATTTACGTGAATGTAGAATGTCATGAGAATGATGATTTTTTTTCAATAATTAAGATGTAATGATCGTAATAAATCGAATGCTCCTAACTAAATGATATTATAGAGGACATTTGCATGAATGCAGAATGTCATGATAATGATTCTTTGTTAAAAAAATATATAAGGATCAGGATGCGATGATCGAAACACCCCTAATGATGATGTATGAATATAAAATGAAATTATCCCTTTTTAATGCTTAGGGTTGTCTCTGCTCGTCGTCCATCAGAGTCTTATTGCTGACGTATTACGTTGCTATCTCGCTCTGCTGGTACCTTTGCCAAAAACTCAAAGAAACAATCATATTTTGCTCAAATAACTTGCCCCAATGTAACTTCAAGATCCATTCCACGGCACCTATAGGACTTTAAGGCTTATACCATCTTCAGATCCCCTTTCTTCAACTTCAGTGGGTGTAGGATCTGTGTCATCTTCAATCCATCCCAGTACGACTCAGGGGTATAGAATTTGTAACTTATTCAAACGATTTGGTCTACTACACCTTCCATTCCCTGGGTGTCATGACCAAGTGTGTATGCATGATATTTGCGGATCTGAGAACATCATTTTTTCTCGCGAATGATTCCCCATTTACACATGAGTTAACATTGCCCCTTTTTCGTCAAGATGGTATTACTGACGTAATATCTTGTCATTTTGTTCAATCACCATTTTTGACAAAATCTAAAGAGATAGCCTCAGTTCAGACTTTCCCTCCACCAATATTTCTATCCCTTAAACTTGAGGAGTTTTAAGCAATAGTCTTGTTTCAGGTCCTTGTATTATTCAGAAGCTTCCAGAGTAATATGCGAAACATCTTTTATGAAAGTATTATTAGTCCACCAATCGTTATTTCAATGCAAAATGCTTGAAAAATATCACAACAATGGACAAGAAGGGAACCAATTGAGAGCATAGCTCGAAACAAATAAGTTGATCACAAATAGCAAGTGCAAAGAAAAGAAAGTTTATTAAGAGTGTATTTTGCAAGGAATAAAATAACCACAAATAACAAAAATGGGTAAAATGGAAACTAGGTGCCCCAGATATCACATCCTGAGCTTCTCTGTTCAAACTTATTGAGGACCATTTTAGGCTCAATATGTGTTTAGGGGATCCAGAGTACTTTGTCAATGCCTCAAGACGCAACATACTTCTTTATTGTTAATTCAAGTGTAGCAAGATTACTGTATGCCCTACTTTCGATCAAAATTTGAGCTGCCATTCTCGGGTTTTCAACTTAAATCCCCTTTGGTCTCAAGGCGCCCTTTGCGGGTTTTCGCCCTGGCCTCTCATTTTTCTTCTTTTTTTCCTTTTTTTTTTTTTTTTTTTTTTTATAACAAATCAAACTCACGAGATTGGGCGAGTTCTTGCCATCCATCTTGGTTACTATCCATGTTTCCCCAGAACATGCATTCTTTGCTGCATAAGGCATTTACTTTTCTTCTTGAGTCCTTTTGGATAAGAAGGATCCTTCTTAATGCCAGGTTCTCCTCTTGAAATTCTCTTGAGCGAACCTTTTTGTTATAAGCCCGTATCATCCATTTTTGGTACATTTGACCATGAATACTTTCAATCAAGCTTCCTGTAGATGTTCTGCTTTATCCAATTCAATCAAAACTTGGGGAAAAGGAATCTTATATTACAACAATTGTTTCCCTTTCATAAACCAATGGGAAAGATGCCCCGGTAAAAGTCCTGGCCAACGTTCAAGAAACCTAGAGGGTGAATGGTAACTTCTCTATGCCAACCTTTACAAATCTCAGTCATTTTTTCTTTCGCTTTTGTCTTGCCTTCGAATGGTGTCCGATCTTTGAACAGATCAAATTTGTGCAATTATGTTAAACACGCGTTTTTACGGCATTCTTTATTGCCACTCTCTCTCTCTCTTTTTTGGATTTGAATTTGATGATCTTGACTTTGTAATTTTGGCATATGAAGCGACCTTCACCTTCTCAGTGAGGTAACCAACGACCATGAATATAAATCGATGTTGGCTAAAAGCTTTTGAGGAGACTGGCTTGATAACGTCCATGCCCTACATATAGGGAATATGTGAAGAAATAAAAGAGGCGCATAAGTCCTGTATTCAATTTCCCTTTCTTGGTAAACCAGTAGCTCGAACCTCCTAGCCGTTGTAGAACCATTAACATGGGTTCTTTAAACATCAATCTTAACAGCATACCCACGTTTCAGTAGCCTAGGCGTGTCTTGATGTGATCATGCGAAAACATCTTTAAATTCTCAGAGATAACTCAATGATGCCTTGCCTTATTCTTGCGATGAGCTAAGCTTCCATCTTCACCTGTAGTGTCTGTTGACATTTGTAAGGTAGGATCTACCATTTTTAATAAGTTAGGAAATAAGTTGCAATCTCTATCGTCTTCAAAGTCCTTAGATCACTTTAGACACATATCCTACTAGAAAGGGAGTCAGTAACAGCGTCGGTTATGTCATTGATATCTGGGATCCATTGTGGGTATGAAGGTAAATTCCCGAGAATAAATGATTCCAAGAATGATTATGTATAGTATGAAAAAGAAATAAAATATTTGTTCAAAAAGATGCATTTTACTGAAATAGTAATTCTGGACACAAGCCTATTTCACAAAAGAAATCTTATTGCTTCTAGGCTTAAAGCAACAAGTACGTTTTGTACATTACTCTAAGTAAGCTTCTAAATACTACAGGAATTTCTTCTGCAGTCTCATTGCCCAAAACGCTCCCAAGTTCATATTTCTGCATTTGGCGCGTCATCTATCTTCACAATACCCATGTTGATGAGTTTTTCCACCAATTTCTTGAAAGCAAGGCAATTTTCTATCGAATGCCCTGTGACCCCTGCGTGGTACTCACACTGGGCATTTGGGTCATACCATTTTGGGTATGGAGATTGCATTGGTTTTGGGTAGTGGCGGGACACAACGTGTGCATCAAATAAACTTTGATACAACTCCTTGTACGTCATTGGGATCGGCGTAAATTGGGGTTTCTCTGTATTTTGCCTTGTGCCCGATTCTTTTCTTGATAAACCCTCATACCCAGTAGTCATTGTTTTTGGCTGGTTAACAGTAATCGACTTTGAGTACCCCATGTTCGTATTATTCACTTCACTTTCTTTCTTCTTCAGGGCTTTTAAGGTCCGTTCTCCCTTTTTCTTTGTTTCGGCTAAGCCATGTACCACAAGATTGACTCGATCATCCCCCAGATTTAAACCTGAACCCATTGGGAAGTTTAACAGTGCCGAAGTATCAGTCTGACATTGGGGTCCAATACTGACGGATACCCCATATGAATGCGCGTCTGGTTGAGTCGGGATATTTATTGGGGAATAAACGATGTCTTCATCATCATCTACACTATCGACCATTGGGTCACCCCCTTTTTTAAGCCTTCAAACTAGTAACTGGGTTAATTGGCTCATCACATTCATTTGATCTTGCATATCCTGTTGGATTTCGGTCAATTGCTCTCACATCAGTATTTGCCTTTGCTCTAATCTCTCCAACCTTTGTTCCATATCTTCTGAAATAATTTCACCTAATTAGGGTCTTTCTACAAATTTTAATGCATGTAATATGATGTAATGAAAATGCATGAAATGTAATGCAAATGCATGGAATGAATGCAAAAAGAAAGAGAACCGTTTATTATGAATTCAATTCCATTAGAAGAACTTTTCTAGAAAATAAAGCTCTTTACATAAAACAGATTGCATATACGGTTTTGTCCTCATAGTCCAAGTGAAAACTAATCATTCTCTTCGTACCCGGATATTATGGTCGTGTCCCGTGAGCTTTCTCCATAGATGCCTTTTCTAGCTCCTAGTTGCTTGGTTTAGGCCGTACCTCTTCTTATCCTCTGCGATGTTCATAAGCTTCTTTAAGAAAGTCGAGACGTGACGACTCTTGAATAATCCTTGCTGGCTTGAATCCTAGGGCAAAGTCTTGTATTCTTCTGCGGACTATCAGCCTTCTCGTTGTTTACTTGGACTATATTCAGACGACCGTTTTATAATCCACTTTATCAAGAAATTCATTTCCTTATGACAAACTCCTCTATTTAGAAATCGAATATTAATCAACACCTCCTTTCTATGATGATGCAATGCAATGTAATCAAAATAGAAGAAAATATGTTAGTACAAGAGAAATCAACAACACATAATAACTGTCCGGGTAACCACTAGGGTTTGGTGCGGCTCTATCTAGGGTAGGTTCTTAGGTCTCTCTATATATGGTTTGGTTCTAAAGAAGGGTACCTGAACCAACAGATTCCTCAATCCTCACCCATTATAGACTCATACGGACCGAGTTCGGTTTAGGGGAATACATTTCCCTATGGCCATGCGGAGATGAAAATCTCACGAAGCACATAAGTACAGATGTATCCTGGAAGCAATCCACTAGCCCATGCGGAGGTGAAAACCTCACGAAAGCATAGTTTCTTACTCTCACTTAAGAGGGTGCGACCACAACGGTCATGCAATGCAATGTGCGCAAGAAAACAACAAACAAATGCAACAAAAGGATCATAGTTTTCAAATCAAATTTTCAAATTGAATTTTCAAATTTTCGACATCGGACAGAAAATAATCAATTTACGGCCTGACTCTCTTTATGTCCCTAGTGGAGTCGCCAAGCTGTCGTAACCATTTTTTTTGAAAAACGGGGATCGACTTTGGTTTTTGAAAACGAAAATAAAAAAAGGGAGTCGCCACCGATCTTTATTAGGTGTGATCGGATCACCTTTGTTTTAATAAAACATTTTGGTTTACTAAAACAGTGCTTTTGGTCTACGAAATTTGAGAAAATGGGTTCGGGAGTCGGTTACGTGCGAGGAAGGATTAGCACCCTCGTGACGCCCAAAATTGGTACCAAATTGATTAATTAATGTCCTAATGTTGAAAATTTGAAAAGATTTAAAATACGAATCCTTTAGAAAATATTTGAATTTACTCGAATTGAATATTAAGATTCTCTCGCTCTGAAGGAATGAAATGTCACATCCAGCACGATAGGACACGACAATTTAAATCCTCGAATCCAAGATCATATCATGATTCCCGAGACTCATGCATTGAAAATATCAAAAGGATATTCGATTATTTATCAAGTGAGAAACCGGAACTCAGTAAGTTAGGGCTTGATTTCTCGAAGTTCCAAATACGAAATATTGCCTCTATTTTAAAAACTTATCTCGGAGTATCTAGATGTCGTGTCCAGTAAGTTAGGGCACAACATTTCGAATTTCCGAGAACAAGTATTTTATTTAAAACTTGTATTGTGATTTTAAAAGGGATATTCCGTTATTTAGATTGAATGAGGAAAATCGAAACCCAGTAAGTTAGGGCTCGATTTCCTCGAATCTTTAATACGAAATATCGCTTTTAAAAACCTGATGCATCGAGAGAGATTAGTGTGACAAATGATCATATGAAAATACGATACTGCATGCGTGACAGGATAAATGCGTTAACAAAATAATGATATGAAATTTGAAAATAAAATGAGCCAGATAAAATATGTATCACGTAAGTTTCGAATAAATAAATAAAGAAATGTAATAATAACATTAAAGAGGTAACAATACTATATTAGTATGAACAATATATATATATATAATATATTAGGGATAAAATAGAATGATAAAAATATAATAATGAAAATAATAGTAGTGATAACAACAATAAATAAGAAATACAATAATAACGTATGTAAAACAATATAATGTAAAAATGATGTTAGAAATAAAGTAAATAATAATAATGAGTATAATAATAAAAATAACAAAAATAAATATGATAAATAATAAAATAGTAAAAATAATGTTAAGAATAATATTTAAAATAATTATTAAATGTAATATAATGATGTTAAAATAATAATGGTAGTAATATAAAATAATGATGATGAAAATAAAAATATTAGTTAACAAACAAAATATTAATAAAATATATACATTATAAAGAAAATATAATGATAGTAATAATAATATAAAGAATGGTGATAATAATATATTTATAATAATGATAATAATAATAACAATTAATAAACAAAATAATAAAGAAAAAGTATACATACGTATACAAATAATAAGAATAAGAATAATAATAAGGTAGTAATAGAAATATATAAAAATAAAGTAAGAAATAATAACAACCGAAACAATAATGATGATGCTTATAAAACAAATAAAATGATAATAATAATAATACATAGTAATAATAATAATAAGATAAAAATAATATAACATAATATAATACTAAGTGCAATGTAGTAATAATGTTAAAATGATTAATTAAATAATAAATAGGTGAAAATAGCAAAAAAAGACTAAAATTGAATCAAAACAGAATATTGAGGTCAATTTGAAAATAGAAAGAGAAGGAAGGACCCTATTGTAATGTGCTAAAAGGAAGAGGGACTAAATCGGGAAATAACCCCCTCCTTCAAAACGCGCAGCGTTTCAACTGACCAAGGCACGGACCAAATCAAAAATGAAATAAAATAACAGGGTCAATTTAAAAAAAGGAAAAATGCTAGATGGAAGCTGATCGAATGGGGCTGCAAAAGAGAAGGACCCATAGCGCAAATATCCCTTTTGAAGGAGTATGCGCAGTACCCTTGAAGCAAAACGACGCCGTTTTATTGAATGTATATAAGGCCCAAATTTTCTTGAAAAATCTCATTTTAACCCTAAAGAATTTCGAACCAAAGACCACCCAAAATTTCTCTCCCTCTCCACTCCGATCGATTGGGCTCTCCTCGTGAGTTTGCTTGTCGCTCGTCGCACCACCATCATCTACGGTGGTGACGGCACAAAGCAGGCTTTTAGCCTCCGGTTCAGTAGGGTCTCCTTCCTTTTCTTTTATTTCGTTTGTAAAAACAAAACTTAAAATAAAAATAAAAAATAAAAATAACAAAGCAAGCGTTAGATAAATAAAACCAACAGATGAAAATCGACCTTTAAGGCTTCTACTCTTGTTTTTTATTTCTGATTTTCGTTTGTATTTTTTTTTATTTTTTTGAATCCAAAAAATATCCCCATTTACAATGTATTTTGTTTGGCTTTTTATAGCCATTTTACACGATTTATTTGACTATTTTTATGCTATCTTTTCTTGCTTTTGCAGGTGTTAGTGGAGCAAGTGGCCAAGTGGTGATGGGTGGTGGCCGGGCGGTGCTGCAGTGGTCAGAAGTCAGGGGTCAAAAGAGGGGCGGCAGCTAGGCTAATTTAGGGTTTTAGAAACCCTAAATTTTTTTAAAAATTTTAATGTTTTGGGCCTGATAATGGGTTTGCAATTTGGGTTTTAGTGTTTGGGTTTAGTTTAGGCTGGATGGGCCCCGGGCAATTTGGGCCTTCTACAGCTGCCCCTCTTTGCACATTGTCATGCAACAGGAATAGAGCAAAGACATAAAGAAGGATCAAATTTGCCCGGTCTTGCTGAGTCTTGACTTCTTTGGTGCTCATTTTCTTTAGGTAGCCTCGTTCCCGTCCATTGCATCTTGTTGCTTCGATCCACTTCACTGATCTGCTGTATCTTTAGGGAAACAATATTTGCAATCTTCAGCTTATCCCATTACTGGTCTAGGGGATAGGACCATGGCTTAAATCATGTTCCACTACTGTTTAGGGCGACAAGATCTACAATCTTCAACCTATTCCACTGCTGGTCAGGGCAATAGGACGATGACTTAAATCATGTTTCCCTGCTGTTTAGGGAGCCAAGATTTGCCTTCGATCTTGCCCCTCTACTGTTTAAGGTGACAAGATCTACAATCTTCAACCTATTCCACTGCTGGTCAGGGCAATAGGACGATGGCTTAAATCATGTTTCCCTGCTGTTTAGGGAGCCAAGATTTGCCTTCAATCTTGCCCCTCTACTGTTTAGGGCGACAAGATCTACAATCTTCAACCTATTCCACTACTGGTTAGTGGCAATAAGACAATATTCAACCTATTCCACTACTGGTACGAAATATCGCTTTTAAAAATCGCAATACAAGTTTTAAAAAAAAATACTGATGCGAGAGATTAGAGCAAAGGCAAATACTGATGCGAGAGCAATTGATCGAAATCCAACAGGATATGCGAGATCAAATGAATGTGATGAGCCAATTAACCCAGTTACTAGTTGGAAGGCTTAAAAAAGGGGGTAACCCAATGGTCGATAGTGTAGATGATGATGAAGACATCGTTTATTCCCCAATAAATATCCCGACTCAACCAGACGCGCATTCACATGAGGTACCCGTCAGTATTGGACCCCAATGTCAGACTGATACTTTGGCCCTGTTAAACTTCCCAATGGGTTCAGGTTTTAATCCGGGGGATGATCGAGTCAATCTTGTGGTACATGGCTTAGCCGAAACAAAGAAAAAGGGTGAACGGACCTTAAAAGCCCTGAAAAAGAAAGAAAATGAAGTGAATAATATGAAAATGGGGTACTCAAAGTCGACATCGTTAACTTGACCAAAAACAATGACTCACCGGGTATCGTGGTTCATCAAGAAAAGAATCGGGCACAAGGCAAAACACAGAGAAACCCCAATTTACGCCGATCCCAATAACGTACAAGGAGTTGTATCAAAGTTTATTTGATGCACACGTTGTGTCCCCCCACTACCCGAAACCAATGCAATCTCCATACCCAAAATGGTATGACCCAAATGCCCAGTGTGAGTACCACGCAGGGGTCACAGGGCATTCGATAGAAAATTGCCTTGCTTTCAAGAAATTGGTGGAAAAACTCATCAACATGGGTATTGTGAAATAGGCTTGTGTCCAGAATTACTATTTCAGTAAAATGCATCTTTTTGAACAAATATTTTATTTCTTTTTCATACTATACATAATCATTCTTGGAATCATTTATTCTCGGGAATTTACCTTCATACCCACAATGTGTCCCAGATATCAATGACATGAGTGACGCTGTTACTGACTCCCTTTCTAGTGGGATATGTGTCTAAAGGGATCTAAGGACTTTGAAGACGACAGAGATTGCAACTTATTTCCTAACTTATTAAGAATGGTAGATCCTACCTTACGAAATGTCAACAGACACTACAGGTGAAGATGGAAGCTTAGCTCACCGCAGGAATAAGGCAAGGCATCATTGAGTTATCTCTGAGAATTTAAAGATGTTTTCGCATGATCACATCAAGACACACCTAGGCTACTGAAACGTGGGTATGCTGTTAAGATTGGTGTTTAAAGAACCAATGTTAATGGTTCTACAACGGCTAGGAGGTTCGAGCTACTGGTTTACCAAGAAAGGGAAATTGAATACAGGACTTATGCGCCTCTTTTATTTCTTCACAGATTCCCTATATGTGGGGCATGGATGTTATCAAGCCAGTCTCCTCAAAAGCTTTTAGCCAACATCGATTCATATTCATGGTCGTTGGTTACCTCACTGAGAAGGTGAAGGTCGCTTCATATGCCAAAATTACAAAGTCAGCAGTCATCAAATTCAAATCCAAAAAAAAAGAGAGAGAGTGGCAATAAAGAATGCCAGAAAGAAACGTGTTTAACATAATTGCACAAATTTACAGTCTGTTCAAAGATCAGACACCATTCAGTGCAGCAAAGACAGTAAAAAAAGATGACCGAGATTTGTAAAGGTTGGCATAAAGAAGTTACCATTCACCCTCTAGGTTTCTTGAACGTTGGCCAGGACTTTCACCGGGGCATCTTTCCCATTGGTTTATGAAAGGGAAACAATTGTTGTAATATAAGATTCCTTTTCCCCAAGTTTTGATTGAATTGGATAAAGCAGAACATCTACAGTAAGCTTGATTGAAAGTATTCATGGTCAAATGTACCAAAAATGGATGATACGGGCTTATAACAAAAAGGTTCGCTCAAGAGATTTTCAAGAGGAGAACCTGGCATTAAGAAGGATCCTTCTTATCCAAAAGGACTCAAGAAGAAAAGTAAATGCCTTATGCAAAGAAAGAATGCCTGCTCTGGGAAACATGGATAGTAACCAAGATGGATGGCAAGAACCCGCCCAATCTGTGAGTTCGATTTGTTATAAAAAAAAGAAAAAAATAAAAGAAAAAAGGAAAAAAAAAAGAAGAAAAAGGGGAGGCCAGGGCGAAAACCCGCAAAGGGCGCCTTGAGACCAAAGGGGATTTAAGTTGAAAACCCGAGAAGGGCAGCTCAAATTTTGATCGAAAGTAGGGCATACAGTAATCTTGCTACACTTGAATTAACAATGAAGAAATATGTTGCGTCTTGGGGCATCGACAAAGTACTCTGGATCCCCTAAACACATATTGAGCCTAAAATGGTCCTCAATAAGTTTGAACAGAGAAGCTCAGGCTGCGATATCTGGGGCACCTAGTTTCCATTTTACCCATTTTTGTTATTTGTGGTTATTTTATTCCTTGCAAAATACACTCTTAATAAACTTTCTTTTTCTTTGCACTTGCTAGCTGTGATCAACTTATTTGTTTCGAGCTATGCTCTCAATTGGTTCCCTTCTTGTCCATTGTTGTGATGTTTTTCAAGCATTTTGCATTGAAATAACGATTGGTGGACTAATAATACTTTCATAAAAGAAGTTTCGCATATTACTCTGGAAGCTTCAGATAATACAAGGACACAAAACAAGACTATTGCTTAAAACTCCTCAAGTTTAAGGGATAGAAATATTGGTGGAGGAAAAGTCCAATCGAGGCTATCTCTTCGATTTTGTCAAAAATGGTGATTGAACAAAATGACAAGATATTACGTCGAGAATACCATCTTGACGAAAAAGGGGCAATGTTAACCCATGTGTAAATGGGGAATCATTCGCGAGAAAAAATGATGTTCTCAGATCCGCAAATATCATGCATACACACCGCCATGACACCTGGGAATGGAAGGTGTAGTAGACCAAATCGTTTGAATAAGTTACAAATTCTATACCCTTGAGTCGTTATGGAATGGATTGAAGATGACACAGATCCTACACCCCCTGAAGTTGAAGAGAGGGGATCTGAAGATGGTATAAGCCTTAAAGTCCTATAGGTGCCGTGGAATGGATCTTGAAGTTACATTGGGGCAAGTTATTTGAGAAAAATATGATTGTTTCTTTGAGTTTTTGCAAAGGTACCGTAAGAGCGAGATAGCAAACGTAATACGTCGGCAGAATAAGACTCGATGGACGACGAGCGAGAGACAACCCTAAGCATTAAAAAGGGATAATTTCATTTTACATTCATACATCATCATTAGGGGCGTTTCGATCATCGCATCCTGATCCTTATATATTTTTTTAACAAAGAATCATTATCATGACATTCTGCATTCATGCAAATGTCCTCTATAATATCATTTAGTTAGGAGCATTCGATTTATTACGATCATTGCATCTTAATCATTGAAAAAAAATCATCATTCTCATGACATTCTGCATTCACGTAAATGTCATCCATAGCACATGTAGTTAGGAGCGTTTGAGTCATTCCAATCATAGCATCCGCATCATTTGCATAAGCATAAGCACATAAAACTGAGTTTACAGGATATGTCCCCAGAGGACGGTGTAGCAACATTGTTAAAGACCATCCTATTGCCACTGACCAGTAGTGGAATAGGTTGAAGATTGTCCTATTGCCACCGACCAAATGGTGGAATAGGTTGAAGATTATCCTATTGCCACCGACCAAAGAGTGGAATAGGTTGAAGATTGTCCTATTGCCATTGACCATGGAATAGGTTGAAGATTGACCCAAGACCGGTGGAATAGGTTGAAGATTGTCCTATTGCCACTGACCGGTAGTGGAATAGGTTAAAGACCATCTTATTGCCACTGACCAGTAGTGGAATAGGTTGAAGATTGTCCTATTGCCACTGACCAGTAGTGGAATAGGTTGAAGATTCTCCTATTGCCACTAACCAGTAGTGGAATAGGTTGAATATTGTCCTATTGCCACTGACCAGTAGTGGAATAGGTTGAAAACCATCCTATTGCCACTGACCAGTAGTGGAATAGGTTGAAGATTGTCCTATTGCCACTGACCAGTAATGGAATAGGTTGAAGATTGTCCTATTGCCACTGACCAGTAGTGGAATAGGTTGAAGATTGTCCTATTGTCACTGACCAATAGTGGAATAGGTTGAAGATTGTCTTATTGCCACTGACCAGTAGTGGAATAGGTTGAAGATTGTAGATCTTGTCGCCCTAAATAGTAGAGGGGCAAGATCGAAGGCAAATCTTGGCTCTCTAAACAGCAGGGAAACATGATTTAAGCCATCGTCCTATTGCCCTGACCAGCAGTGGAATAGGTTGAAGATTGTAGATCTTGTCGCCCTAAACAGTAGAGGGGCAAGATCGAAGGCAAATCTTGGCTCCCTAAACAGCAGGGAAACATGATTTAAGCCATCGTCCTATTGCCCTGACCAGCAGAGGAATAGGTTGAAGATTGTAGATCTTGTGGCCCTAAACAATAGTGGAACATGATTTAAGCCATGGTCCTATCCCCTAGACCAGTAATGGGATAAGCTGAAGATTGCATATATTGTTTCCCTGAAGATACAGCAGATCAGTGAAGTGGATCGAAGCAACAAGATGCAATGGATGGGAACGAGGCTACCTAAAGAAAAGGAGCACCAAAGAAGTCAAGACTCAGCAAGACCGGGCAAATTTGATCCTTCTTTATGTCTTTGCTCTATTCCCGTTGCACGATAATGAGCAAAGAGGGGCAGCTGTAGAAGGCCCAAATTGCCCGGGGCCCATCCAGCCTAAACTAAACCCAAACACACATCAACCCATTACATCCATTAAAGACCCAAACCCAATCAGCCTATCTAAACCCAATTACAACCAGTCCATTAGCCCAATCTCAAACGGCCCAAAAGGCCCACCAAAAACTAAAATTTTCGGAAAACCTAGGGTTCTGGAAACCCTAGGCGCCGCTCCCTTGTCTGGCCTCTGACTCCACTTGCTCTGACCTCTGAGCACTGCTGCCACCGCCTAGTCACGTCTCCACCGCCCTCAAGTGGCCTGCAATAGATATAAAATAATAGATTTAGGCTTTGTAAATGGCTATAAAGCCATCAAAAATTCAGATGTGGGGGAGACGATTTCTGAATAAAAAAGACAGAGAGAAATCGATGAAAAAAGGGGATTTTGATAAATAAAAAAGAGCGAATATCCCAATCAACAAGAAAAGAACAGCAGCCTTAAAATTTCAGAGAAAGAATACAAATCGAAAAGAACCCTAAGGTCAACATATCTCTATTACTTTTCTTATTTTGTTTTGTTATCTTTCGAATCTATCAACACCTATTCATCTATTTTTTTTTCTTAAAAAAAAATCAGCACATACATATAAATATATCATTAAAAAAAAAGAGAAAATTTACCCTTTTTTTCGATTTTCCGCCACCATGCATGATGTGGAGCGGCGTGTGGTGGTGGCGGACCCTCATGGGATCCCAGCTCTGCGGAAAAAAAGAAGAAAGGTGAGAGTTTTTTTTAAAACAAGGGATGAAATGAATTTTTAGGAATTTTGGGCCTTATATAGCCTCCCAAAGCGACGTCGTTTGGGGTCGCCTAAAAACACCCAAAGCGGCGTCGTTTTGCCTTCAACCGATTTTGACCCGACCGCTAGGAAGGATCCGCGTGTTTTTTATTAATGGGTTTATTGCGCTTTTGGTCCTTCGCTTTTTATGGTTTTGCGATTAAGTTTATGGTATTTTTAATTTGGCCCAACAATTTATTTCGGATTTCAATTGGATCCTCCCTGATGGTGCGCATTTTGAAGGAAAGGGGTTATTGTCTATTTTAGTCCCTCCACTTCTTTCACGCGTTACAATTTGGTCCTTCCTCGTTCTTTTTATTTCAAATTTGCCCCGGATATATTGTTTTTAATTCAATTTAGTCCTTTTTTTTGTTATTTTCACTATTTTATTATTGATTTAACTAACTTCCTTATTATTATTATTATTATTATTATTATTATTATTATTATTATTATTAGTAGTATCATTTTTATTATTATTAGTTTTATTAGTTTTATCATTATTACTATTTCTTATTTTATCATTTTTTTTTATATTTCTACTACCACTATTTTTATCATCATTCTTATTTTATCATTATTTTCTACTCTTCATTAATATCGATTATTATCGTAATACTTTTATTTTATCATTACCTATGTTATTACTTTTACTTTATCATTATTATTAATATCTTAGTATCACTTGTACTAGTGTATTATTTCACATCGTTATTTTATTATTATTATTCTTTTCACCTATAACATCGTGTTTTCATATTATCATTTGTCACACTAATTTTTCTCGTTACATCGCCAAATAACCGATATTTCGTATTAAAGATTCGAGGGAATCGAGCCCTAACTTACTGGGTTCCGGTTCTTCTCATTTAATCTGAATAACAGAATATCCCTTTTAAACGGGGATCGACTTTGGTTTTTGAAAACGAAAATAAAAAAAAAGGGAGTCGCCACCGATCTTTATTAGGTGTGATCGGATCACCTTTGTTTTAATAAAACGTTTTGGTTTACTAAAACAGTGCTTTTGGTCTACGAAATTTGAGAAAACGGGTTCGGGAGTCGGTTACGTGCGAGGAAGGATTAGCACCCTCGTCACGCCCAAAATTGGTACCAAATTGATTAATTAATGTCCTAATGTTGAAAATTTGAAAAGATTTAAAATACGAATCCTTTAGAAAATATTTGAATTTACTCGAATTGAATATTAAGATTCTCTCGCTCCGAAGGAATGAAATTTCACATCCAGCACGATAGGACACGACAATTTAAATCCTCGAATCCAAGATCATCTCATGATTCTCGAGACTCATGCATTGAAAATATCAAAAGGATATTCGATTATTTGTCAAGTGAGAAACCGAAACTCAGTAAGTTAGGGCTTGATTTCTCGAAGTTCCAAATATGAAATATTGCCTCTATTTTAAAAAAACTTATCTCAGAGTATCTAGATGTCGTGTCCAGTAAGTTAGGGCACAACATTTCGAATTTCCGAGAACAAGTATTTTATTTAAAACTTGTATTGCAATTTTAAAAGGGATATTCCGTTATTCAGATTAAATGAGAAGAACCTAACCCAGTAAAGTTAGGCTCGATTCCTCGAATCTTTAATACGAAATATCGGTTATTTGAAAACTGATGTAACGAGAAAAATTAGTGTGACAAATGATAATATGAAAACACGATGTTATAGGTGAAAAGAATAATAATAATAAAATAACGATGTGAAATAATACACTAGTACAAGTGATACTAAGATATTAATAATAATGATAAAGTAAAAGTAATAACATAGGTAATGATAAAATAAAAGTATTACGATAATAATCGTATATTAACAGTAGTAGAAAATAATGATAAAATAACAATGATGATAAAAATAGTGGTAGTAGAAATATATAAAAAAATGATAAAATAAGAAATAGTAATAATGATAAAACTAATAAAACTAATAATAATAAAAATGATACTAATAATAATAATAATAATAATAATAATAATAATAATAATAATAATAAGAAGTTAGTTAAATCAATAATAAAATAGTGAAAATAACAAAAAAAGGACTAAATTGAATTAAAAACAATATATCCGGGCAAATTTGAAATAAAAAGAACGGGAAGGACCAAATTGTAACGCTGTGAAAGAAGTGGAGGTACTAAAATAGACAATAACCCTTCCTTCAAAATGCGCACCATCGTGGAGGATCCAATTGAAATCCGAAATAAATTGTTGGGCCAAATTAAAAAAATACCATAAACTTAATCGCAAAACCATAAAAAGCGAAAGGACCAAAAGCGCAATAAACCCATTAATAAAAACACGCGGATCCTTCCTAGCGGTCGGGTCAAAATCGGGTTGAAGGCAAAACGACGCGTGCTTTGGGTGTTTAAACCAACCCCAAAACGACGCCGCTTTGGGAGGCTATATAAGGCCCAAAATTCCTAAAAATTTCATTTCATCCCTTGTTTTAAAAAAACTCTCACCCTATTCTTTTTTTCTCTCGCAGAGCTGGGATCCCATGCGAGGGTCCGTCCCACACCACACGCGCCTCCGCTGCCATGCGATGGCGAAAATCGAAAAAAGGGTAAATTTTCTTTTTTTTTAATGATATATTTATATGTATGTGCTGATTTTTTTAAGAAAAAAATAGATGAATAGGTGTTGATAGATTCGAAAGATAACAAAACAAAATAAAAAAGTAATAGAGATATGTTGACCTTAGGTTCTTTTCGATTTGTATTCTTTCTCCGAAATTTTAAGGTCATTGTTCTTTTCTTGTTGATTGGGATATTCGCTTTTTTATTTATCAAAATCCCTTTTTCATCGATTTCTCTCTGTCTTTTTATTCGTAAATCATCCCCACATCTGAATTTTTGATGGCTTTATAGCCATTTACAAAGCCTAAATCTATTATTTTATATCTATTGCAGGCCACTTGAGGGCGGTGGAGACGTGACAAGGCGGTGGCAAAGGTGCTCGCTCGAGGTCGAGCAAGTGGAGTCGAGGCCAGACAAGGGAGCGGCGCCTAGGGTTTCCAGAACCCTAGGTTTTTCGAAAATTTTAGTTTTTGGTGGGCCTTTTGGGCCGTTTGAGATTGAGCTAATGGACTGGTTGTAATTGGGTTTAGGTAGGCTGATTGGGTTTGGGTCTTTAATGTATGTAATGGGTTGATGTGTGTTTGGGGTTAGTTTAGGCTGGATGGGCCCCAAGCAATTTGGGCCTTCTACAATTTACTTTCTTTTTATGTTTGTCAGCAATTTCATCTGACCTCAACTACTATAAACATTAATTTAGTTTGCATTTGCAATAAATTTGCACTTAAACATTGTCTTAAACATTGTCATTCAAAAATATTTGTCACTATTTGTATTTGGTGGTCCAGCATTTTTCGTCACAGCGTTCATAACAATGATGATATATTACTTTAGTCATGTATTTTTAAGAATATAATGACAATAATGTATAAGGTTACCCAATAATTAGTGTTCAGTGACAACTAAATTTATCACCAGATTATATAAGATTTCATTAATCATTTGCATCGTCATCAATAGTGGAATAACTTTTATCATATAACTAATAAAAGTGATATCGGAATAGTGTTAACCGCATTACCTAATATATAAAATAGTTACACTAATGTAAAACATCGCATTTTAATAAGTATTTACTGATGGACAGTTTCATCACCGAATTATATATGAATTCATAGTCTTTGTCAGGAGTAAAAGTTGAGTTATAGCAAGTAGACTGGCAAGAGGTACCATAGCTAGTTAGAGTTTTAGATTTAATGTATTAGGATAATAAATTATAGTTAATTTGTACACTTGTTTCGGACATGAACTCTGAAAATGGATCGTAAAACAGATATAAAGAATACAAAAAAAAAAAACAATATTAATGACATGCTATATCGTACTTAATATGTTTAAATAGGAGCATAAATCTCGATAATAGATAATGTCACCATATATAATCAATAGTTGGGGGCAACTAGTTTCATCACTACATCGCATATGTCGAAACCATTTTTTTGAAAGGTCGACTTTTATTTTAAAAATGAAAATTTGGAGTCGCCACCGATCCTTTTTTATGAGGTGTGATCGGATCACCTCGTAATTTGATCGTTTTAATTAAATATTTTGATTTACTAAAATAATGATTTTGATCTACGAAAATAAAAAACGGGTTCGGGAGTCGGTTACGCACAAGAAAGGATTAACACCCTCGTGACACTCAGAATTGGTACCTAATTAATTAATTCATGTCTTAATGTCGAAAGTTGAAAACTTGAAAATAATTTAAAAATACGATCCCTCTTTGCATTGATGTTAATTTTGCTTACAAATTGCTGGAAATAAACGGAAAATATGCTAAAGACCTTCTCATCTCTTGACGACAAAATGTCACGTCCTATAAGTTAGGACACGACATTTTGAATTCTTGAGAATAAGCTTGTCTTTTCTCTTTTATTTAAAATCTTATGTATTTTAATTTTTGAAAGGATGTTCGATTATTCAAGTTCAACAAGAAAACCAAAACCCTGTAAGTTAGGGTGCGACTTCTCGAATTCCCCAAATATGAAACATTGCATTGTTTTGAAAATTTTCTTCTCGTGTATTTGGGCAAGAATCAACGTAATATTAAAAATGATATATGAATCAAATGTTACATTAATAAATGGCAACAATATAAATGTACTAATAAGCAACTCATAATATGTGTCATTTTAATACCAAAATTAACAAATAAACAATAAACAATAAAAAATGACAATGATAACGATAACAATGATAAAGTATGCACATAAAATGACAATATCAATTTTTCAAATAAAGACAAAGAAATAAATAAAATAAAGACATAAATAAATATAAGGAAAATAATTCGTAAAAAATATTTAAAGTAAAGAATCAAAGTAAAATATAAATGAAATTAAAGGTAAAATTTGTAAATAAATAAATATAAATAATAATAATAATAATAATATATGTACAAGTAAAAAAAATAATCTAGTTTTTTAAAGGTATATAAAAATAATAAATAAATAAATAAATGAGGAAATAAATAGTGAAATAATAACAGCAATAATAAAGGCCAAAAAATAAAAATAAAAATAAAATAAAATAAATAAATAAATAAGGAGAATAAATAATAATGATAAAAATAAAAGTAAAATAAAACAAAGACGCATAATAAAAGGACATAAATTAATTTTAACTAAAAAATAAGGAACAAATAAATAAATAGATAAATAATAAATAAATTCATGAAGTAGGCTAAAACTAAATAAATAAAAGGATTAAATCGGGAATAAAATGAAATTACGGGTCTAAATTGTAATAAAAGAATAAATAGATATGGACTAAATCAAAACTAAAATGAGATAAAAGGGATAAATTGAATAAAATAAATAATAAAAGAGCCAAAATGAGAGGCCACGAAATAGGGGGACCAATTGGGAAATTATCCCCTGTTCCCAAAACGACATCGTTCTCCAAGGGGCTAAAATGGAATAAAAATAAAATTATAGGGTAAAATTTAAAAAAAGGTGAAACAAACTGGATTGTAAATTAATAAAAAAAGTGGAAGGGCTAAAAGTGCAATTAGACCTTTCCGCAAAAAAAACACGTGGATCCTAGGGACGGGTCTGGTCGGCTCGCGGGTCGTGTCCAAAACAGCGCCGTTTTGGCGCTAATGAACCCCAAGTGAAACGACGCCGTTTGCTTGCATTATAAAAGCCAAATTTTTGTTCAAAACTCATTTTACTTCCCTTATTAAAAAAAAAAACAAAACAAAACCTCTCAAACTCTCTCTAGCTCTCCAGAATCCGGCCGAGGCTCCGGCGACGACCACCGTGGTGGCCGCCGGTCGCCGGCGACGGCGTTGTCGTACGCGGTGGCCGGAAAACCCAAAAGGCACCCCTTGAAGCCCGTTATGTGTAGAACGTCAATTTGAGGTCAAAACCCCCAAAAACCCAACCTAACTCGGCGGAGAAATAAGAAATGTTTCGTTTCTCCTCCCTTTTCGGCGCGGACTTCGACTACGAGGAGACCATCCGATTTAGGTGAGTTTTTTCTTTCTTTCTTTTTTGTTTCTATATCTTATATCTTAAAAAATAAAAATAAAAATAAAAAAAATAACACGATAGATATATCAAAAAGTTCACCTTTGGTTTCGAAAATCTTTTTTTTTGTATTCGATTTCTATCTTTTTAATCGATATTGTGTCCAAAAAATTACATCTTGAATTCGACCTTTATAGCCGATTTACACTGTTTCTTTTTTATTTCTACTATTTACTTTTTGTCCTTGCTTTTGTTGCGGTTTCTCTGTTCCCTTTTTTTGCGTTTTCTTTTGCAGGTATTCAGAGAGTCAACGGAGGGGCTTTGCCGTTTCGGTGCAAGGCGGAGCAGAGGGGGTCAGGCCACAGGACGAGGCGCGAGCAGTGCGCCTGAGGAGAATGGCGTCAGAAACCCTAGGGTTTCTGGCTTTTCTGAAAAAAATTTAAGTTGTTGGGCCTATTGTAGTTTGTGCCCTGTTGTTTTAATTTGGGCTTTAATTTGGACTGGACTGTTTAATTATTTTTATTTTTATTTGGGTTCTGTTTAGTTTTGGGCCCGGGCAAAAATGGCCCGTTACAACATACATAATCGTCATTGACTATAGGAATTGTCACCAATAATGAAAAAAAACTAAACTTTTATTGACAAAACAGACGTTGTCATATAGTTAATGACATAATATATTGTTACCTAATGCGCTAAAATAATGTCAAGAAACTTTTATTTAGTGTCAATTTGAATTGTCACATAGTACAAACAATATAGTGACAATAAAGGCTAGCATCACCTTAAAATCAATATTTTATAACAATAATTTATATTGATAAATTATTAATATATTGATAAATGCAATAAACATTTATATTTGTTTTTTAGTTAATTATTCAATCAAAAACCATATGAGGTATGTAAAAAATTTATTTAATTGATTATTATTAAAAGTGAATAAACTATTCTTTTGATTAACTTTTATTAAAAGCATGTTATTGTATACTTGGAAATTGAGGTGGGAGAACTTGGATCCCAGCAACTATGAAACCAACTTTCATAGCTTTCATTTGAGTTTGAATCATTTTAAAGTTTTGAAGCTCATCTTGTGTATTGTTCACACACTTTTCTAAGTCAATTGTAGTTGCACTTAATTTGTTTTTTATTAGTCTTAGGCTCATATCCAAGCCTCAAAACGTATGACTTAGTACCAAAAGCTTTATCCACAATGTTATTAATAACTTAGGTTTCGCTTTGTAGAGGAGTATTTGATGGAGAGAGGAGATATTGCAAACAAGTGAACGAGATGTTTTGAAATAAGGTGAAGAGAAAAACTATAGCAAATCTGATAACACTAAGTGTAGTTACAGGTGGTGGTTGGTAAGGTGGAGAAAGAGAAATGTAGCTGACGATAAGGCTAAACAAAGAAAACAAGTTGAGAGAAATTTTGAGAAAGCTTTGAGAGTTAGAATGACAAGAGTGTCAAAAGTCCTTTCACTAGTTGTGGAATGCTCCTATTTGAAGTATTGCAAGAATAGGAGCTATAAAATTGATCATTAATAGGAGTAATGAATAATATTTTTCAGTTGCAAAAACATTAATTTTTCTTTTTATCATGAAAGGATTTTGTTGTTGATACTGATGATAAGAAGTGAACAAGAGTTCACTATGTTTTGGAAGAAGGAGAAGCACTCAATGTTACAAGAAAATGTGTTAGCTTTGATGTCCCATGCTTTTTGACATAACAACATTTCAGATAAATTTTTATTTATATTTTCTAAGTCATTTGATGAAAATAATTATTGGAAATTTTGTCAAACATTTTCAAAGCATTCCAAAGACTTTTAAAAGTAATAAAAAACATCTTTTAAGCGTGTTTTAATTTATCTAAATATTTTTGAGTCAATCCAAAATATTTTTAAGTTTTTTTAAACTAATCTTTTACAAGTCTGGGAAGTTGTATCAATACTTGGGGGGAAATTCTATCGGTAGAAGTAAGAGAGCACTTCAAGCACACCTCCAGACTTTTACCGATACTTAGGGAGACTTCTACCGACACAATTCCACTTTTACCTATACATCTTTGAGTTTTATCAATACAAATCTATTTGCAATGCTTCCAATGTCTAGAAATTATCCCAACGGTTATAAACGGTTACAAAATCTCTCCTTGTTATATATAAACATCAAGAGCACTTCAAAATAGGGGTGAGCGTTCGATCGAATCGAATAAAAAAATTTCGAGTTAATCGAGTTGACGAATCATATTTTATCATCCTAATTTGATTTGAAATTTTCTCGAATCGAGTCGAGTGAGATGGAATTCGAATCGAATCGAATCGAATATGTTATAGGCCCAATTTGCCCGGGCTTAAGCAAACCAAAATCAAAAAATAAATAATGTCCATTTTTACAGCCCAGTACAAGACTAATTACAAGCCCAGATTTAATGGCCCAAAACCAATCCTAAAACTGCCTACTCATTAACCCAATGCCCAAACAGATGCCATCAAACCCAGATTAAACCCGTGACCCATTAACCCTAATCCTAACAGATTACCCGAACAGACCCAAACCAGCTACCATACCCAGAACCCAGACCAGGCCCAAAACATTTTAGCCCAACACTAAACAGCTTCAGCCTAGGGTTTCTGAAACCCTAGGCCCCAAATGCACAGTAGGCGCCACCAGCCCTCGTCCAGCCGCGAATCGCGCCGCCATCAACGCGCCTCGTCGCCAGATTCTCCGCCGCTCTTCACCTGCACGAAAAAGGAAGCAGATCACAACAAGCATGGCAACTTTTTATTTCTTTTTTTATTTTACATTTCGAAAGGCTATAAAAGCCTATCATAAACCTGTAAAGAAAAAGAGGAAAAACGAAGACAAAACAATACAGAGATTAATAAAAAAAACCTCATCAAACAGATGTGATTTTTACGTTTTATATTCATATTTTTATTTTTTTTTTTTCGTTTCTTTTTCTGCAAATAGTAAACATACATGCAATAAAATAAAAAGGCAAGAAAATACCTTTGAGGACAGAGATCTTGGGCTTTCTGACCGCCGTCGGAGGTGGCGCGTGAGGCCACGCGCGCGGTGGAACCCTAGCCGGATTCAGGTCTCAGGCCGAAGGCCAGAGAGAGTTTTTAGAAGCTCTCTGATTTTTTTTTTATTCCAGTGTTTAAAATGTATTTTTGGGGCTGGATTTTTACCTATATAGTGCTTAAAAAACGACGCCGTTTTCGCTTAAGCAAATAAGCGTTAAAACGACGTCGTTTAGCAGGCCAAGATTCGCGCGTTGACCCGACCCGGGGAGGATCCGCGCGTTTTCATTAAATGGTATAATTTCCATTTTAGTCCTCCCGCATTTTTATTATTTTTAATTCAATTTAATTTGATTTTTTATTTTTAATTTAGCCCTAAAAGATTGTTTTCTATTTCAATTGAGTCCTTGAGCTGTCAAAAGGTTAAAATCGGTACGGTGCCGTTTTGGAAAGGAGATATAATTGTCATATTAGTCCCTGTGTTTTAACGCGTTTTTTATTTAATCCTTGTTATCTATTTTTAATTGCTATTTAGTCCCTTTTTTTTAACCTTTTTATTTTATTTTATTCAAATTATTTTAACCTTATATTAAATTATTTTGTCACATTAATATGTTTTTTTATATATTAAATTATCTTTTATCTTATTATATATATTAATTTACTACTATGTATTATTTTATTATTTAAATTATGTATATTATTTTATGATTTGTATATTTATTATTGTGTTATACATTTTAGAGATTTTTATATATTACATTATTATATTATATTATATGTATAATCCAAATTATTTTATGTTTTATAAATTTTGTATATTATATAATATATATTGTTTATATTATCAGTATTAAATATATATAGTTTTGTATTATATTATTTTAAATACTTTTTTAATAGTTTATTTATTTCAAAACGTATCTATTTTTTAATATATATATATTCTAATTTTTATTTTTATTTTTGCAATAATTTATTTATCATTTGATATATGTATTTGCATGAAGGGTTTAATATTGTATGTGAAATTTTCATGTTTATTTAGTTTTGTTATTTTGACATTTATTGTTTTATATATTTTTTATATACTCTGTCATTTATTTATGATTGCCTTAATGTAGTTTTTTAGTTGTTATTGTCTGTATTAATATGATATTTTCATAAAATCATCGTTTTAAAATGCATTTTGCAAAATTACTATATTTTACCTAAAGGTTTTTAAAATAAGGCAATGTTTTGTATTTAGAAATTTGGGAAATAGTGCCCTATCGTGCTGGGTTGCGATTTTCCGTTTGGCTAAATAACTAAATATCCTTTTAACAAGTTTTATAAATCATGAGATGATTTTGATTACGAAGGTTTTAAAATATCGTGTCCTATCGTGCTGGATGTGATGTTTATATTCCTTCGGAACAGAGAAATCTCAAAGTTTAACTCAAATTGCTCGAAGTTTTTTAAGAAATCATATTTTTTTTAAATACATTTAAATTTCAAACATTTTGACATGATTCTATCGATTAGGTGCCAATTTTTGGGCGTTATGAGGGTGCTAACCCTTCCTCATACGTAACCGACTCCCGAATCCGTTTTCTCATTTTTCGTAGACCAAAATTAAATGTTTTGAAATAAAAAGTTTTTTAAGGTGATCCAATCATACCAAAGTAAAAGGATTGGTGGCGACTCCCATTTTCATTTTTAAAAGTCGATCTTCGTTTTTTAAAATTTTAAAATGGTTTCGACAGCTTGGCGACTCACTGGGGACCAATAAGAGAGTCAAGCCATAAAATCGATAATTTCATGTCCTTTTGTTCGAGTTTAAAATTCTGATTTTAAGAATATGATCCTTTTATTGCATGTGATTTTAAAAATATATCTCTTTGTATTGCACTGCATGACCGTCGTGGTTACACCCTTAAGTGGGAGCGAGAAGCTATGCCTTCGTGAGGTTTTCACCTCCGCATGGGCTAGTGGACTACTTCCGGAATACATCTGTACCTATGTCTTCGTGAATTTTTCACTTCCGCATGGCCATAGGGAAATGTATTCCCCTGAACCGAACTCGGTTCAAATGAGCCTATAATGGGTGAGGATCGAGGAATCTGCTGGTTTGGGTACCTCAACTTTAGAGCTGAACCACATATAGGAAACCTAGGGACTTACCCTAGGTAGAGCTATGCCGAACTTTAGTAGTTACCCAGATAGAGGTGCGTTTATTTCACATGCTTTATATTTTATTCTGTGGTACTAATTTATTGTGTTTTATTCTTTTGTGCATATCATTTCATACTTTGAGAGGTATCGATTCACGGTTAATTTCTAACTTAGAAAGCTGGTTATGGAGAATGAATTCCTTGATAAAGTGGAAGACAATGCAGTCGTTAGTATATGGTCAGAGCAAAGGCAATTAGAGAAAGAAGGGTATGGATTCGTTTGAGCAAGAGGGAAATAGGGCAGCACTAAGATCCCTGCTACCTGTGCCTCCTGATGTTATTCTGATCAAAGCAGAATCGGATGCGAAGAAGATTGTACGACACCCTATGGCAAGGCGTGGTGTTGGAACTAAAGGGCAGAAGATAACTATACTCACTAATCACTTCAAAGTGAGCGTGTGGAGTACGGATGTACACTTCTACCAAACAACAAGCTTGAGTTTACTGTTGTACTTGAGGATGTTGCACTTGCCAGAAACAATGGAAATGCAAGCCCTGATGGCCAGGATATCCCAAATTCGAGTGAAAAAAAAAGATTAAGAAGACTGTATCGTTCAAGAAATTGGTGGAGCCATTTAGGATTGAAAGATGGGCTGTTGTGAACTTCTCAGCTCCTCGTTGTGATCCAAACAACATTGCAAGAGATTTGATTTGGAGAAATGAAAGGAATTCGTATTGATCCCCCATTTGATATATTCAAAGAGATGAATCAGAATAGATGCCTTTCACCTGTGGTTAGAAAAATGTTTGAACAGATACAATCTAAACTTCTTAGAGCTCCGCAGTTCCTTCTTTGTCCGCACCCTGATAGGAAAAACTCTAATCTTTATTGGCCATGGATCGAAAGAATCTTTCTGAGTATGGCACTAGCTAGGGTGAATGATCAATGCTTTTTCGAAGATTGATGCTAAGCTTGGACAGTTTCTTCATCACCACCGAAGCCATAATTCTGTGATCGAGTTAAAGTCAAGTCTGAACAAGATCGAGGAAATGAAGGGTAAGATCGAATAGTTAGAATCGGCACTGCATAGCTGTGAACTCCGGATCGAGCTGCTTGAAACGAGAGAAGGGCGTTGGAAGGAAGAGCTTCACCATTCTCAAGATTAAGTTAAAAGTCGATATTACCTCATGGGTGAAGCAATAGTTTAGATTCGAGAGGTGGTTGATCATCTACAGGCTTTAGCATCATAAGCTGATACGTTGAGCATGATGTATGAGCTGTAGTCTGATTGTAGTCAAGAGCTAGCTTCCTTGCTTGGGAAAATCAAGACTTTAGGACTTAGGGCGAAAGCATATGGTAGTCCGTTTTATGTAAAGGATTTTGTTTTCTAATAAAGTTTTCTAAAATAAAGTTGAATCGGAATCGATGCCTCCTCTTTGCATTCATGCATTTGCATTACATTGCATCATTTGCATTAGATTTTTATAAAAGGACCCTAATTAGGTAAAATATTTCAGTTAACATAGAAAACATGGAACAAAGGTTGGAGAGAATAGAACAGATGCAAATACAGATGCAGGGGCAATTGACCGAGATTCAACAAGAAATGCGAGAACAAATGCTAGAACTCCAAAGGAATATGATAAGCCAGCTAACCCAGTTGTTAGCTGGAGGTCTTGAAAAAAGGAGTGGCCCAGTGATCAACAGTGTGGATAATGATGAAGACATCATTTATTCCCCGATAGGTGTCCCGACTCAATCAGATGTGCATTCGCATGGGATACCCGTCATTATTGGACCCTAATGTCAGACTGGTACTTTTGCCCTATTGAGTGTCCCGATGGGTTCAGGTGTTAACCCGGATGATGGTCGAGCTAAACCGGTTGTGCTGGCAGAATCAAAAGGAAAAGGAGAGTGTACTTTAAAAGCCCTGAAGAAAAAGGAAAATAAAGCGGAGGGCTATTTAGAGCCGATTACAGTAAGCCAGCCAAGGATAGTAATTACCAGACATCGGATCTCCCCAAGGCAAGAACCCAATTTAAGACTGAACTCAGAGAAACTTCAATTCGCACCTATTCCAGTTACGTACAGGGAATTGTACCGAGTTCTGTTTGACGCACATGTCATATCCCCTTTTATATAGAACCAATACACCCCGCATTCTAAATGGTACGCAGCGTAAATGGTCAATCACGAATACCATGGGGAATCACAGACATTCGATCGAAAATTGCGTCGCTTTTAAAAAGATGATCGAAAGACTCATCAAATTGGGTGTCGTAAAATTCGATGATCCCTCTGGTGCAGAAAATTCGTTACACAACCTTCCTATTAATGGGGTAAACATTGTGAGCTCCATGATAGATAGGGGCAGGAGATCCAAGAATGCATCGAGCTCAGGACCCTAGTGCATGGTTTAATTGAGGAGATCAAGAACCCGATGGGAATGTTGGGGAATCTAAGCATTAACGGCATGTTTGAATCGGGGAATAAAAGTTTCCAAGCCCTTACATACTTGGGAAGATTTTAAACAATGGAACTGTGGAAAGGATCATTGTATTTTTAGAGTGGATCTAGAGTAATATTTGAAACATGCTTGTTGCCTTAAGCCTAGAGGCAATAAGAATCCTTTTGTGAAATAGGCTTGTGTTCTGAAATTTTATTTCAATAAAATGCATCTTTTGAGTACATATTCTTCTATTCTTTCTATTTCATACTGTACATTCTTTTGTTTTTTTAGAATATTCTTTTATTCTTTATTCATGACCATACCAATAATATCCTTAGAATCGTTTATTCTTTGGATTTCTTTCCTTCATACTTAGGTCTCCAGATATCAACGATGTGAGAAACGCTGTTGCTGATTCCCTTTTTGAATAAGATATGGGTTTAGGGGATCTAAGGACTTTGAAGATGACAGAGATTGTAACCCATCTTCTGATTTGTAAAAAATGATGAAAAATAGACCTTACTCTACAAAGGGTCAGTCGATATTATGAGCCTAGAAAAGAGGTAAAGATTGTAGCCCAGCTCATCACAGAACTAAGGCGAGACATCATTGAGTTATTTTCAAGAATTCAAAGATGTTTTCACACGATCATATCAGGACATGCTTGGGCTAGTAAGACGCGGGCTAAACATGAGGATTGGGCACTGTTGGTCTACCATGGAAGGGGATTACATCAATCATACCGCAAATATTGAATTGAAGAAGACAAGATTTATGTGCCTTCTCCATTTCTTTACAAATTTTCCATATGTGGGGGCATGGATATTATGGGGCCAATCTCGCCAAACGTTTCTAGTTGACATCAATTTGCCGTCATGGTCGTCGTCTACTTCACTAAGAGGGTGGAAGTAGCTTCATATGCCAACATTGCAAAGTCGACAGTCATCAAATTCTAAAAAAAAGAAGAAGAAGAAGAAGAAGAATAAAGGAAAGGATCAGATGCCAGCAAAGAATGCCATAAAGGATCACGCATAACTGTACAAAGTCAAAGTCTACAGTTTGTCCAAAGATCAGGCAGCATATCACAGTACAGCAAAAAAAAAAACTATGAAAGGTGACTTAGACTTGTAAGAATTGGCATAAGAAGCTACCGTTACCTTTTGTCTTATTGAACGTCGGCCAGAACCTTCGTTGGGGACAACCTCTTACCCATTGGTTTATGGAATTGAAGCGTTTTGCTAATTAAACCTAATTGAAGAAAAGGTTAAAACGTCACGGCCAGATGATGCGAGCTTACGTTGAAGAAGTTCATCTTAGGGAATTCCACGAGGGAACCTGATGTTGAAAAAGACCTTTCTTCTATAAAATAATTTTAGAAGAAAGCATATGCCAAACTGGGAAGGACTTATGTAGTGCTTGTTCTAGAGGAGCATTGATATTGACCGAGACGGATAGTGAAGACTTGCCCAATCCAGTGACCTCAGGTTCAGCCAAGAGGTATTTTACCTGAAAGAGGAATTTTACTTGAAAGAGGAAAGACTAAGGTGAAAACCCGCAAAGGGCGCCTTGAGAATATTTTCAAAAAAAAAAAAGGGGGAGAGGCCAAGGCGAAAACCCGCAAAGGGCGCTTTGAGACCAAAGGGGATTTGAGTTGAAACCCCAAAAAGGGCAACTCAAATTTTGATCAAAAGTGGGGCATACAGTAGTCTTGCTACGTTTGAATTAACAATGAGGAAATATGTTACGTCTTGGGGCATCAACAAAGTACTCCGGATCCCTTAAACACATATTGAGTTTAAAATGGTCCTCAAGAAATCGGAACAGAGAAGCTCAGACTGCGATATCTAGGGCACCTAGTTTCCCATCTTACCCATTTTAAATTTTCTATCTTTGATTACTTTATTCTTTTCAGAGAAACACCCCAATCAATTTTCTTTTATAGCCTTTGCTATCTTTATTTACTTTATTCTTTTTAAGATATATCAATCAATTTTTATTTATTGCCTTGGTTATCTTTGATTAGCTTATTTGCTTCGAGCTATGCTCCTGATTAATTTCTTTCATGTCCATTGTTATGATCTTTTTCAAGCATTTTATATTGAAATAACGATTAATGGACTAATAACACTTTCATAAAAGGAGTTTTGCATATTACTCTGGAAGCTTCTAAATAATATGAGAATCTGAAACAGGATTATTGTTTAGAACCCACCAAGCCTAAGGGATTGGAAACAATGAAAAATGATTATCTCTTCGGATTCTTATTGGATAAGAAAATTTCGTTGGTGATACCATATTGGAAAATGACAAACAAGGTCAATCCAAGTGTAAAAGGGGATCATTGTCGGGGGACCCTGCATTCATGTAAATTTCAGACTCATACATCCAGCGAATGGTGACGAACTAAGGAACCCTGAATTGTGGTGGAATGGGTTGAATTCGAAATAAACCCTATACCTTGAAAAGTGCAGATGGGTAAGATGGAAAAAGTTTCAGTAAGATGGTACAAGCCTTGTGTTCTCAAGATTCAAGCGGAGTTGACTTAGAAATTACATTGGGCAAGCTTGTTGGATAGAACATGATTGATGAAAAAAAAGGAAGAACAAATGAGTGATAACACCTAAAGTAGGAATCATACTCATAACATTTTTTTGCATCATAGCAAATTTCATTAGGGGCATTTGATTCATTGCAATCATTGCATCCTAATCCTTTAAAAGGAATCATTTTCATGACATGTTGCATTCATGTCACTCATAACACATTCAATTAGGAGCATTTGATTTATTCTGATCATAACATCCTAATCATCTTGCATAAGCATATGCCCATTCTACGGTATGTCCCTTAGAGGACAATGTAGTAGGGTAGATCGAAGATACCAACTGCATTCCCGAGTTTGCGTGAAGCGATTGAATATAGCGATCCGGCGTTCCCCGAGTTTGCGAGAAGCGGTCGAAGACATCGATCGGCATTCTTGAGTTTGCGAAGCAGATGAATATAGCGAGATCCGGCGTTCTTGAGTTTGCGAGAAGCAAAGTCGAAGATACCAACTGCATTCCCGAGTTTACAGAAACGTGTTTGAAGATAGTAGATCCGCAATCCCGAAGTTGCGAAAGCGGATCGAAGATACAAATCGCATCCCCGAGTTTGCAAGGAGCAGATTGAAGATACCAATCTGCATTCCCGAGTTTGCGAGAAGCAGATTGAAGATAGTAGATCCGGCATTCCCGAAGTTGCAAGAAGCGGATCGAAGATACCAACTGCATCCCCGAGTTTGCGGGAGCGATTGAAGATACCAATCTTGCATCCCCGAGTTTGTAGGGAGCAGATTGAAGATACCAACTGCATTCCCGAGTTTGCGAGAAGCAGATTGAAGATAGTAGATCTAGCATTCCCGAAGTTGCGGAAGCGGTCGAAGATACCAACTGCATCCCCGAGTTTGCAGGGAGCAGATTGAAGATACCAATCTGGCATTCCTGAAGTTGCAGGGGCAGATTGAAGATAGTAGATCTGGCATTCCTGAAGTTGCAGGAAGCAGATCGAAGATACCAATCTGGCATCCTTGAGTTTGCAGGGAGCAGATTGAAGATACCAATCTGGCATCCCTGAAGTTGCAGGGGCATATTGAAGATAGCAGATCTGGCATTTCTGAAGTTGCAGGAGTAGATCGAAGACATCAGTCTGGCATCCCTGAAGTTGCGTGGGCAGATTGAAAATAGCAGATTTGGCATTCTTGAAGTGGCAAGAAGCAGATCGAAAATACTAATCTGGCATTCCTGAAGTTGCAGGAAGCAGATCAAAGACGTTAGCCTTGGCTCTCTGAGTTTGCGGTGGAGCAAGCTAAAAGATAACAGATCTTGTCTTCCTGAGTTTACAGCGAAGCGGATCGAAGATATTAGTCTGACCTCCCTGAGTTTGTCAGTGGAGCAGATTAAAAGATACTGGATATTGCCTTCTTGAAGTTGCAAGAAGCAGATTGAAGCTATCAGACTTATTAAAATCAAGATGAAGTTCCAATACCGTTAAAGTTGCAGTGGAGTTGCAAGCCATTTGAAGAAGACCAAGAAGTCGAGGCTTGGCCAAGACCGGGCAAAATTGGTCCTTTTATAGTCTTTGCTCTATTCTCGTTTCACGACAATAAGCAAAGAGGGGCAAAATTATAGGCCCAATTTGCCCGGCTTAAGCAAACCAAAATCAAAAATAAATAATGTCCATTTTTACAAATTTCAAGACAAGACTAATTACAAGCCCAGATTTAATGGCCCAAAACCAATCCTAAAACTGCCTACCCATTAACCCAATGCCCAAACAGATGCCATCAAACCCAGATTAAACCCGTGACCCATTAACCCTAATCCTAACAGATTATCCGAACAGACCCAAACCAGCTACCATACCCAGAACCCAGACCAGGCCCAAAACATTTTAGCCCAACACTAAACACTTTTTAGCCCAACACTAAACATTTTAGACTGCACCGCGCCCGCAAATGCACAAGTGGCGCCACTCACCGCTCACCAAGTGCGAATCGCGCCGCCATCAACGCGCCTCGTCGCTAGATTCTCCGCCGCTCTTCACCTGCACGAAAAAGGAAGCAGATCACAGCAAGCATGGCAACTTTTTATTTCTTTTTTTATTTTACATTTCGAAAGGCTATAAAAGCCTATCATAAACCTGTAAAGAAAAAGAGGAAAACGGAGACAAAACAATACAGAGATTAATAAAAAAAACCTCATCAAACAGAGGTGATTTTTACGTTTTATATTCATATTTTTTTTTTATTTTTCTTTCGTTTCTTTTTCTGCAAACAGTAAACATACATGCAATAAAATAAAAAGGCAAGAAAATACCTTTGAGGACAGAGATCTTGGGCTTTCTCGACCATTGTCGAGGTGGCGCGTGTGTGGCCACGCTGCAGTGGGAACCCTAGCCGGATTCGTGTCTCGGTCAAGGCCGAGAGAGTTTTTAGAAGCTCTCTGATTTTTTTTATTTCAGTGTTTAAAATGTATTTTTGGGGCTGGATTTTTACCTATATAGTGCTTAAAAAACGACGCCGTTTTCGCTTAAGCAAATAAGCGTTAAAACGACGCCGTTTAGCAGGCCAGGATCCGTGCGTTGACCCGACCCGGGGAGGATCCGCGTGTTTTCATTAAATGGTATAATTTCTATTTTAGTCCTCCCGCATTTTTATTATTTTTAATTCAATTCAATTTAATTTTATTTTTTTTATTTTTAATTTAGCCCTAAAAGATTGTTTTCTATTTCAATTGAGTCCTTGAGCTGTCAAAAGGTTAAAATCGGTACGGTGCCGTTTTGAAAAGGAGATATAATTGTCATATTAGTCCCTGTGTTTTAACGCGTTTTTTTATTTAATCCTTGTTATCTATTTTTAATTGCTATTTAGTCCCTTTTTTAACCTTTTTATTTTATTTTATTCAAATTATTTTAACCTTATATTAAATTATTTTGTCACATTAATATGTTTTTTTATATATTAAATTATCTTTTATCTTATTATATATATTAATTTACTACTATGTATTATTTTATTATTTAAATTATGTATATTATTTTATGATTTGTATATTTATTATTGTGTTATACATTTTCAAGATTTTTATATATTACATTATTATATTATATTATATGTATAATCCAAATTATTTTATGTTTTATAAATTTTGTATATTATATAATATATATTGTTTATATTATTAGTATTAAATATATATAGTTTTGTATTATATTATTTTAAATACTTTTTTTAATAGTTTATTTATTTCAAAACGTATCTATTTTTTAATATATATATATATATATATTCTAATTTTTATTTTTATTTTTGCAATAATTTATTTATTATTTGATATATGTATTTGCATGAAGGGTTTAATATTGTATGTGAAATTTTCATGTTTATTTAGTTTTGTTATTTTGACATTTATTGTTTTATATATTTTTTATATACTCTGTCATTTATTTATGATTGCCTTAATGTAGTTTTTTAGTCGTTATTGTCTCAGATAATATGATATTTTCATAAAATCATCGTTTTAAAATGCATTTTGCAAAATTACTATATTTTACCTAAAGGTTTTTAAAATAAGACAATGTTTTGTATTTAGAAATTTGGGAAATAGTGCCATATCGTGCTGGGTTGCGATTTTCCGTTTGGCTAAATAACTAAATATCCTTTTAACAAGTTTTATAAATCATGAGATGATTTTGATTACGAAGGTTTTAAAATATCGTGTCCTATCGTGCTGGATGTGATGTTTATATTCCTTCGGAACAGAGAAATCTCAAAGTTTAACTCAAATTGCCCGAAGTTTTTTAAGAAATCATATTTTTTTTTAAATACGTTTAAATTTCAAACATTTGGACATGATTCTATCGATTAGGTACCAATTTTTGGGCGTTATGAGGGTGCTAACCCTTCCTCATACGTAACCGACTCCCGAATCCGTTTTCTCATTTTTCGTAGACCAAAATTAAATGTTTTGAAATAAAACGTTTTTTAAGGTGATCCAATCATACCAAAGTAAAAGAATTGGTGGCGACTCCCATTTTCGTTTTTAAAAGTCGATCTTCGTTTTTTTAAATTTTAAAATGGTTTCGACAGAATATATTTGTTCGAGTTAAATTTTAAAAAATAATTTTGGGTCCTTGTAATCATTGTCACCCATCGTAATAAAATTTATCCACATTAACTAAATTTTTTTTTAACTTTCATCACCAAATAATTTATTTATTAATCTTTTATATACTGGTTAGCTTCTTTGCTTGCTTGGTTGTTTCAATTATCTTCAGATTCTTGTCACTATGTATTTTAGAATTAAAAAATATATTAAATGTAAAAATGTGATTTTTTAATAAAAGTTACTTTAAAGATAAAATGTGAAATTGATACCAATATAAAATTTTAACACGAATATTTTATGGCATAATTAATAATTCAATTTTAATATAAATATTCAATATGACTAAACAATTCAATAATATAAATAATATAAAATGTGAAATTTAATTTAATAATATAAATAGTAGATATAAATAAAATTATTACTATTTATGTTTAGTGATTTTTTTTGGATAATTTTGATTTTTTATTTGAGAGTAAAGGGTGAGAAGTAAAAGTTTAGGGAAAAATAAAAAGTTTTGGAGAATAAAAGTTTGAGGGAAAGTAAATAGGGGGGAGTAAAATTTTGAAGGGAAAATATTAAAAAAAAAATTGGAGGGGAGATGGGTTTGGGGTAGATGGGAGGTGAGATGGGAAGGGAGTAAAAGTTGTAGGGGAAAAGTGGGAGGAGTAAAATTTTTGGGGAAAATAAAAGTTTTGAGGGTTTTGGGAGTAAAATTTTGAGAAAAAGTAAATGGGAGAGTAAAATTTTGGTGGGAAATGGATTTTGGGTAGATTGGGGGGTTGGGATGGGAGGGGAGTAAAAGTTTTGGGGGGAAAGTGGAAAGGAGTAAAAGTTTTGAGGGAAAAGTAAAAAGGTTTGGGAGTTTGGGGTAAAAATATAAAATATTATAGTTTGATATTCGAATTATTTGAGTTATTTGAATTCGAAAACTCAACTCGATTCGAACTCGAATTTCGAAAAAAAAAATCCAGTTGACTCGAATAACTCGATTAACTCGAATAACTCGATTCATTTAACTCGAAATTTGAATTTTTTTCGATTTTTTCGAGTCAAATCGAGTTTTGCTCACCCCTACTTCAAAATACAGGAGATGAATATCAAAGCATGGAAATCACGAGAAAAGCCTCAAATTCTTCATTTTCTCATTTTCTCTTGTACATATCTTTTAGGTCCTTATTGTTAGATCTTTTTATCATTCTCATTTCAATTCTTTAAGAGACTGTAAACACACACCTTTGAGAGGTCTTCATTGTTTACATCTTTTCTTTGTATTGCAAAAGCTACTTAAGGTTTCTAAGGTATAAAACCTTACGTGATTTGTAAAGGGTTATAGTTGAGCATTGTAAAAACTAAAGGGTTCTAGTTAAACCATAAAAACTAGGGGGAAGATTTTATCTTAGTCTTGTGAAAAAGATAGAGATTGTAAAGGTTATACCTTATCCTTGAAAGGTATCAATTCAAGTATAGTGAATTGGGAAATCCTTGACTGAGGTATATCAAGGTAGTGGAGATAGGCAATTGGGGTTGAACCATTATAAATCGAAGTGTCCAAGCTTGTCTTTAATTTTCTTATCCTTTAAAAAAGTTTGCAAAGAATTTGAAAATACCAATTCACCCCTTCTTGGTATTTTCAGGCCTAACAAAAGGTATCAAAGCTTGGTCTCCATCAAAGGTTTATTCACGAAAAGAAGCGATTCAAAGTTGAAAATACTGGGCTTAGATGATTACTGAGTCTAGGTCAACAATTATGGATGAAGGTCATTCCATCATATTTCCTCCCTTGCTTAATACTTTCAACCATTCCTAATGGAAAGTAAGGATGAAATTCTTTATCCAAGCATTCAATTACGGTGCTTGGAGGATCATTACAAGAGGTTCCTTGGAGGTACTCAAAGAGGAAGAAAGATGGGATGCAAATGACAAGACAAAGAGTCAATCAACTCCGAGGCTATGCACACATTCCTTTGTGCTATGAAAATAAACTATAGATAATGAATATATTAAAAAATTAATACCTATATATATTGATAAAGCATAAGAATCAAACCTTAATTTATCATATAAATTAAAATAATTTATTTAATATTAAATTAAATAAGAATTTTAGTTGATGTTGAAAAGCAAAGAACTGATATTTTTATTTTAGTTTAAATAAGTGTATGATTTCATTTAAGAATTTTAATTGATAGTTTAATTTAATTTAATAAAATCAAGGTATAATTATGATATCAATGATTAAATGTTAGAAAAATAAATATTAAAAAAATTAGGTGTTGAATTTAAGTCATAAAATTTATTGGGCATATATATAGAATATATTTAGATAGTTTCATAAAAGATAATATAATATTAAAAAAATTGAATCTATTCCCTATTAAGTGCTAAGTTGATCCTTATCTCCCTCTTTTTTTTTTTTTTTACACTTTTTGTAAAAAAAAAAATCTAGCAGCTTACATGGTAAATTATCAAACATATTTAAAAAAATTAAATTACTAAAAATATTAATTTTTATTTGATTTTTTTTAACATTTTATCAAATAGGGTGTAAGTGTAGGTTTGATTTAGTTTCAAATAATATATTTAATTAAAAAGAATTTTTAACTGATATTTTTATTTAATGTAACTTAATAAAATTAAAGTATAATTACGATTTAAATGATTAATCTTAAAATATATAAATATAAATAATTAGATCTTAGGGAGAAAAATGTAAAATTATAGTTTCTATCCAAAAAGTACACTTCACGATTTTGGCAATGCTTTTGAAAAGTGCTTTGGAAAAGTGCTTTTGAGAAGTGCTTTTAAAAAGTTTGGTTTAAAATTTGAGTGTTTAGCATTGCTGTCAAAAAGTGCTTTTGAGAAATAAAATGTCCATTTTAGACATGTTATTATCAAGTAACAAATATGCATTTAAATAAAATTTAAATTAGTTAATATTATTATATTTTAGTAATAATATTAAAAAATTACTATAACTTGTTAATATTTTAATATATGAAATATAAATTTTAAATATTTTTAAGTAATAAATATTAATTACTTATAAAATTTAATTAGAATATATAAACTACATTTTAAATATTTAAATATAACCATTAAATATTTGTAATTAGTATTTTAAAAAATATTTTTTTATTTTTAATTAATGATTTTAACACATTTGTAATTAAGCACCAAGAAAAAAGAAGGGAAAATACTATGTTATTGGAGGAGTGAAAAAGTAATTAAGCACTAAAAGTGCTTTTGGGTAGGGGTGTGCAAAATTCGGGTAAAACCGAAAAAATTCGGTTAACCTACCAAATTCGGTTAATCGGTCGGTTAACCGAATTTTTTCGGTCGGGGGTCGGTTAATTATTTTGTGATTTTTCGGTTAACGGTTAATTCGGTTCGAAACCGGTCGGTTAACCGAATTTTTTCAGTTTGACTGAAAAAATTAATAAATAAAATTATAATATATAAATAGGCCCACTATTCACCTAAACCCAATCCAAACCCAAATATCTAATCCAACCCAATTACCCAATTCAACCCAATCATAAAAATTACAAATAATTTAATAAATAAAAATAAAATTCTAAAACTAAAACTAAAACTAAAACTAAAATTATGTAATCTTTTTAATTATGTAGAGATTAATTTCGGTAATTCGGGTAATTCGGTTAATTCGGGTAATTCGATTAATTCGGTTAATTTTTAACCAAAAATAAAAAAACATATAATTTTCAGTTAATTCGGTTAACCGACCGAATTAACCGAAAAAATTTCGATTCGATTAATTTTTTTGAAAAAATTTCGGTTCGATTAACGGTTAAAAATTTTGGAAGGTCGGTTAACTCGGTTAATGTTATTTCGGGTCGGTTAACCGAATGAACACCCCTACTTTTGGGAGAGGAAAAACTAAAAATTTTAGCTTCTCCTTTTTAGAAGTGCTTTTGCACTTCTAAAAAACCAAAAATTCCAGCTCAAAAGCAGCTTATTCTGCATAGCTTTTCTACCAAAAGTGCTTTTGAAACCAGAAGTATTTTTTTTAAGCACAGAAGAACAGGCCCTAAGTTGCAGTGTGAAATGAAATAATTTTGGGAGATCGAATTTGGAAGTGTATTTACAATATAATGGGAATGCAGTTGTATTTTACATATTTCTAAGAGCCATCCTCTCACTCTTCCCTTTTTTACTTCTTAGACCATCATCGTCATATAATATGTGTTTATCCCCCACTCTAAACAAATTTTTTTGATTTTACCCTTATTTAGTAATTAGTTTAGACAAAAAAAACCTTAATATTCAGAGATTATCTGGAAGAAAAAATAAATTAAAATTTGAAAAAGTGATTTAACCCTTTTAAAATTTTGAGGTTTTTTCTTTTTACTAAGGTGGCTACTTTTTATTTGTCCATGTTATGAAGCTACAGTAACCTTACCATATCCATTTAATATGTCCTAGAGTCTTAACTTCTTTTGTTTTATTAAATAGATTTTTTTTTTAATGAATTATAAGAGGAGGATAAAATCCTAACAACAACATAATTAGTGTGACTCGACTGCAAGTCACACCCGGGACGGTGAAAACCCTAATCATCATGTTAACATATGGGCAAGTGACATAGCCGGAAAAGTTTTTAGGGGCCGAAATTAAATTATATATTTTTATGATAGTGAAAATATAATTTCACTATTTTAATAGTCAAAATCTTTATAATTTTTAAAAAATTAAATCAAATTTTTTATTATTTTTAGAGGGTCAAAATGTAAATTTATCATTACTAATTTAAAATTTTATAAATTATAAATGACTTAAATAAAAAAAATTCTATTTTAGGGAGGATTGAGTCTCCTACCAGCTCCCTTGGTTCCGCCACTGCGCGGGATTCAAAAATGATGTGTGGAAGTGCTATAAAATTAATATATAAATTTAGTACAGTGTAGTTTGTATAATACACTTTAGGCAAGAAATTATATATTATGTGTTACCGATAATCCGAATTGGTATCTCAGCTGCCTTTCGTCGGCGGATAAGTTCACCTTCTCATCCCTTTTTGTATTTGCCCCTCTTTTGCTTTTCTCTTGTCCCCTGCGAAAGACCAACTAATGATCGTCCTGCTTTCTTTTTACCTTCTCCATTTCCTCTTCGCTTTTTTTTTTTTTTTTTTTTTTGTTGTTGTAAAGTTGGATCTTCTCGTATTAATCTGAATATTGGGATGGTGAATCGTTGATGGATCTTATTAACAAAAGTGGATAGATTTTAGGTGTTATTGCAGCAGTTGGAATTTGGAACTTATTGAAGCTTGTCGCTTTTCCTTTAAGAAGAATCCAATATATTATTGATCAATAAGAATGACACAGTTGGCATCTCTAGGACCTAAATGAGCAGCAAAGGAGGGAGTTTCCAAACTTAAAAGCATTCTACTTAATTGTTTGATTATTGAATATGTCATTATGCACGCATTTTCCTAGCATTTACTTTCGAGGTTGGCGATCGCGCGCTTCATAAATAGTTTAATGCTACTTTCATTGATGTTGTCAGGATAAAAAAAGACAGGTCTCTAACTTACTAAAGGGACAAATTTCCGTCGCCATAAGTAGTCTATTTAAAGCCGCGCATTATTAAACGTGGAGCCAAGTTTCAGGTTGCTTCGTACGTCCTTCAAGGGAAACATCCCCTCGCGCGATGTATTCCATGACATAATAATAAAAGCAAAAGTCAATAAAAACAAATCGCTTCAAGACGAAGTCTTGTGATCGATCGATTGTCGCTAGGCTCTGCCAATATCCGCCCAGATATCGCTCGATCCAACTGTTTAACCTCCCACTACTGCACGATAGCTGGACTATGTACCATACATATCTTATTTAATACTTATATTTAAATATTTTATTAAATTTGTATCACATTTAATCCGGTCATCAGCCAATTATAAAATTATAAAAATAATTGACTTTATTTTTATTTATTATTATTACTTTTTTTGTACTATTTAAGTAGAACTCACATTTTGTTCAACACCTTAACTAACGGATCTAATACATTTCTTTTTACTATTATAAAATGACTTTAGAATTTGAATCTTTTATAATTCAAGTCAGTCGTCGGTGGGTGGGAATTATAATGTCCAGATTGGAAATTAGCATTCTGTAGGTAAAAAGATTATAAATATACATAAAACAATTTAGAATAAAGTCATAATTTAAAATATTTTTTCTAAAGTTTAAATTCAATGAAAATTTAAAATAAAAATCGACTCGTTTTGTGTATAATATTCTATGCTTTTTTGTGTTAATCGAGTAAATATATGAGTAATAAATTTATTAAAAAATTAATATAAAAGTTAAATGTGATTTTGATTGAAATGTAGAAAGGATGATATTTTAGGTTTAAATTTTATTAGTTTAAGGGGGTAAAACACTCTCAAACTTTTTTAAAAAAGCAATTAAGCTCCACTTTTTTTTTTTTTGCATTCACTTGGGCACTTGAACTTTCACAATGCATCAAAAATACCCTCAAACTTTTTCAAAAAAAGTAATTAAGCGCTTGCATTTTTTTTTCACTCAATTGGGCACTTGAACTTTCAAAATATATAAAAAGGACCCTCAAACTTAAAAAAAAAAAAAAACAATTAAGCCCCTACCTTTTTTTCCACTCAATTGGGTACTTGAACCGCCTTTAGATTTTTTCAGTTAAAGTCACCACGTGTCACAATCACAGCGTGACATGTGGCAAAAAATGATAAAAAATAAAAATTAATAAAAGTTATAAAAATTTTAAATTTTAAAAAATATATAAAATATTTAAATTTTATTTAAAATTAGAAAAAAATACAAAAATCGTAAAAAAAATTATAAAAATTGTAAAATTTTATAAAAATCGTAAAAAAATTATAAAATTTTATAAAGTCATAAGAAAATTATAAAAATGTAAAGAAATATAAAATTCATAAAAATTATATAAAAATTATCATACTAAAAGAAGCATTTGATAATTTTTCTATAATTTTTTATTTTTATTTTTATCAATTTTTGCCACACGTCATGCTGTGTTATAACACATGATGACTTTAACTGAAAAAATTGGGGGTCATTAACTTTAACGGTCAACGATTAAAGTTAATGATTAAATGACATTTTTTATGTATTTTATAATTTTTTATGATTTTTATAAAATTTTACATTTTTTACAATTTTTTTTCTAATTTTTTATATTTTTTTCTAATTTAATAATTGTTATAACTTTTATTAATTTTTATTTTTTTATATTTTTTCCACATGTCACGCCGTGGTTGTGACATGGGATGATTTTAACTAAAAAAATTAAGGGCAATTAACTTTAATGGTCAAAGGGCCTTTTTGATGCATTTGATAGTTCAAGTAACCAATTGAGTGCCAAAAAAAAAAGGATTGTTTTTTTTGAAAAAGTTTGAAAGCCTTTTTGATGCATTTTGAAAGTTCAAGTACCCAATTGAGTGCAAAAAAAAAGCAGGTGCTTAATTGCTTTTTTTTTTAAAAAGTTTGAGGGCTTTTTACACCCTTAAGCCAATATTATTTTTATCGTTAGGTATATTTATTTTTTAGACTTATCAAAATACAAAAAGACATAAATACTATTAAAATAATATTTTTATGTTGTAGAAGAAATGAGCTTTTGGTAATTTCCTAACTGAGTTGGGTTTCTATTGATAGGTGACACTAACTCAATCGAACTCTTAATATATAGAATAAATTATTAAATATATCAAAATTGTATTAAGTAATAGAACTGTAAATTTAAAAGCAATTGCTAATGAACAAGCTATGTGCTTGAAACAAGTTGCAGGGAAGTTGCACTTCTTCAAGCACTACAAAACAATGCACAAAAATAAAGGACACAAAGATTGTTTATACAGTTCAATTCCTTTATGTCTGCAGAGTCTAGCTCAATGAGAAATATCCACTATCTTCTAACCTTACAACAAGGGAAATTTCCTCACTTTTGTATCTTAGAAGACCAGTACTCTCACCACTAAATTCACCTTTATGAACATAGCTAGTAAAATCATAACACATGTTTTACAATCAAATGTGCTCCTAAAAATAATGATCCTCAATTGAACAAATTAAGTGCTCTCAATTCTCTGTACAATGACCTATACAAGTCTCTCAATTATATAGAGATTTTGAGACTATTGGCAGGTAAAACTTCAACGTTCTAATCTAATCCAACTTCATTTACCTAAGGGATTAGATAGACTTGATCCGATTCAATTCTTCGAGATTTGTTTCTTCAAGTGATATAATCTTCATTGATGGGCTAGATATAAACCACAACCTCAGCTAAGCCAAAAGATATGATTCAATAAATTGCCAATCTCCTAAATATGGAAAGATGTTGCTTGTCGCAGTGGTGAATGAAGTAGGCACTTCCACAAAGACATCTTAGTCATTCCATATTTTTCAACAATGTCCCTCTTTGGCAATTTGTTTAACAAAACACAAACAAGCCAAGAAGCTTAAACATCAATTATCAACTTGCTTCCACTTAGCATATTCCCTTTTAATCCAACAGTAATAAATCACAAAAAATGTATACAAACAAAGTAAACATCATCTATTCAACAAATGAAATCCTTCAATCAAAAGTAGAAGAATCAAGAAATATTCGTCCAAAATCCATAAGTTTCAAAAAACAACAGAAATCAATAGTAATATCAACAAATATGAATGACCAGAATCTAAATCTCCCTCTATCACCAGCAACTCCTATCTACTCTCATTCTCCCTCTTTTTCATCAAGATTGTCAACTTACTCTTTGTCAGGAAGGGATAAGATAATAGCCTTTAAACTATCTCTGATCTTCTTGATTGTATTGGCATTAAAATGGAATCTATAGTGTGCTTGTCATTAGCATCAATATAGGTTGTAACATCCTCAATCATCAATTTACAAATACTAGAGGGAATGGCGTTGGATCTTAAAGAAGTAGGCACTTCCTTGTTTTATGGCTTTTCCACTTGTTTATCATTAGTAGAACTAGTTTTTTTTCCTCCTTTGGTTCATGGATGGCATGCTTACCCTTTATCTTTTTATAAGAAAATTTTAAGTTATGGTCTAGGCTTTTCATTTTTCTCGGTGACTCGAACAATTTGGGGGTATTGTTTATGTGAGATTTAGAAGATAAGTGAAAGGAATGGCATAAGGCATCTAACATGGGCCTTCTCAGTGTGCTTGACAATCTCACAAAAAATCATCTAACCCTAGTAAAATTCGACCACTTAACAACTTTCCTCAATATGATTACGCCCTTCTTATTTAAAGTATCCCTCTAGCTATTAGAGAGCTAATTCCTTGTTGCCATAACACACAAGGTAAAATAGATAATTGAGAGAGAAAAAGCATAAATATTACCTTTCTCAGGCCAAGATAAATGGACATTGTTGGTTATGGCTATTGCATTCCAGCCCATGGTCTCATCTAGTTCCACCATAGTAACAATTTAGAAACTTCTTTATCTTACATGAATTTACAACAAAAAGTAGTTTTCCTTTCTCCATTTTTTTTTTGAGGTAGTGAGGTTGGAAAACTCATTTGCCACAACTAAAAATGTACACATATTGCAAGCTTGCACAGGGGAAGAGGAAGTGGGAAATTTGCTAATGATTTCTACTTAAGGATTAGAGGCTCCAGTTTTGGCCTTTTCTTTATCAGACAACATTGGATCCTTCTAAAAAAACTTAACAACTTGTTCTTGTTCCATCACTAGTTCTTGGATATTTTTGGTAAAAGCCTTAGTTTTCATGGGACTCTCTAGATAAGACGATTCAAATATAGCATCTGTCACATTCACCAATTTGTTGTCAATGATCGAGACCTGTTCACCTTGACTTGTGATTACTTGAATAAGGGTTTCAATTATTTGCTCAGGAATCATGGCATATTCTGGCATTGGAGGTTTCTTTAACAAGGTATCAATTTCCTCCATTGTTTTTCAAACAACTTGTGATGGTCTAGTAGTCTCTTGGTGTAATGTGCTTGGGGAAGTGGGCATTCCTCTTGTTTCTTCATCATATTTCTCAATTAAGGTATTAGAGGTCCCCTTACCAATTGATTGTTCTTGTTGTTGTTTCCAGAATTGATCCCCATAAGTAGTTTTTACACAAGCCATTGAAGATGAACAAACGCTTTCTTATGATACGAATTAGGGTAAAGAAGTAAGAACTTGAAGAATTGAGATGAGTAAAACTTTTGAGAATTTTTGAATAGTAATAAACGGGATTCGATGGGATATAATAAAAACACAAGTTGTCACTTCTCAAAATAAATCAAGTTCCCTCCAATATACGATGAGAGAGAAATATCTCCAAATTAATTCCTACCAAAAATAAACTTAAGCAAAAAAAAAAAAAAATACTATTAGGCTCTAGAAAGTCTAATAAAAATAAATAGCTACATAATTACCCCAAAATACATCAAAACGACATCAAGACTTATCCTGTGGATGCTTTCCATAATCATCCAATATTCCTCATGCTTGACATACCCCAATCGTGTAACACCCTAACCCCAGCCTAGATGTCCAGACCCAGTTGGAGAGTTACATCATCCATACTAAAATTCATTATATCATAACACAGTCAAATTGAACCATTTGTCACGTAATGTTCATCACAACAATAATTTAAACATATAACCTTCATAAAATCCATAACATCATAAAACATAAGTCCCTAATAGTAATGCTTAAAAGGAAAGATAATTTTTTGACCGAGTTTCCGCGACACCGACCCGATCAAGACTGCTACCACCTGAAATCCAATCAATAAAAGGGTGAGTTGTGAACTCACTGCGTAAAAGGAATGTAATTCAACAATGGTTGCCTATAAAGGAATTCTAGTTCAGAGATTCGATTTGACATAGAAGCATATTCAGTCCAGATTCAGAGCAGAGGTGTTACATATATGTATATATATAATTCCAGTTCAGATATAATTCAAATTTGATTCAGATGCAATGTTCCTATTTCCATTCGCTACACACCATTTTTGGTCAACCCAACACACCATTATGGACACTTAATGCCCATCCATCCATGCACACCTTTAGAGTGTTCAATGACACTTTCACAGAAACGCAGCTTAGCTGCTAAATCAATATGAGACAAGCACCAGGTTTAGAGTAAAACTCATTGTGGCATTGCCACGATTTCAGTACAGACGCCCTCCCTCATCACAATCTTCCACCACATGTTAATGCAGGATGCAATTACCTGTATCATACGTTCAATCATTCTAATTCATTATACAATCAACTAAGATAATTTCAGAACAGAGTAGATATCACAGTGCACATATACTATTGTTACTTACGAGTCAGTCTCAATGTATCAGACAGATCTCATATAACCAAATTCTATTGTTCTTACGTTGAGAAAACCAATATCAAGATTATGTAACATTTTCGGCCTCAAAAGTCAGTTTTCAGCCCAATTATCTGTCACACGGCCAGGTCACACGCCCGTGTTCCCTGGCTATGTGGTTTTCAAGCATAAACAGTGAGTTACACGGCCTGGTCACACGCTTGTGTCTTGCCCGTGTGCCTCACACGGCCTGGGTACACACCCGTGTCCCATGCCCGTATGGCTTTCATACCCTAACAGTGAGTTACACGGCCTGGGCATACGCCCGTGTCCCTGGCCGTGTGCGACAAACAATAAGTTACACGGCTCAGACACACGCCGGTGTCCGTTGCCCGTGTGAACCCTGCACCAACATGGCCATACACGGCCTGGACACACACCCATGTGCCCGCCCGTGTGGCCCTAAATCAACAAATAGTGAGTTACACGGCCGATCACGCGGCCTGCCACACGCTCGTGTAGCTCATACGGCCTAGTCACATGCCCGTTTCCTTGGCCGTGTGGCATCGACGGCCACAATTTCCAGCGAAAAAACTTGCAAAAACTAAGGTTTCCGATACACACCTAATTTCGCTTTGACGGAGGAACGTTACGAAGACTACCCGGAACCTCGTACGAAATAGGAGAAATCAAACTAACACGGCGGATTAACGTCTCTTGTAATATCTTCGCCTAAAAAGGTAACCAAGCGAATGATTAAACCAAGCATTCAAACAACCAAACGAAACCCGTTCAACATCATATTGTTAACTCAGTCAACTCACAAAACGAGAGGAAAGCGACAATAAAACTTACTCAATAATCGCACAGTCATCCTAACAGGCAACGAATAATTCTCAATTAACGTAGAATTGAATCTCGAAGAAGGAAAAATAAAAGAAATAAGAAAGATTGAAAAGAAAAAAAAATACTTAATGAGAAGAAGAAAACGTAAAGAGAAAAGAAATGCTTCAAAAAAATTAAAAATTAACCACCCTCTTCCGACAATTGCCAAAATTATTTCCGAACGCATACTACGGGCTTCGAACTCGGGACCAGACAGAATACAGACGGATGCTTAACCAGTGAACCAGCAGGCTCATTCTTGTCATTGATTTACCTCAATTTGAACTCAACTACGGAATGCATGGATGAAGGTTGTTTTAAAACAATCACAAAATATTTAGCAACGCAACTCGAACTCCAGACCTTAAATACAGAAGTAGAGCACAGAACCATAGATACAGAAATTTAATTACTGCAGATTCTCACAAATAAACTCTTAAATTTTGGGGCGTTACAAGTTGAGCTTCTAAAGTTCTCAACTTGTTGGAAACCAAAGTTATTGTCATGCCCCAAAATTGGCCTAGTAGTTTTGGGTTAGTAGAATCAAGTTTTTTTAACCGAAGGTTGAGTCAGATATCAAAAAATAGGGTCGTAAATGAGTAATTTAAGTATGTGAGTGTCATAATCAGATTTTTATTTTATTATTTAGCTCAAAATGAAATTCAATTTTGAGGTCTAATTTGAAAAAAAAAATGGATTTTAATTTATTTAGGACCCTTTTGAAAAAGGAAAGAATTATGAGTGACCTAAAGGGCAAATTGCCCAAAATTTGAAATTAGTCTCCTACAAGAGAACACCCACCGTCTTCCCCTTCTTCTCAAAAAACCCAAATCATTCAAAAGTTTTCTAAAACCTAAAATCAGAGAGTTTTATCAAAATCAATTCATTCCTTTAGATTTATTAACTCCCCAAACACCAAAACAACCCTCAATTTCAAATGAAAATCATGTTTTCTTCCCCAAATTCGTCATTGTTCTTCTTGAGTTTAAATCCTGAATTAGAGTTGTAGATCTTTGTTTTCATCAAATTAATGGTTTAGATATGAAATTATATGATATTTAGGATGTTTGAAATAAAAATGGAGGATTAGAAACAAGATTAGGATGTCGAAACTTCAATTTCAACAAAACTAGCTAGTTTTCAGTTGTGAAAAAGGAGAGGCTTGAATTGTTTATTTCTTGTTGTTTGGTTGTGTTATAGGCTATTTTTTATAATTTTGGAATGTGTTTTTCATGTGTGTAAAGTTTCAGATCTTTCAAGAGCCACTATGAGCAAGTCTAAAGGCAAGGAAAAGCTTGTTTGAGCTTTCAGCTAGTAAGCAGAAGCGTGATTGGTGAGTGTTCGGAGTCGCTGTTGGTACGCGCAATTTGTAGCATTAATTGGGAGCTTAGGAATAGCCTAAACCCCTATTCTAAGTTCCGAGTATAAGTTTCTTTTTATATTGTTGCTTTGTTGTGAAATTACGTTTAATGAATGTCAAGTTGTGGATTGAGATGTTGTTATAACAGGTAATGTGTGTGAATACTTGTATGTGATAAACTGATTTTAATGCACACATATGTGGTCGGATATGTGATGGCTCAATAAGCATAGTTGTGTCACTTAAAGTGCAAATAAATGTGAATCTGATAAGCATGCATTGTGTGCAAATTTGTTATATGAATTGATGATTATGAACAGAGGTTATGTGCATTAAAATAGTAAATAAATGTGTGTATTTGCGGATATTTTGGCCTTGTGATCTCTTGAAACCGTTGGATATAATTGACATTCTATAGGATTGTGAGTACTCATTCTTGTATTTTGTGATTTGGACATTGAGGCCCTGAGAAAGATTGGAGGGATAAGGGAATGTCGAGCTAAGCTCCATTCACTGGGATATGTTGGTGTGTTGGAGAGTGTTTAGCTTTATGCTACACTTATGGGATATGTTAGACTCTTTGAGTCATTAAAGCAAGAATACGTTGTTTTGTCTTGATGAATTATCGTAAAATGAATTATATATATATGAGTTGAGTGTAATTTCATGTGAGAGTATATGCTAGTTTATGATTTAATGAAGCGTGATATGTTATTCTGACTTGATGAAAATATGGTTATGAGTGAGTCGTAGCATGCTCTTGCTTAAAATGTGATGTTGTGTATGCTTAACGGTAGTCCCAAACATTCACTGAGCTTATTTAAGCTCACACTCCACATTAACATCTTGCAAATAAGTAGTTTTTTTGGTGTGAGTGGAGTGACGAAAGAAGTGATCTAAGCAAGGCAATATTTTTGAATAGGTGGTTTTTGCGATTCTTTTGAACTCACTAAATAAAGTCAATGTGGGTTTGAGTTTTAGTTTTGATTTTTAACATTATTTTATTAATTCTATCTTGGTATTGGATTGATGGAGTATGGATGTTGTTTTGGACTTCATTTGCGACTAAATTGACGTTTGAGATTAAGGTTGATAATGCATGTTAGATATTTTTATTTAAATGTATGGATGTGGCATGATAAATGTTTAAAGGATGTTAATAAGTTCAGTTAAATTAGACTATAATTGTGTTGAGTAGAACATTGTTTTGAGCATGGATAACATTTTAACTTGTGAATTTTTGGTACTTCGGGTAAATGTATCGATACTTGGGGTATGAATATTGATACCTCGAAGTTAGGATGTTTTTAAAAATTGATAGAATCTTTGGTATCGATACCCATATACAAGTATCGATACTCGTGATACAAATATCGATACCTGCTCATTCGGTATTGGTACCTACGTAGTTTTTCGAGATTTATTAAAAATGAACCTTAATTACGATTAAAACTATTTCTATTGTGGTTTAAATGTTTAAATTAGCCATGAACTTTTCTTTAAATGTTAATTCTAGTAGTCATTGCTCTTATTCGAAACCGTATATGCATGTGATTAAGTTTCGTTGGTTGATGTAGCATCCTGTAACACGGGTCCGTGGCTGAACCGGGTGAGGGGTGTTACAGTTTTGGTGAATTAATCTACTAACTGACTTTGTGTGGAAACACACCTCAACTCAATTGACTCATTCTCTGCCAATTCTCTAATAAAATGGTGTCTGATATTGATGTTTTTTCCCTTGAATGTTGCACAAGATTCTTTGATATGTTTATGGAACTAGTGTTGTCACATTAGGTCGAGGAAATAGGCAAAACAATCCCAAAGTCTTCTAACATCTGACTCATCCAAAACAATTGTGCACAACAGTTGCCAACTGTAACATATTATGCCTTTGATATAGATAGAGAAATCAACCATTGTTTCTTACTATACTATGAAACCAAGTTGTTTCCAAAATAAAAACACCCTCTAGAAGTGCTCTTATGATTATCCACTATCTTTAAACCTTACAACAAGTGAACCTAATATATCACTCTCAGTGACAATTTCTTCACTTTTGTATCCTAGAAAAATGGTACTCTCACCATTAAATTCACCCCGACGAATTTAGCTTGTAAAACCACAACATAAAGGTTTTATAATCAAATGCACTCTTACAATAATCTTCCTCACTTGAACAAATTAAGTTCTCTCAATTCTATGTACAATAACCTATACAAGTCTTTAAATTATATAGAGATTTTGAGACTTGCTAACATAATGAAGATCTATCACAATCCATATTAAACAACAATTAAACTGTTGAAAATAAAACAATTAATAACAACCAAGGTAAACAAAGACCGTTGGCGACCAAACTTCAATGTTCCAATCTAATCAAACTTCCTTGATCCATGGTATTAGATAGACTCAATCTAATCCGATTCTTCCAGATTTGTTTCTTCAAGTGATATGATTTTCATTGATGAGCTAGTTATAAATCACGATCTCAACTAAACCCAAAGATACAATTCAATAAATTATCAATCTTCTAAATGTGGAAAGATGTTGTCTGTCGCACTGATAAAGAAAGTGGACACTTCTTTAGGCACATTTTAGTCATTCCATATTTTTCAACAAGAATTATAAGATTTGAACATAAAACATTATAGTGTTCACCATCTCAATTTTGTCATTTCAACTAAATTCATAATTTAGTGTGTAGTAAACATGTCTAGTTGTATTTTAACGTGTCTTGTAAATTTATTGTATTAAAAAAAATTTATCAAGGAAATATGGGAAGAGATGTCGAAATTCAAATCTTCAACCTTATGTCTAACTAAACTTCATTTTAATGGAAATTTTTTTATCATTATACCATTAGCTTGGTTAATTGTATTAATCATAATTGAAATTGTTGAATCATAATTCAAAATTATATAACACATTTTTTTTATATTTATTTTTTGATAAGTCTATTTAGATGTACCAACCTCATATAATTGACTTACAATAATTGCTATCAACCCATTTCTAAAAAAGAAATTAAAAAAATATAAGGGTAAATTACACCAACAGTTGCTCAACTTTGGGATAGCTGGCAAAACAGTCCCCTAGGTTTCATTTCAGTCACTCAACTTTAAAAAAATGACAAAACAATCACTAACGTTATAAAAAAAAAGTGACAAAACAGTCACTGATTAACAGTTTCCGTTAAGACACTAGCAGGACTGCTGATGTGGCAAGTTAACTAGCTGATGTGCGTTAACTTGCCACATTGGTGAAGCAGGTGATGGGTCAAGGTTTGGGGTGGGTTTAGGGAAAAAATGAAGGGTTGGGTTGGTTTAGGGCAAAACAACAAAATTTGGTTGTGATTAAGGGGAGGAGAAAAAGAAAATCTGAAGAGCTTGATTCTCAGTAATGAAGCACTGAAGCACATCACTCAGTCGTCTACATTCTCCTTCTAAATACCTACTTTTCATCTCAAGATCCTTGACATACATCTTCTTCCTTTCCCTTGATCTCACAACTACATCTCTGTTTCTCAACTGCCTGAAAAAGAAACCATTCAGATCCATCAATTACAGTAATACAATTTATTATCTTCAGTTTTAGGTATTTGTAAAATACTTGGGTTTGTATGAAAATTGGGAAGACCAATCAAGCTTTAAAAGTAAAACTAGATTGAGATTGAGTTCCTCAGGTAAGCCATTACATTTCTACCTCAAATTAGACATGCAATTAACAAAATTGAAACAAAATGAAGTTTCAAAGAACAATAAACAAAGACTGATAAATTGGGAATATCAATTTATACCTTTTCTATTTCTTAGTAATGGGTTCGTCTTTATCGACATCGGTGTGAGTCTGGCTCTGTTTGTACAAATCACCACTGTCGACGCTAACCACATCGCCGCTGCTACAAGGAGGTGACCAGTAAATCGACCAAGAAATCATCATTGGGGACAAGTTGAGTCTCAACCATATGATCAAAATTATCATCCTCCATCAAAACCTTCTCGATCTCCCCGATCCACGAAGACACCACCGTTTCTTCATCAGGATTCTAGATCAAACAAGGTTGAGGAGGTGGTTTCGTTACCTGTTCCGGTTCATTATCTAAGATATCCCTGAAATCAGGTAAGTCAACCTCGAGCAAAAGGGTATCCCAATTGATTTCCTCTATGAAAACCCAAAGATTTATGAAAGGGGAAATTGAAATTGATTTCCTCCATGAAAACCCAAAGATTTATGAAAGGGGAAATTGAAGTCTAATAGGATTTACAGAGGAGGGAACATGTTTTTCATCTGTTTTATCTCCAAGCATCTCTATTTTTTCTCTTCTCCTTCTTCTTCTTCTTTTTCTTCTTCTTCTTTTTCTTCTTCTTCTTCTTCTTATTATTCTACTATATAAACCCTAAATTGCTACTGATATGGCTGTTTAAATTGATGCTAACCGGCCAGCTGGACGGTTAATGACACCAAGCAAGCCGTCATCTGTCATGTCGCTTTACCATTACGCCTGTAACGGAAAATGGCAAAAAGGACTGTTTTGTCACTTTTTAAAAGTTGAGTGACTGAAATGAAACCAATGTGACTGTTTTGTCAGCGACCCCAAAGTTGAGTGACTGTTGGTGTAATTTACCCAATATATAATTAATATAAAAGATAAATGATTATATATATGTGCGGTTTACGTTGGCAAACAAAATGCAGAATATTGAATACCAAACTTGAACGACCTGAAATAACTGAAGAAAAAAAGGGAAAATGCAGGCGACAAGGAGGAACTTCAATCTAGCAGTGGCCGCGAGAATGCAGTACAGGACATCACAAAGACAGAATCAGGTTCCATTTTTATTATTCTTTATTCATATATATTATGATGATCAAACATAATTGATTTGAGGAACCAGAGGGTTGCTAAAAACTGTAGCAAATCCCTCTGAAAGAAGTAAAGATAGGAATGCTAGTGTCGTATATATTAATTTTTTAATAATATTTTCTATAAAAAAATTAATAATACTTGAATTCAAATATACTGTTATAAATTCGAATTCGTTAAATATTATTATAATCTGCATCTGGTTGGATCGATAAGAGTATCATTATCCTCTCGTGCGACTTTGCAAAGTCTACCTGATTAGAGTTGGATTTAAACATTGCGGTTGCAATTAATTTTGACCAAGCTGTCGATTGAGCTCAGTTGGCCATGAGGGATCATTCGCTCGTCCGGCTGCTTCTATTACAGAGTAGTCCTGGCAGTGGTGCCAAGTTTGAACGACGTCCCCTTTAATGCCTAAAATTAAAAATCCATTCATGTCGTGCTTTCCAGATAAACCAGAATAATCTAGCTATAAGTTTTATCGAAATGTTATCCAAGGCTTTGGAGCACATTCACAACTTCAATCCACTAATGCAAGAAACCGCGGAAGCCTTCGTAAAGAAGGCAGCAGCAGAAATAATGGAATGCGTTGGAGCCTTGGAGGGGCTTATTTTCATCATGGAGGGAGCTTTCCCTGTGTCTAAGCTTTAGAATTTCATATGTGGTTAAGGCATTGGGGCAAGCCCTCCATAGAAACATCTTCACCTAAGGGGTCCCTTCAACTTTCCAAACGCTTTTCTATTGTCTCGCTATGGACTGTGGACATGGCTCTTCAAATTTTGGACTGGACTCAATAATAAGATGGTAACCAAATTTAAAAATATAGTCTCTGTTCTTTAGGAAGTGCCAAATCATGCAATCTTCAATGTGAGGACGATCAATTGGAATAGTAGGAATGAGTCTGGCTTCCTCTTTATTAAAGAGTGATTTCACCATATCAAGGTTCCATGATCTCTTATCCATGTTAAAGAGGTGTTTGACTAGTAAATGTTCATCATTCTTAAAAATTTTAGGGGGGCGAAAGTGCAATTTTATTTTTACTAATTTAAAATTTTAAAAATTTTTAAAAGGCGTAAATAATAATTTTTCATTTTAAGGGGGGCCGGGGCCCCTGCCAGCCCCCTAGCTACACCTCTATCCATGTTAAAGAGGTGTTTGATTAGTAAAGGTTCGTCATTCTTACCCAAATACCACTACTTTGCAAATAGTTTTTTAATGCGAATGCGGGGTCAAGATTGATCGCATGTGTTTTAGGCAAACGGTCTTGAGTCGTTAATTTTGAATATATATATATATATAAACAATTAATATGTTTTAACGGTTGAATTTATTAATATGTATGTAAATTTTGAAATCAATTTTATCTCTCTATCATATCAATATAAAGTATTGTCTATATTAATAAATATTAAATTATTGAATTTTATTTTACATAAAATAAATAGTTAGAAATTTTAATTTATTCTAAACTTGACATATATGTTATACATGAATAGAATATGAAATATAATAATTAGGTAATTAAAAAAGTTAATCGTATAAAAAATTAAAACAATTATGTAAAACTAAGACTAATGATACCTAAAAATATTTTATTATTTAATGTATGGCTAACTTAATAATGAAATGCAGTTGTTCACAGTTTAGGCTAAAATATAATTTGTTTAGTTTGGGAATAAAGATAAATAAAGCAGCGTGGGGTTGGGTCGGATAAACTGTAAGGACATCAATGAGTTTGGTACGGCAAAGTCGGCCTGCCACGCATGGTCTTAGACTGAGCCAGGTACATTTGGGATGGGCTTACATATAATATCAACACCAAATTTATATATTCGAGTTTGAGGGGGAGACGAGGGGAGTGGGTTGGGAGCAAAGGCGAATCTACGAGTCCCCACTCTAAAATGAAAAATTATTATTTAGGCTTTTAAACTTTTTAAAATTAAATTAGTAAATATAAATTATACTTTTTTTTTCCTAAAATTATAAAAATTTGATTTAATCTTTTAAAAATTATAAAGATATAAACTATAAAAAAATAAAATTTCATTCGGCCCCTAAAAAATTGTTCTAGCTTCGCCTCTAGTTGGGAGGAAAGGGAAGTAAAATGATTTAATATTTAGTTTATTTGAATTATTCGTTTTATTCTAATTTAAAAATTTAATTTGATTTGAATTTGAAATTTGAAAAAAAATCAAATTTATTTGATTAATTCGATTTGAATGATTCAAAATTAGATTTTTTATTTTATTTTTTAATCGAATTAAATTTTACTCACCCCTACAATTCAATAATTATATATATATATATATATATATATATATTAAAATAATCGCGTTGTTAGAAAATTCTAATTATATTCACATTTTTCATAAAAAAAGGGGAAAAAGAATAAACTGCTGATTATATAACTTCTCTAAAACGCTCTTTTTTTTTTTTTAATATTTATTATCTATCAAAATGTAAAATTTATATATGCGTATTTTTTAAAATATAAAAAATATACAATATATTATTTTTTATGAGTGTGACAAATTTTAATATTTTTATTATTTTTCATCCACAAAATAGGTTCTTCAATTCCGAGTAATTATAAAACTATTCAATACCAACCATGCTTGTACTAGAGTCAAAGTTGAAACGTATTTCATTTTGGAATGCAAGTTTATATTTAAATTTAAATTTCATAAAGTTTGGAATTTTCGTGCCATGTTATGTTTAGGATTGAGTAAGAAAAATTAAAAATTAAAAAATCGATTCGATTTGTGGTGTTTGAATGATTTATGATATGCAAGTTTAAAAACTACGATTACTTAAAATCGATTAAAATTTTATTTTTATTTAATATGTAATTAATTTTAATTTTTATGATATAAAAAATAAATATTTTATATTTAAATTAGTGAAAACAATTTAAAAGTTGTTCAAAACTTATTGTTTTTGTTTAAAAATATTTGTGAAAAATACTTTGAAATTTTGTTAAATAATATTCAAAAGACATAAAACAAAGCTCATTATGTTAAAATATGTCTAAAAATCTAAAACAAAAAATTACTATGAAAAATCGATAACAGAATTGAGTTGAACCGAACCGAATTATAATAGACGGTTCAAAAATATCTAACCGAACCGATATCACACCTAATTACATTCAACTAGTAATCTTTAAAAATGGAATTCAAGAAGTCTCGAGTTTTAATTTTAACAGTAGAAATCTCTTTTCTTATCCCTCAGTGACCTCCTTTGAAATTTGATGTTGAGCCGAGACTTTAAAATTGTTTTTTCTTTCCGGAAAACTTTAAAATTTTGGACTCTTACAATAAATTAAATGACATTTTAGCAGAAGAGAAGGTTGAGAAGTGTAACCTCTCGCATGAAAAGGTTAAGAGTGGAGATGAAAGAAATAACTGCGGAGCAAAGAGAGATAAAAGAGGGGCAAAGACAAGTACGAGAAAAATTTGAAGCCATTGAATTGCAATGTGAAGAACTTCGAAAAGAGACTATGCTTATAACACAACAAAGTGCAAAAACCCAAATCCGCCTTGCTCTAATGTTCCAAATCTTGAAAGCTAGACAAAACCAAGAGCTTGACAAGGCAGCCATACTCACTCATGCTCTCCGGTATTTCTCTTCCCAAATTTCTTAAGGCTTCGTCATTTGTTTTTTTCCTAAAGAGTGTTTATTTTCTATTTTACAGTGAAGTTGTAGCAAGAGAAGAGCAAGAATTGGATGCATCGAAAAAATGAAGGTTGGAGTTGGAGGCGAGCTAGCTCTATTGTTATTTCCTTTCTATATGTATAATATCAAATTCCATGAATGGAACGCAATTCTAGACCTTAGTCTTGCATTTATCTTTAAAAGTAAGATAAAATTGAATAAAAATTTGTGTTCAATTTCTTTTTTACTTAGTCAAATAGTATTTTAATTACTATTATAAAAAAGCTACTGAATACAAATATAACACACCTAAATCAAAATTCAAGCGTAGAACTTGTTATATCTCCTCAACTGTTATTAACAACCAAGTTATAGATAAACGTGTCTATATCAAACGAACTTTCAATTGGGCGAACCTGGCAAACCTCAGACCACAATACACTGGCGAATCTTCGCAAGATCACCCTCACTAGGTATGTGTAGAGTGTACATGGAAATTCAAACTTATTGATTACCCAACTACCCTAAGAAGTCATATCCTAGGACGTTACATCAGTGCCACTATAAAAGAACAATGTATAACTCCACAGTCAGTGACTTCAAGACACATGAGCATCTTTGTCTCCCATATATAAGCTCACCATAACATCTGAGAGAAGCCTAAGACACAGAAATCATCTGCCATCTCCTCTTATTCTCTTGCTACTAAGACCCATCTCCTCATACCATTCCACCATCATCCAGTGGCTCTTCACCCAATCGTGGGTGAACCACCATCTTAGCATCTATTTCCTCCTCATTGTTAATCTCACTGGTTACAATTTGGTGTGATGAGCGTGGATGGCAATGGCCAACCTAAGTACTAGTGGTCCTTCCACTAATGAGCCCAACCCTAACAATTATCAATAAGACCTTCCAAGAGATATACTATAACATCCCTTACCTGGTCCGGTCGCTGGATCCGAGAGAGGGGATGCTACTATAGTTACCAGAGCAAATTCACACAGCCCATACAAAAATAATTCAATTAAACATTAATTCATTTCATATTTTCATGTGTAATATGATTTAGAAACAAAACTGAGACTTAACTGAGCTTACGAAAGCTTTAAAGTTATTTTGAGCATGAATGATGACCAAACTATAAACTTTTCAAAGTTTGAACATAGGTATCAATGTAACAACCCGTTTTCAGTGGCGTTGGAAATAGTGGTTTTGGGACCACAAATCCAATGAGTAAGTTCGTAATAATTAGAATTTAAATTACATGAGTTATTGTAATTTTTATATTGACTTTTGATTTGAAGAATTTTAGCTATTTAAATAAATAGTTAAGAATAAGTGGTTGTCCCGTAAGTCAAGTGGTTTTCGAAAAATGAGGTATTGAGACCTCGTTTCTGTAAGCTGAACTCATAAATATTTTTATTAAATATTTACGAAGTTATATTTAGGTATATGAAGGTTCAGTTTGGAAATTTTATTGCTTAATTAGTTAATTAAAGAAAAAGGACTAATTTGTAAAAGATATAAAACTAAATCACTATTGAATTATAATGATTAAATGGATTAATTAAATAAGTGGAAGGATTTAAATGGTAAATATACCATCTTTATATAGTGGGACGGATAAAAAAATTAAATGGTCATCTTTCAAAACATTTTCTTCCACCGAAATTGAAACAAGAAAACTCCATTGAAGGCTTGAAGGTTCAGCCACCTTTATTTCTTTGCATGTGAGTGAATTTTGCACCAATTTCTTGTAATTTTTTATATTTTTGAGATCGTTACAACTATATTTAGTTAACCCGTACCTCCGTTTTTGAAACTGTCAAAGATTTTGGATTTTTCCATTAATGAATTTTATTCTTGAATGTTTTATGAAAGATTTATAATTTTGGTTGATGATTAGTACTATTTTGTAAAGTGATTTTAATTAGTTTTTAGTTAAAGGGCTAAATTGATAAAATATAAATATTTACATGAAATTCATGTGAATTTTGAATATTTATAGGTTGGTCTAGTATTAGTAAAAATTCGGCTATCATGGAAATGGATGAAATTGTGATAAATTGAAAATTTCGGGTTTAGGGACTAAATTGAGAGAAATGAAAAAGTTTAGGGAAAATTTATAAATATTTAAAATTAAGGGTATATGCATAGAAATAAGTTTTTTGGTATATTTGAAATTGATATATTGAATTTAATCATTATATAGATCAAGAATTGAATCGTACGGAGATTAATCAGGGAAAAGAGAAAGTTGCAGATTAGTCCTTACGAGTTGGGAGAAAGCATAATCTAGGTAAGTTCATAGTGTAATAATATGTATATGTGTGTTTCTTTATGATTATATATATATATATATATATTAATTTCTAGTTAATTGTAATAAATGTGAAATTTCATTGTTTACTTGTAAATTATTAAATGTTGCAATTAAGTACAAATGGAAAATGAATATTTAGTAGTGGTAAATCTTGTGGTTGCAAAATATTGAAATGAATGTAATAGATTTATAGCATGGGTACGAAAATAAGAAGTTCTTATGAATGGTTGATCTACTGATATTATGAATTTAAGTATAATGCCCGGTTGAGCGTAGTAAACGATTAGGATTCGATTGGTGTGCCAACAGGATTAGTACATGCGCTTGTACTAGATTGCACTTTGGTGCCTCTGTTAGCATTTCGATGCTCTCCAGTGTGTTTTGGGGAAACCCGAGTATCTGAGGGAATTTGCTATAGTTCAACAGGCCATGAAATTTTACGTTTAAATGGTAAATTACTCTTTGAGTTGGATTTATGTTGTTTGTGTATATATGTATATGTATGGAAGCATGGATTGCTTTGGTTTGAAGCATTGTGTATAATGAACTATATGATTGAATGTTTTGGTACTAATAATATGAGATTTTGGAAATGATTGTCAAGGTTATAATGATTTAAGTTTTATTAGTAATCAGTTATAAGTTAAGGTAAGTTAAATTGAATTTTTAATTATGGACTTATTAAGCTTCATAAGCTTACCTGTTTTTTTTCTTTTCTGTAGTTAACATTTTCCGAAACGGGTTAGACGGATCATGTAACATCCCAGATGTGGGGCTATTTGGAAATAAATTATTTTTCTTATGTATGAACTGCTGTGTCATTATTTATGGATTAATAATGGTCAATTTAAGGCTTTGTGTTGGCTCGATTTGGTAGGAAATTTTAGTTTTAACTTTTAAAAGAAGGGAGCCTTGGTAAGTGGTGTTATAAGAATAAGTGTGGGTAATTTAACACTAAAAAGCCCTTGGTTAAGTGGCAAAAAGAAGCCCACTTAAGAGCTACATGTGACGCCACCAAGGAGCAAGGGAGAGCTTGTGTTCGAGTCACAAAATCCTCCTCTTTTTGTTTTTATTTGGACGGCACAAGGGGGAGAGTTTTTCTCCCTTCAAACTCTTTTATTAGGTGTAATTATTAAGGGATAATTTAAGCATTTTAATTAGTTTTAATTTGCTTAAACCTTTTGATAATACAAGAGATATGATAATTTCATAGGATAATCAAAGATATTATTTGATTAGAAGGGATTATTAAGTGATTAATTCAAATTATTTGAATTAATTGAAATGTGTGCCAAGAGTACTTGGAGAGGTTGCGAAATTTTGAACTCCTTGAACAAGGAGGTGTGGACGGCAAGCAAGGCTACTAGGGGATGCCGAAATCCTATATAAACCCCATCTACCATCTTAAATTCTTTTTAGAATTTTTGTAGCGAAATTCTCCCAACTAGTTGCCATCCGATTTCTTTTCTTTCTTCAAAGTTAAGAACCACTTCCATCTCTTAGTCTCTAGCCGAATCTAATCCCTATTGGTGTGCCGATTTCCCTTAGTCTCTTCTCTCAATTTTCGGCTAGCCTTCATTAGTTGTTGTTTATTCTTTGATTATTCTCCCAAAAACCGATAAAAGAAGAACCCTCTCTTCTTTTGGAACCTTGGCCGAATCTTGAACAAGGAGGGGAAGCATTCTCTGTCAATTTGGAGGGTAAGTATGTTAGGCCGAATGTCTAGGATTCTCTTTTCTCTTCTTGTCGACTTGGAGGTTGGTAAATGACTATTTCGGCAAGGATTTATTAAGGCTACTAATCGCTTGATTAAAATATAGGGCCTTCGGATTCGGAAGCAAGCAGGTGAACCCGTTGCTTTGGAGCAATCGATTTTGGGGTAAGGTGGTAAGATCTGTTTTCTTCATTCATGATATTCGATTAAGCCGACGGCTACTAACTTAATGATTGCCGATTAGGGAAGCAGAAACACTTGGTGGCTAGTACTCAAGGGTGTTAGGTAAGATCTCGGGTTCACAAGGAACCCCTCCCAAATAAGTTAATTAGGCCGAATAGGCCATAAGACTAATCCATAGTTTTGGCCGAATATAGGAACAAGTGGATCTTGGGAGGCCGATTTCTTTAATCTTCGGGATTAGACTCCTCGTTGGTGACAGGTGTGTACATACACACTTATAATAGTTAATAACGTGTATTAAGTGTATGTTATGTGTAAATCTACTTTACGTAGATATGGCATTAGTACCTTAATGGTACAAGCAAGGATCCCGGTAAGTCTCTATTCGTATGAGATTGATAATATGCTTTTGGGAAGCATGGATTATTTGATACATGTGATATATGTATGTTACGTTATTAATCGCTTGACATGGGTTGATGAGAGGAGGGGCGGTGATATCGTCTTGACGAGCACCGGTGCTTTGGTAGCACACTTTGTGACTACGGTCACCGAGGTTTGGTACCTCGGAGGTTTGGTACCTCATAGCGACTAGTCCACATGGTTAACACCACCGTGGGTTGGCCCCACTTGAGATATGGGATCGTGCGCGGTGATTTGGTATCACACGATGGGTTGGCCCCATCACCCGATTTGTGTCTACGGACACGGTGCTTTGGTAGCACATTGTGACTATATGTCACCGGTGGTTTGGCACCACCACGGTGTTTTGGTAACACATCGTGACTCACGGTCACCAAAGTGGTTTGGTACCACGTGGGGTAGACAAAGGTGTTTGGTTGGCTAGGTTGGGTACATGATACTTTGCTTAATTAATCATTATATGTTGTGTATGAAATGTTGTATCAACCGGGAAGGGTTACATATCGAGTCTTGGTGACTCACCTTCTCCTTTAACATTTTTCAGGTGACTCGTAGATGGCGGTTGAGGAGCGGTGGGACTCGAGGCGACCATGCAAAGGATTTTAATTCACAGAACTTTAAATTTGTTTAATTTTATTTTGGGTTGTAATAAGGCCTCCATAAACTATAGTTGCGTTTTATTTTTTTTTTATTGTTGGATATTTACTTAAAACTATATCATTAAATTAAATTCAATCACATGTTTTCTTAAGTTAACACGTGGAAGTTTAAACGTGCCATCGGGTACACTTGAAACTGGTAGAACAATTGGACTTAATTAAAATTCCAAATTAATCTAAGGGTAGCTTAGACAAGATAACCGCAAACGAGAAGTTTTCAATATAAAACTTACATGGGTTTGAAATGGTGTTCACAAGGTTTTACTTAGTAATAACTCGAGTTCCGGTCGTAATGTTTGGGCGGGTTTGGGTTGTTCTGAGTGTTAATATCGAGCCCAGTTCAAAGCTCATTGTGGGGGCCCAAGGCCCAAAAATGTTTTTGGTAGGCCTTATGGTGTGATTTCGGGTTTTTAAGCGGCATGGCCCGAGTCTCCAAACACCGATCCGCCCGGTAAGTACATCTAAACCTTTACATGAATTATATTACTGTAGAAGGGTAGGAAGCATGGAACGTAGATAGACTTATAGGACTTGGACCCTAAGGTTAGATTACTCAAACACGACGAAGCATAAGACTTAAAGAACTAAACCAACCTATGACTTAGTCAATGAGCTAGGGTGTGGTAACCCCATGCATACATGTCTAGGATTGGATCCTAAGAGCTTGGTATTTAAGCGGTCCTCGTGACTCACCTCCTCTTCGCAGAATCCTACCAGTGCGTAGCTTCTGTTCACCCTAACTCGGAAGGTTCGGTGGTGTGGTAACCTCATGCGCATGTCTAGAAAGGTTCGGTGAGAGCTTGGTATTTAAGCGGTCCGCGTGACCCACCTCCTCTTCACTTGAATTCTGCACAGTGCGTAGCTTTTGGTTTCACCCCGACCCGGGAAGGCTCGGTCATAGGCTAAAAACAATGATTAAAACCCGAGAAGGAGTTAGCCTTGTTTTTCTGAAAGGAATGAATAAATAGCCCTAATGTTTTGAAACTTATCCAATAACCCTCTCAAACCCTAGAACACTACGTATACAATGTTTTTCTCGGAAGACTTGATTTGTGAAAATTACGAAATACCCTTAGGAGTAAAATTACCAAAATGCCCTCGACCCATAAAATATTAATTCGACGGTTTAGCTTAAAAATTTCAACTATGTTACAAATATCAAGTAGCTTAGCTTTGGAAATCATCAGTAAAATATTTTGGTTACGGAAAATTACTAACTACCCCCATAGGAAAAAGACGAAAATACCCACAGGTTAGAAATGGCGTAATGTCCGATGAGTGAATAGGTATGGAAAGTATTAAGGAATGGATGCATGAACTTCTTTGTGTGAACTAGGATAGGAACTGAAACATTGTTTGCTCGAAAGAATCTCTGATTAAACCTCATCCATAAAACTTCTTCGCGAGTAATAAAGAGAAACAAATGCTAACGCATAAAATTTTTCTTAATCAGTTAAAAAGCGCGGTAGATAGAATGAGTTCTAGAGGGCGTGGGCGCCGTGGGCGTGGTAGGGGTAGGATGACGGTGTCCGAACCCGTCAGTGTCCGGACAAGGTTCGAGAAAATGAGGTACCACTGCCACCACCACCTCCTACTTTTAGAGTGAGGCCGAGGGGCCAGGTGGCGAGTCGGTGCTCATAGTCGTGTTGCGAGTCTTGGAGATGGTGGTCATGGGGCTGGTGGAAATGTTGGAGCTCGAAATCTGTTCCGGCGACTCCGATCTAACGGAGCGGAGGTATTCCGAGGTGTGTCGGAGTGGCACCTAGTGCGTGAGAATCTGGCTAGAGTCAATCCAAAATAATTATGGATGACCTTGACTTTTGACCGGAAGAGAAGGTGAAAGGCGATGTCGCTTCTAAAGGATGAAGCGTATCGATGGTGGCTAACGGTTCGAGATGGGGCTACAGTAGATGATTTGACTTGGGAGTATTTCGGAACCGCCTATCGAGAAAAAAGTATGTGGGCATTAGCTACACCGACGCCAGCAGAGAAAGGCTTTTCTCGGATTAGTTCAAGGAACTAAGTCCGTGTCGAATATGAGGCGGAATTTCTAAGGCCGAGTAGATATCACGAGAGGCATCGTGGCTCACGAACATGAGTAGCTGTGTCCGCTTTGAGGACGGACTCGAGATGATTTAAGGTTCTTGATTGCCCCACAAAGAAGGTTCGTGAGTTCTCATCTCTAGTGGAGAAGGCTAAGGTAGCCGAAGGAATCAAGGAGGTCGTGAGGCGAAACTATAGTAAACGATCGTAAGAGAGTTTTGGGTCACCGGGTCAAGTGGAAGTGCTCGAGAAAAAGGGTAGGCCAAGTGGGCCCAATCGGTGACAAGGCCCACAACCGCTAATCGAGGCCGACTCGGTCAATCGCTCGTGGAAAGACCCATTGGGGAGGATGTTGGACCGGCGATAAAGGATGTTTTGAGTGTGGGTCTTTGGAGCATCGCGTCGAGAGATTGTCCCCAAAACTAGCTAAGAAGCGACCCGGAAGGGCGAGCCGTGCAGGATAGAAATGTAGGACCACGGAGGGTCGTGGTAATGGTAGAGAAACAACGGTCCTAACCGAGGTCGTGGAACTCAAGGCGAGAGGTTCGGGCAACACGAGGCTAGGCGGCTGGCTTAGTTTACGCAAATGGGTGTCGCGAAGAAGGTGACGCACCGGATGTCATAACCGATGCGTTTCTAATTTTCGGCTTTCCTTATGTTGCATTGATTGATGTGGGTTCGACGCGCTTTCGTACATTGCTTGTAGTGTGGTAGGAACTATGGACCTAAACTCTGAAAGCTGCCTCTAGGGAGATGAGCGTAGTTAGCCCCCTTAGGTCACTCCGTAGTCGTAGATAGACTTTATAGAGGCGTACCCCTAGAACTCCAAGGGGTAGTATTTGTAGGTGATCTAATGGAACTACCGTTTGGGAGTTCGATTTGATCCTTGGTATGGATTGGTTGGTTAAGTACCAAGCGAGTTTGGATTGCGCGCGGCTAAGCGCATGGTCCTTAAGACGATCAAGGTGATGAAGTGGTTATGATAGGAGATAGAAGGAATTATCTATCCAACGTAGTGATCGCCTTGAAGAGGTTTGAAAAGATGGTCAAGAAGGGTTGTGAGGCGTATTTGGTTCAAATCGTGCTTTGGAAGCTAAGGAGTTGGTAGTTGAAAAGGTCCGAACGGTTGGGAATTTGGCTGATGTGTTCCCGGAAGAACTTCCGGTTTGCCTCCGGATCGAGAAGTCGAATTCGGTATAGACTTGCTACCGAACACACCGTGTCTATAGCACCATACCGAATGGCACCAAGGGAATTGGTGGAGCTAAAGGCTCAAATTCGTGGAGCTCTTGGATAGAGGTTTATACGACCAAGTATATCTCCGTGGGGAGCGCTGTGTTGTTTGTCAAGAAGAAGGGCGGTTCTATGCGGATGTGCATCGACTACCGTCGAGTTAAATAAGTTAACGATCAAGAACAAGTATCCGTTGCCTCGGATTGACGACTTGTTCGATCAAGCTGAAAGGTGCCTCGGTGTTTTGAAGATAGACCTTAGGTCGTGGATCATCAACTTAAGGTAAAAGAGGTTGATGTTCACAAAAGCGGCATTCGAACTCGGTATGGGCATTTCGAGTTCTGGTGATGCCATTCGGGTTGACTAATGCGCGGCGGCATTCATGGACTTGATGAGCAGTATTCCAAAGAAGACTTGGACCACGGTTCGTGCGTGGTGTTCATAGACGACATATTGGTTTACTCAAAGACGTAAGAGGAGCATGACAAGCATTTACGGATAGTTACGCAAGTATTGAGGGGGAAGCGATTTATATGCCAAATTCAATAAGTGTGAATTTTGGCTTAGGAAAGTGGCTTTCTTAGGGCATGTAGTTTCAAATTGAAGGAATTAGAGTAGACCCTCGCAAGATTGAGGCGAAGATTGGAGTGGGAACCACCTAGGGGCGGTGGGTGAAATACGAAGCTTTACAGGTTTAGCGAGGATACTATCGGAGATTCGTGGAAGGATTCTCTCTAATAGCAGTGCCCGTTGACTAAGTTGCTAAGGAAGGGTGTCCCGCTTTGTATGGACGGAGAAGCGACAAGAAAGCTTTGATAAGTTAAGGAAGATTTTGACTAAGCTCGGTTTTGGTGCGGCTGAGAGCGGGAAAGTTATTCACGATCTATTGTGATGCATCTCACACCGGCTTGGGATGTGTGTTGATGCGAGATGGGAAGGTAGTAGCCTATGCATCCCGTCAATTAAGATCGCATGAGGTTAACTACCCAACTCCACGACTTAGAGTTAGCGGCGGTCGTCTTCGCTCAAGATATGGAGACATTACTCGTATGGAGAGAAGTCGATGGTCTACACGGATCACAAAAGCTTGAGGTATCTCCCGACTCGGAAGGATCTCGAATCGAGACAGTGTCGGTGGATTGAACTACTAAAGGACTATGATTGTTCAATCGAGTACCATCCAGAAAGGCTAATGTGGTAGCCGACGCATTGAGCCGAAGAAGCGTGAATTCGACTTAAGAGCAATGTTCGCTCGGTTAAGTCTCGTATGATGATGGGAGTCTTTTGGCGTAACTTCAAATTAAGCCGACATGGATTGAGGAGATTAAAGAAAAGCGATTAGTGGATGAAGGCTTGAGCTCTAGAGGGTACAAGTTCAAGGCGGTGGATTGGAAGGGTGCATCTGTCTATTGATGGAGTGCTTTGTTTTCAGAGGACGAGTATGTATGCCAAAAGATACAGATTTAAGGCGAGAAAATTCTCCAAGATGCACATAGCAGCCCATACGCTATGCATCCCGGAGGAAGCAAAATGTATGGAGACTTGCGAAAGCAGATTTTGGTGGCCGGGTTGAAGCGTGAGATAACGGAGTTCGTAGGGAAGTGTCCGGCGTGTCGTCGTCAAGTTAAGGTGAACATCGGTCACCATCGGGACTACTTCAACCGATAAAGATCCTCGGTGGAAATGGGAGAGGATCACCATGGATTTTGTTAGTGGGCTACCCACGCCCACCAAGAAGGATGCGATGCAGGTAATTGTGGATCGCCTAACTAAGTCAGCTCACTTCATGCGGTGAGAATGGATTACTCACTCCGAAGCTAGCGAAGCTATATGTGGGTGAAATAGTGAGGTTGCATGGCGTGCCGATGTCGATTATCTCGGATAGGGACCCCGATTCACGTCAAGGTTTTGGAAAGCGTTGCATCAAGCTTTGGGTACACGGTTAGATTTCAAGACTTTCCATCCACAAATCGACTGACACTGATCGGAAAGGGGTGATCTGATTTTAGAAGACATGTTAAGAGGTCATGTCTTGGATTTTAGTGGTAGTTGGGAGGAGTACCTACCATTAGCGGAATTCGCTTATAACAATAGTTATCAGCGAGTATTCAAATGGCTCCATACGAGGCCCTATATGGACGAAAAGTGTCGTACTCCTACATGTTGGACGGAGTTGGGAGAAAGACAAGTTCGGGTCCAGAATCGTAACAGAGACGGAAGACAAAGTCAAGGTGATTCGGTCTCGTCTCAAGGAAGCATCGGATAGGCGGAAGTCTTATGCCGATCTCAAGCGCAAGGAAGTGGAGTATCTTTGTGGGAGACAAAGTCTTTCCGAAAGTGTCGCCTTGGAAAAAGGTGTTGAGATTTGGGCGGAAAGGAAGTTGAGCCCAAGGTTCATTGGGCCATATCTCGTTGTGAAGCGAATAGGACCGGTGGCTTATCAGCTAGAGTTGCTTGCGCAGAATCGAGTCGATTCATGACGTATTCCATGTATCAATGCCGAGATCGGTATCGGTCGGATCCTTCGCATGCGTTGTGCGATGGCAAAGAGAGATTGAGGTGAACACGGATTTATCTTTTGAGGAAGAACCGATTCAGATTGTAGATCGAGATGTGAAAGTTCTACGAAGGAAGGCGGTGCCTTTAGTAAAAGTGTTATGGCGGAACCGCGAGTGGAAGAAGCTACGTGGGAGCCCGAGGAGGTGATGCGGCAAGAATACCCCCATCTCTTTTGATCAAGGAATTTCGAGGACGAAAATTTATTCTAAGGGGTAGAACTGTAACATCCCGGATGTGGGGCTATTTGGAAATAAATTATTTTTCTTATGTATGAACTAACATGTCATTATTTATGGATTAATAATGGTCAATTTAAGGCTTTGTGTTGGCTCGATTTGGTAGGAAATTTTAGTTTTTAACTTTTAAAGAAGGAGCCTTGGTAAGTGGTGTTATAAGAATAAGTGTGGGTAATTTAACACTAAAAGCCCTTGGTTAAGTGGCAAAAGAAGCCCACTTAAGAGCTACATGTGACGCCACCAAGGAGCAAGGGAGAGCTTGTGTTCGAGTCACAAAATCCTCCTCTTTTTGTTTTTATTTGGATGGCACAAGGGGGAGAGTTTTTCTCCCTTCAAACTCTTTTATTAGGTGTAATTATTAAGGGATAATTTAAGCATTTTAATTAGTTTTAATTTGCTTAAACCTTTTGATAATACAAGAGATATGATAATTTCATAGGATAATCAAAGATATTATTTGATTAGAAGGGATTATTAAGTGATTAATTCAAATTATTTGAATTAATTGAAATGTGTGGCCAAGAGTACTTGGAGAGGTTGCGAAATTTTGAACTCCTTGAACAAGGAGGTGTGGACTGGCAAGGCTACTAGGGGATGCCAAATCCTATATAAACCCCATCTACCATCTTAAATTCTTTTAGAATTTTTGTGTAGCCGAAATTCTCCCAACTAGTTGCCATCCGATTTCTTTTCTTTCTTCAAAGTTAAGAACCACTTCCATCTCTTAGTCTCTAGCCGAATCTAATCCCTATTGGTGTGCCGATTTCCCTTAGTCTCTTCTCTCAATTTTCGGCTAGCCTTCATTAGTTGTTGTTTATTCTTTGATTATTCTCCCAAAAACCGATAAAAGAAGAACCCTCTCTTCTTTTGGAACCTTGGCCGAATCTTGAACAAGGAGGGGAAGCATTCTCTAATCGAATTTGGAGGGTAAGTATGTTAGGCCGAATGTCTAGGATTCTCTTTTCTCTTCTTGTCGACTTGGAGGTTGGTAAGTGACTATTTCGGCAAGGATCATTAAGGCTACTAATCGCTTGATTAAAATATAGGGCCTTCGGATTCGGAAGCAAGCAGTGAACCCGTTGCTTTGGAGCAATCGATTTTGGGGTAAGGTGGTAAGATCTGCTTTCTTCATTCATGATATTCGATTAAGCCGACTGGCTACTAACTTAATGATTGCCGATTAGGAGCGTAAACACTTGGTGGCTAGTACTCAAGGGTGTTAGGTAAGATCTCGGTTCACAAGGAACCCTCCCAAATAAGTTAATTAGGCCGAATAGGCCATAAGACTAATCCATAGTTTTGGCGAATATAGGAACAAGTGGATCTTGGGAGGCCGATTTCTTTAATCTTCTGGATTAGACTCCTCGTTGGTGACAGTGTGTACATACACACTTATAATAGTTAATAACGTGTATTAAGTGTATGTTATGTGTAAATCTACTTTACGTAGATATGGCATTAGTACCTTAATGGTACAAGCAAGGATCCCATTAAGTCTCTATTCGTATGAGATTGATAATATGCTTTTGGGAAGCATGGATTATTTGATACATGTGATATATGTATGTTCTCATTATTAAGCGCTTGACATGGGTTGATGAGAGGAGGGCGCAAAGTGATATCGTGTCTTGTGAGCACCGGTGCTTTGGTAGCACACTGTGACTACGGTCACCGAGAGGTTTGGTACCTCCGAGGTTTGGTACCTCATAGCGACTAGTCCCCGTGGTTAACACCACCGTGGGTTGGCCCCACTTGAGATATGGGATCGTCGCGGTGATTTGGTATCACACGATGGGTTGGCCCCATCACCCGATTTGTGTCTCACGACACACGATGCTTTGGTAGCACATTGTGACTATATGTCACCAGGTGGTTTGGCACCACCAGTGTTTTGGTAACACATCGTGACTACGGTCACCAAAGTGGTTTGGTACCACGTGGGGTAGACAAAGGTGTTTGGTTGGCTAGGTTGGGTACATGATACTTTGCTTAATTAATCATTATATGTTGTGTATGAAATGTTGTATCAACCGGGAAGGGTTACATATCGAGTCTTGGTGACTCACCTTCTCCTTTAACATTTTTCAGGTGACTCGTAGATGGCGGTTGAGGAGCGGTGGGGACTCGAGGCGGCCATGCAAAGGATTTTAATTCACGTAACTTTAAATTTGTTTAATTTTATTTTGGGTTGTAATAAGGCCTCCATAAACTATAGTTATGTTTTATTTTTTTTTTATTGTTGGATATTTACTTAAAACTATATCATTAAATTAAATTCAATCACATGTTTTCTTAAGTTAACACGTGGAAGTTTAAACGTGCCATCGGGTACACTTGAAACTGGTAGAACAATTGGACTTAATTAAAATTCCAAATTAATCTAAGGGTAGCTTAGACAAGATAATCATAAACGAGAAGTTTTCAATATAAAACTTACATGGGTTTCAAATGGTGTTCACAAGGTTTTACTTCGTAATAACTCAGATTCGGTCGTAATGTTTGGGCCGGGTTTGGGTTGTTACAGATCAATTTCAATGCTCACACTATCCAGACTCTTTTTGGTAGCTTTTGTTTTTTGGGTCATTTTGGTTTGTGGCGTGTATATAGGGTTTGATGTTGTTAAGGTTAATATGTTAGTTGAATTGTAATTAAGCTTTTATGGTTATGAATTGGTAAACTATGTTTTAGGTTGATATTATTTTGGTATGGTAATGTTTGGTACACTTGTTATTAAACATTGTTTTGGTTTGGTATCTTTTGTGGTGTTTGAAATATGGTATGGCCAATTTGGTAGGCAACATTTGATAATGTTTATGTATTTTTGCCTTTGGTATGTAATTTTGGTAGTTGATGTTCTAGAGGCATTATTGTTAATTGTATAACATGTATGAGAAGATAAAGTTTTAGGTGAATTACTTGTTTTTTCTTATAAATTGTGGTGTCAATGAGGACACATTGGTTTGGCACATAAATTGTATGAATTTGGTATGTTTTAGGTGTGTTAAATGTGTTTTTGAATAGGTTATTTTGGGTTTGAAATGGGATGACTTGGTGTCTAAGTAAGAATAGTTGTTATGGTTTGAAAATGAAGTTATTTAACTGTACACGGCCTTCTCACACGGTCGTGTGTCTTATTGATTTTGAATGTAAGATGCACCACACGACCATAGAGAGCTACACGGCCTGGCGACACGGTCGTGTGACCTAACTTCGAATGCACACATGGCCTGAGACACGGCAGTGTGACCCTATTTTGAATACATATACGGGCAGACACGCGGGTTGGGACACGGCCGTGTGTCCCATATTTCAAATTGAACACGGTTAGACACACAACCATGTCTTTATGCCACACGGCCGTGTGACCACTATTTCCAAAATTTTCCAATTTTTCTATTTTGTTTCAAATTAGCCCCTAAATGTTCTCAAACTATTTATATGGTCCCATAGGCTTGATTTAAGGCCTTTAAGTACAATTATGCTATAAAAGGAATGTGTATTTGAGTGTTAGTATTTAATTTGATTAATAGTTTCTATTTGAAGTTAAATATTCTAAATTGTACTTTAATGTTCTGTAACCCTAATCCAGACATGGTGATACATGCATGGATGGGGTGAAATTTGTTAAATTCAATTCACTAAAATTATCAATTTTCAAGTTTGGAAAATCAACCGACTTGTGATGACTTTTTGGATGAGAACTAGTCATTTTTGAACTGACATTTTGCATAGAGTTCAAAGAGTTATCTCTTAGCTTCAAAACCCACTTTGAATCATTCAATTTCAAGTTTGGGAGCTCAAGTTATGATCATTTTAGTAAGGATTGCGCGACCAAAATTTTTGGATAGAATTATTATGGGAAATTATGAGTTTCAGGCTTTAATTTGAGTTTAAATCATATTGAGTTTGATTTTAAGGCTTAATTTTGATTCTATATGAGCACAATATTGTATTTATTACGTTTTATATTTTTATTATTTATTTATTCCAAATTTTAAGAAATTTTTATTATATGAGGAACTAATCCTTCTATAGGGGATTAGCGAGTGGAGGTATGATCCTTTAACTGTTTTGTAGGGTTACTCAACGGATCAGCTGTTTGGGAAAGGAAGAACCTAAAACCCTAGGCTTGACAACCCTAGGAAGTTATCAATGTGGGAATGAACCCAAAATTGGTATCTATCTGTGAACACCTTCACCCCAAGCCGGTCTAGACTGTGAGGTTAGAAGATAAGTAGTCTTTGCCGACTCGTTATTTGAGTAAAAGATCAGAAGATCCTGCTGAGATAGTGACTAGTTGATTAACGAGGAACCCGAAGCGGTAGTCGATGGGGATTACTGAAGCGAGCTAATCACCCATAATCAGATTTGATTTATTCTCCTTTTCGATCTTTTGAATTTTATTTCTTTATGTTATTTTATTATTATATCTTAAAAACTCCTTTTATTTTTGCTTCCATACTATAACTGATTTAGAGTACTAATTAGATCTTTCAATGTTTAGGTTAAAATTGATCTAGCATTAGCCTCTCTTGGGTACGATCCTCGGAGTACTCAGCTACTCCGTTGTAACTATATTACAACTAGACCCGTATACTTGCGGATACCACCTTGTATATATATCTTTTATTGCAATATTCACACTCTGGATGTTAGTACATCTGGAGGCGGTCAAGTTTTTGGCGCCGTTTTCGGGGAGGCAACATCACTAGTTTGATTTTAATTTTTTGCACTTCAAAGAATAATTAGGAAATTTTTAGGTTGTAGATACGATTTTTAATTTTTATTGTTATTAATCTTCTCTTTCTAAGTTTAGTGTATGACTCGTAGTAGGGGAACACCTATAGAGCCAGTTACAGATCCAGAGAGAATAATTAGGAGAAATGGTCGACATTAACAGATGTAAGATCCACCACCACCTGCTGTAGGCAAAGTACCATGCGAGAATCTGCTGTTCGACAATGCTAATGATAACACTTTAGGAAATCCACGGGCACCACCACAGCTACCCTCAAATTTACATATGGCTCGTAACGAGAGAACTTTAAGAGATTACACATTACCGAGTCTGGACATGATTCAAGAGAGCATAACGAGGCTGACTATTTCAGTAAATAATTTTTGGATCAAACCAGAGGTGTTTCAAATGATCCAAAATAATTTTCAATGTAGGGGCACAATGACAGAGGAACCGAATCAACACTTAAAATGGTTTCTCCAACTTTGTGATATTTTCAAGTACAACGGGGTTAGTTATGACACTATTCATCATCGGTTTTTCCCCTTTTCTTTGATTGTTAATGCCTTTTCTTGGTTAGAATCGTAGGCACCAGGATCTATCATGACATGAGATGAGCTCGCCGGGAAGTTTTTACAGAAGTTCTTCCCCATTAGTAAAGCGCTTCAACTAAGAAGAGAAATTGTTGTCTTTAGACAGATGGAAAGAGAAAGTTTTCATGAAGCTTGGAAACATTTTAAAACGTTGATTCAGAAGTGCCCACACGACGGATTCCCTGAGTGGATGCGATTAGAGGTGTTTTATAATGGGTTGAATGCGAATGTAAGGTCAAGACTAGATGGAGCAACAGAAGGAGCCCTCATGAACAGAACGTATGAGGATGCGTATGAAATAATTGAAAATTGAAAACATGGCGTTGAACTCTTGTCAGTGGCTCATTGAACATTTTGCATATGGCCAGAAACCTGATATGGTGAAAGTTATCCAAGAGGATGACAAGTATCAACAGTTAGTGGATAGACTTAACCGTATAGAATCTAAAAACAATACACCGTCTATGTGTGGAGGAGACAAATCACTCTTCCACTACATCAACAATCCTGCCGAGGACACGAATTATATCGGGAATAGGGGTGGAAACCCTTATTCAAATACATACAATACCAGCTGGAGAGATCACTCGAATTTGAGATAGGGAGGAAACCAATAAAGACGTAATAGTCCAAATCAAGCTAAAAACACTAACTATCAACCTCCTTATTTGTAGAAACCTCAGGATAGGGTCAACCCAAGTGACCATACTACATGTGGTCAACATCTGGATAGAATCGAGAGGGAGATGCAATTAATGAGAATGGACGTAAAGTAGGTGCAATCTAAGTGCACCAACTCAACAAGAACATCAACTAAGCTTGAGGATCAAATGAGCCAATTGATAAGCATGATAGGTGACATCAAAAGACAAATTGTGTAGCAGCCCGTTTTCAGTGGTGTTGAAAATAGTGGTTTTCAGACCACAATTCCGACTAGTGAGTTATTATTTTAATATTTATTTAATGTCTATGAGATTATTTTAAGGTTATATTAAAGTTTCGATAAGAAAATTTGAAGTTTAAATGGTTAATTAGGTAAAAAGGACTAAATCGTAAAGGTTGCAAAAGTGCGTATCTATTAGTTTAAAGGGCTAAATGGCTATGGAAAGGAAATCTAATGAACTAAGATGGTAATTATTCCATAATTAAGTTAGTGGATAGTTATGGACAAGGTTTAATTGAAATTTTTAATTAGTAATAAGGGCAAAATGGTAAATTAGTAAATAAACATAAAATTTAACAAGTTAAAATCATCATCTTCTTCATTTGATAGTTTCAAAACCAATTAGCCATTGTTAAAAGAGAGGAAGCTTACGGTCATGGAATTTCTTCATGCATGGTAGGTTTTCAAGCCCTATTTTTATTGATTTTTATGTTTTTGAGCTAGTATTAGCTTAATCTAGCTAGCCTGGGGGTTAATTTACAAGATTGTTAAAGGTTGAGGGACTTACCATGATTGCTTTTGAATGTGTTTTGATGTTAGTTGATAGATTATCAATCTTAGTTGTTAAACAAACTTGTTTTGTTAAGTGATTTTTGATGAATTTTTAGATTAGTGATTAAATTATTGAAAGTGTAAATCCATGAATTTTATTGTGAAATGTTAGTAATTATAGGCTGTCTAAGGTCCCTAGTAGAATTGGTTAACATGGGTTTAGGTTAAATTGGTTAAATTTCAAGTTATGAACTTAAGGCCTAAATTGTGAAAAATTAAAATATTAGGAGTAATTTCATAATTTTACATAAATATGAATTATTGATTGAATTGAATACTTGAAGTACTTAATTGAATGAAATTATCTATTTAGATCAAGATAAACAACAATCAGATTTAAATTGAGGAAAAGTGAAAGTTTGAATTAGTTTTCAACCCTAATTCTATGACTATAGTTATCGAGGTAAGTTCGTATTAATTATAATTGTATTAATGTTAGTTAAATTGATTATCTATTATATTGTCTTAGTTATAATGGACTTGAATATACATGTATCGATGCTTTGAATAATTGACGGATAAATGATCCCGGTTGAACCTTAAGAATTCTTAGGATACGAATGACATGTCATTAGGGATTTCATGTTTCGGATGCTGGTCTTGAATGTCCTACCGATGGTTGAGGTCCTGCATTTGTTGCAAATTCTCCACAGCTTGTGTAAGCAACATCATGTAGCTAACATTCTGACACACAGGTCGTGTGAGCAGGCCCATTTCACAGCTCGTGTGAGCACTATTGAAAAGGAAATGTGACGGTTATATGGAAAGACACATTATGTGTAACAGCCTGGTTTATACCCTAGTCAGAATAGTGGTTTTGGGACCACAAATCCAAGGTCAGAGAAACAATTTAATATTATTTTTGATGTTTATGGCATGTGATAAAATATGTGTGAAAGTTCTGTGTGAAAATTTTATCGTTTGTGTGCCAATTTGTGAAAAAGGACCAAATCGCGTAAAATGCAAAAGCTATGTGCTAGTAGTTAAAAGTGCTTAAATGCTATGTCTTATTAAAAGAGAGGTCCTTACATTGTTATTACACCATTAATAGCTTGTGTTGAAACCATTTTTTTAAAAAAAAAAAACCGAGGGTCGACTTTGTAATTTTGAAAACGAAGAAAAGGGGAGTCGCCACCAATCCTTTTTTATGAGGTGTGATCGGGTCACCTCGTAATTCAATCATTTTAATAAAAGTTTAAATTTACTAAAACGATGATTTTTGGTCTACGAAATCTAGAAAACGGGTTCGGGAGTCGGTTACGTACGAGGAAGGATTAGCACCCTCGATACGCCCAAAAATTGGTACCTAGTTGATTAATTGATGTCTTTAATATCGAAAATTAAAAATTTGAATAAATTTTAAAAATACGATCCTTTGTTATAAAATTGAAAATTTTCGAAAACAGGGCATATTTCGTGTTAATCGAGAAAAAGAATTACGTCCCGTAAGTTAGGACACAATGTCTTAAATTCCCGATACGAGAACAAACGCCGAAAAATTTATTTATTTTGAAAAGTATTCGATTATTTCAGTTTTAGAAAGAAATCATATTCCGTAAGTTAGAATACGATCTTTTCGCAACTCCCGAGATTATTAAAAATGTTTTAAAAACGTTCGTGATTCGGATTTATCGAGAAAATCAGAACCCCGTAAGTTAGGGTATGACCTTTCGAATCTCGAAATACGAAATTTTGCTGATTTTAAAAAATTTTAAGTAACGGGTAAAGATTAATGTAACGTAAATTGGTTGTAAAATGAAAACAATAATGATACAAATATGCATGATGAAAGAATAATAAATGTATTAATGTGAATAACAATAATAAGGACGAAAATAAAATAAAATAAACAAGTAAAAAACGAAAAGAAAAGAAAAGTAATAAATACAAAGAGAAAATATAATTATAATAGTAGTAATAATAATAAAAATAATAGCAATAATAATAGTAAAGAAAATAATAATAATAGTAACAAAAATAATAATAGTAATGATAATAATAATAATAAATAGTAATAATAATAGTAAAATAAAGAAATAAAAAAAAAATAATAATAATAATAAAATAATAATAATAATAATAATAATAATATGAATAATAAATTAATTAATTTTAATAATAAAATAGCTAAATAACTAAGAAAGGACTAAATTGAATTTAAAACAGAAGTTCGGGGCAAAGCTGAAAATAAATAAAAAGAAAAAGGACCCCATTGAACGCGCGAATAACAAGGAGGGACTAAAAGAGAAATTTTCCCTTCTTCTCCAAAACGCACGGCATCAGGGAGGACCAAATTGAAAACCGAAATAAATTATTGGGCAAAATTAAAAATAAAATAAACTTAATTGCAAAACCATAAAAAAACGGAAGAGCTAAAAGCGCAATTAGCCATTTCATTAAAAATGCGCAGATCCTTGGCCGGGGCGGGTCGGGCCAGGGCAAAATGACTTAATCAAAAAAAAATAAAATCATTTTCATCAGTTTTAAAAAAAAACAACCCCCTTTTTCTTCTCTCTGGAGGGCCCGAGAGCCGGTGGGATTTCGGCAAGTCACCGCCGTGCCTCCGCCGTCGGCGACCGCCGTACACGAGGCGCTCAAGGTAAATTTTTTTCCTTTTTTATATATTTTTTAATACGTATATATGAAGAAATAGATTCAAAAATAGGAAAATAATAAAAAAAGAAACCTTAGCAACGATTCGATTCTCTCTTCAACTGCTGGTTGTTTTTTGATTGTTTGGTGAGTTTGAATCTGTCTTTTACATTTGATAAAAATCCGAAAAAAAGAAGAGAAGAATACATTGGGTTTTTCATGGCTTATATAGGCATTTTTACACTTGTTTTCTATATTCTATACTGTCTTTTCTGCTTTTTGATCCTTGCAGGTGCAAGTGGCGGTGCCATGACAGTGGCGGTGGCAGTAGGCGGCGCAGAGGGCAGGGGTCAAAAGACCTAGGTGTGGCGCACCTAGGGTTTGTTGTTTTTTTTTTGTTTTGTTTCTGATTTGGGTTTGTAGTGGGCTAGGATTAGATTGGGTTGTAATGGGTTTAGTAATTTGGGTTTGTTTGGTTTGGGTTATTAATTGTTGTTGGGTTTTGTTGGGCTGTAAATGGACAGTTTTATTGGGCCTGGGCAAATTGGGCTGTTCACAGCTGCCACTCTTTGCTCATTATCGTGTAACGGGAATGGAGCAAAGACTTTTAGGAAAGACCAATTTTACCCGGTCTTGTTGAGTCTCGACTTGCTTTGGTGCCTCTCTTCTTCAAGTAGCTTCATTCCAGTCCACTGAATCTTGTTGCTTTGATCCACTCCACCACCACTTTAGGGAGATAGGACCTTGTAGCTTCAATCTACTCCGCTGCAACTTCAGGGATATGAGATTTGTAACTTGTAGCTTCAATCTGCTCCACTGTAACTTCAGGGATATGAGATTTGTAACTTGTAGCTTCAATCTGCACCACTGCAACTTCAAGGAGATAAGATTCGCTATCTTCAGTCTGCTCTACTGCAACTTCAGGGAGACAAGATTTGTGGTTTCAATCTGCTCCACTGCAACTTCAGGGAGATAAAATTTGTGGTTTTAGTCTGCTCCACTACAACTTCAGGGAGATAAGACTTGCTATGGTAAATTCAATCCGACCTACTGCAACTTCAGAGGTATAGGATTCGTCGTTTTAATCTGCTCCCCTGCAACTTTAGAGAGATAGGGTTAACTGTCTTTAGTCTGCTCCACTGCAACTTTAGGGAGATAAGATTAGTGACTTCAACCTGCTCCACTGCAACTTTAGGGAGATAAGACTAGTGACTTCAACCTGCTCCACTGCAACTTCAGGGAGATAATGTTTGTTTTGATCTGCTCTACTGCAACTTCAGCGAGATAAGATTTGTAATTTATAGCTTTAATCTATTCCACTACAACATCAAGGGAAATAAGATTCGCTATCTTCAGTCTGCTCCGCTGCAACTTCAGGGAGATAAGGCTGGTGGTTTCAATCTGCTCCACTGCAACTTCAGGAAGATAATATCCGCCATAATTTGTAGCTTTAATATGTTCCACTGCAACGGCAGGGAAATAAGATTCGCTATCTTCAGTCTGCTCCGCTGACAACTTTAGAAGATAAGGCTAGTGGCTTCAATCTGCTCCACTGCAACTTCAGGAAGATAAGATTCGCCATCTTCGATCTACTCCACTGCAACTTCAAGGATATAAGATCTACAAATTCAATCTGCTCCACCGCTGCTTCAGGGAGATTAGATTTGTGGATTCACCGATCTTGCTACACCGTCTTCTGAGGGACATGACGTGTAGAATCGATTTTATGGGCCTATGCTTATGCCAAATGATTAGGATTTCATGATCAGAATGAATCAAATATTCCTAACTAGATGTGTATGAATGATATTTGCATGAATGCATGAGAATGATCCCTTTTTAATGTTTGGGATCTCATTGCTCGTTGTTTATCAAGGTTCTATCACTGACGCAATATCCTGTCTTCTTGTTCAGCTAATATCTTTGACAGAAAATTCGAAGAAATAGCCATAATTTAGACTATTCTTTTTCAAATATTTCCAACCCTTAGGTTTGATGAGTTTTAAATAATAGTCCTGTTTCAGGTTCTTGTACTATTTAGAAGCTTCCAGAGTAATATGCAGAACTCTTTTTTTGTGAAAGTATTATTAGTCCATTAATCGTTATTTCAATGCAAAATGCTTGAAAAAGTTCATAATGATGGACAAAGATGAAATTTATCAGGAACAAAATCTGAAAAGAATGAATTAATCAAAAAAAGCAAACATTGCTGGAATATAAAATAGGTGAGAGGAAAAATAAGTGCCCCAGATATCGCAGCTTGAGCTTCTCTGTACAAACTTCTTGAGGACCGTTTTGAGTTCAACATATGTTTAGGAGATCAAGAGTACTTTGTCGATGCCCCAAAATGTAGCATACCTCCTCCTTGTTAATTCAGGCATAGTAAGACTACCGCATACCCCAACTTCGATCAAAATTTGAACTGCCCTTTTCTTGGGTTTTCAATTCAAAACCCATTTGGTCTCAAAGCGCCCTGTGCGAGTTTTCCGCCTTGGCCTCTCCTATTTTTTTTCAAGTGAAGTATTTCTTGACTGAGTCTGAATTCACTAGATTAGGCAAAGTCTTGCCATCCATTTCAGTTAATATCAATGCGCCTCCAGAAAAGGCCTTCTTTACCACATAATGTCCTTCCCAGTTTGGCATCCACTTTCCTCTGAAGTCCTTTTGTATGGGAAGGATCTTCTTCAATACTGTAACACCCCAAACCCGGCCTAGTAGTTAGGCCCGAATCTGGCGTGCCACATTGAGGTGCTTTTCAAAAACCAAGTTTTTTTTGTAGAGAACCTTTATTGTGAATAAAATCCCAATTACAACAGTTTATTACTAATATTATTCGAGATTTATTAATGAGTTATTACCCTCAAAACCTAGTTCATTGCGGAAGCTTAATTTAAAACAATTGACTTATAAAAACGTGATATTTACAATTTTGTTGCGAAAGCGTGGTGTTTTGAAAACATATATTGTTTTGGAAAATCGCGATTCAATGTTTAGCAGTTTTAAAATATAATAAGCTAAAAATTCCAAATTAAAAACCAGAATTTAAGAGAGGCCTTATTACAACCCAAATAGAAAACGATTTAAATAAAGTAGAATAAAATACTAAAATTTAAGTTTGCTCGTAGTGTGGCCACCTCCGAGTCCTCCAAGACGTCGAACCGCCTCACCGAGGATTACCTAAGAAAAATTAAAAAGGGGGTGAGTTTACGAAAACTCAGTTAATGTAATTCCCTTACGAACAAAATCTGTAAGAACATGCATCAAAACAATTCGGGCCCAAGCCCATTAAAGTAATAATGGCAATTGGACATTAGCCCAAAATAGCCTCGGTTGGGCCTTAACCCAAGTCAAATGTCACATGTCATACATATAAATCGGGCCCTAAGCCCATCTCAGATAATATAATCCGGATATGCAATGCGATAATGCTCATACCAACCACGCACTCCGTCTCTGTCCAACCCTACACTCTTGTGGGGATTTAATCGACCCACCCATCCCTACACTCCTTATGTAGCACCGGTTGCGGCACTAACTTATCGGTGCAAAGATAGCTCGCTCGGTGGCTAAAAAGCCTTGATGAGCGGTATTACAATTGGCACAAAGCCATCGATGATCAGATTATATTTGGCACTTAGCCATCGCGACGGTAATATAATCGGCACACAGCCTTGGGTAAATATGATCGACACAGAGTCATCGATATATAAGTTAGGCACATAGCCACGGTAAATACGATTGGCACAAAGCCATAATATCGGCACAGAGCCTTTGGTATTGGCACAAAGCCCATAATTACGGCACGAAGCCATATTAATGGCACACAACCCTCGATAACATTATCGGTGCGACATGGTCGCTCGGTGGCTAAAAACACCATGGTGGCTATAAAGCCTTCGGTGGATCCACGTCATCATCAAGCGACGATGCGATCCTATTAGCACTTCCTCCGTATTAATAATCCCAACCCCATGCAATATGTCGTGTATGTCATGCTCAATCATTACACGTGTATGCAAAATGGCCATGCTTAGTAACAATTATTTAAACATGTAATAAAAGCATATCAGTCATACAACCACAGCCAAATTAGTCCACTCATTGCACAAGTCGATCATTTACCTATAAGGGCAAATCAGTCATTTTACCCTATAAGGGTATTCCGGTAATTCTACCCTACAGGGGTAGTTCGGTAATTCTACTCATAACCAATCCATGTATGCAACGCATCTCAAACATAATCAATCATACAATTAACACATACAACGCTAGTACTACCACGAGGGTACAACGGCCATTTTGTTATTTAGGGGTAAAACGGTAATTTTGTAAATCAAGGGTATTTCAGTAATTTTGTAAACCAAGGGTATTTCAGTAATTTTGTAAACCAAAGGTATTTCGGTAATTTTGTAAACCAAGGGTATTTTAGTAATTTTGTAAACCAAAGGTATTTCAGTAATTTCGCACCTGCAATGGCCTTTCCAAAGGCCTAATGTCACCTCGAGCGACTCAACTACCATTTTCGGTCGTACCGGACTATTGGGCCTAAAACCCAATATCGGCCCATTCGGGCCCACACGCTTGTGTGGCCCACCTAACACAAATCTAGCCACGTATATGAGATTCACCTAGTCTAATTCACTATATACTACACCATCCTAGATTTTATTCAATTGGGCCCACTTCGGCCCATCGTGGCCCAAGCAGCCTCAACCCGCAAGAATACTACTGATGGCCTCAACTCTCGCGTCGAAGCCCCACACGTGCATTTGCACGCTCGTGTGGCTACTATTTCTCTGACCGGTAATTCGACATTTGCCGCTCTACAACTAGAGTAGAGAGAGTTACACACCTGATAGAAATCTAGTGCTAATCCGCGCTCTGACCACTCCTGTGCCCAAACACCCTCCAAGGTATCCTTCCTCCTATCGTAGAATGCTCTATATATAGCTAGCTTCTCACCTTCCTTCTTTGTATCTTTCCGATGTGGGATCCCTTCACAAGAGATTTTAAATCCAACTCAAACTCTTGCCAGTCCAATTCGCAAAATAAATACTCCTTGCTTTTCATGAGATTCGAACCTGTGCTCCCTTCAATAGTTCAACACGCCACTTGCCACCAAGCCACAAGCTCCTCTTGTGTCTTAAACCATGCGCAACTAAATATAAATCTATAGCCAAATTCTAAAGTCCATTTAAAAAGAAAACCAAAACGCAAGAACCAAGACTTGAACCTTGGACCTCCTTCCTTCCTTGTGGCGTCACCCCCTTGTCTCTTATGTGGCGTCACTTTGCCACTACACCACACACTCCACTTGTGTCATTTTTCTCCACATTTTATTCTTAAAGCCTACCTACCAACTCCCAGGGTTTTTTTCACCTAAAACCAAAATTTTCCTAAAGCTCAAGTTTAATCCCGGGACTTCATAGAAGCCCCCTAACCTTCCAAAATCACTCACCTAATAGGTCCAACAAGCCGTTCTCTTATTCTCAAAAATTTTAAACGCTACTACGCCCAAGGCCCATTGGGCCCAATCCTACTAGGCCCAACTTTGGGATGTTACAAATCTACCCCCTTAAAGAAATTTCGTCCTCAAAATTTCCAGCTAACAGGGTAGTCGTGTAACAACTACCCAACTACGCTACTGCATTGCATCTCGATTCTAATATCCCTATCACATTTTAACTAAAATTTGGAACTCCCTACACATACTCAAAACACCTAACCATTAAAGCAGACATATATCTTATACGCAACCAATTTCTATATCCAAACATCACATCCAAACAAAACACATACAAAATAAATACCAAAAATACACCATTACAAAGACATAACAGAGTATAAGGCCAGAAACTTACGGATTCGGACAGAGACTCGGTGTACCACACTTTCAAAAATCGATCAATACAATTTCGAACTTTAAATATTTTCAAGCCTTTTTGAAATAATACTTTCAAAATTCAATTTTGAAAACCCAATCCACAGCCGAGTTTTGCAACCTAGGCTCTGATACCACTAAATGTAACACCCCAAACCCAGCCTAGTAGTTAGGCCCGAATCTGGCGTGCCACATTGATGTGCTTTTCAAAAACCAAGTTTTTTTTGTAGAGAACCTTTATTGTGAATAAAATCCCAGTTATAACAGTTTATTACTAATATTATTCGAGATTTATTAATGAGTTATTACCCTCAAAACCTAGTTCGTTGCAAAAGCATAATTTAAAACAATTGACTTATGAAAACGTGATATTTACAATTTTGTTGCGAAAAGCGTGGTGTTTTGAAAATGTATATTGTTTTGGAAAATCGCGATTCAATGTTTAGCAGTTTTAAAATATAATAAGCTAAAAATTCCAAATTAAAAACCAGAATTTAAGGGAGGCCTTATTACAACCCAAATAGAAAACGATTTAAATAAAGTAGAATAAAATACTAAAATTTAAGCTACTCGTAGTGTGGCCACCTCCGAGTCCTCCAGTACATCGAACCGCCTATTGAGGATTACCTAAGAAAAATTAAAAAGAGGGGGTGAGTTTACGAAAACTCAGTGTGTAATTCCCCTTACGAACAAAATCTGTAAGAACATGCATCAAAATAATTCGGGCCCAAGCCCATTAAAGTAACGGTGGCAATTGGGCATTAGCCCAAAATAGCCTCAGTTGGGCCTTAACCCAAGTCAAATGTCACATGTCATACATATAAATCGGGGCCTAAGCCCACCTCAGTAATATAATCCAGATATGCAATGCGTTAATGCCCATACCAACCCTGCACTCCGTTTCCTGTCCAACCCTACACTCCTGTGGGGATTTAATCGACCCATCCATCCCTACACTCCTTATGTAGCACCGGTTACGGCACTAACTTATCGGTGCAGCATAGCTGCTTGATGGCTAAAAAGCCTTCAGTAGCGGTATTACAATTGGCACAAAGCCATCAGTGACTCTATTATATTTGGCACTTAGCCATCAGCGACGGTAATATAATCGGCACACAGCCTTAGGTAAATATGATCGACACAGAGTCATAGATATATAAGTTAGGCATATAGCCACGGTAAATATGATTGGCACAAAGCCATAATATCGGCACAGAGCCTTCGGTATTGGCACAAAGCCCATAATTACGACGCGAAGCCATATTAATGGCACACACGACCCTCGATAACATTATCGGTGCGGCATGGTCGCTTCTCGGTGGCTAAAAAACTGCGGTGGCTATAAAGCCTTGGTGGATCCACAGTCGTTAAGCGACGATGCGATCCTATTAGCACTTCCTCCGTATTAATAATCCCAACCCCATGCAATATATCGTGTATGTCATGCTCAATCATTACGCGTGTATGCAAAATGGCCATGCTCAGTAACAATTATTTAAACATGTAATAAAAGCATATCACTCATACAACCACAGCCAAATTAGTCCACTCATTGCACAAGTCGATCATTTACCTACAAGGGCAAATTAGTCATTTTACCCTATAAGGGTATTCCGGTAATTCTACCCTACAGGGGTAGTTCAGTAATTCTACTCATAACCAATCCATGTATGCAACGCATCTCAAACATAATCAATCGTACAATTAACACATACAACGCTAGTACTACCACGAAGGTACAACGGTCATTTTATCGTTAAGGGGTAAAATGGTAATTTTGTAAACCAAGGGTATTTCAGTAATTTTGTAAACCAAGGGTATTTCAGTAATTTCACAAACCAGGGGTATTTCGGTAATTTCACTAACCGGGGGTATTTCGGTAATTTTACAAACTAGGGGTATTTCGGTAATTTTACAAACCAGGGGTATTTCGGTAATTTTGTAAACCGGGTGTATTTCGGTAATTTTGCAAAGTAGGGGTATTTTGGTAATTTTGTAAACCAAGGGTATTTTAGTAAATTTGTAAATCAAAGGTATTGCAGTAATTTTGTAAACCAAGGTATTTCAAGTAATTTTGTAAACCAAGGGTATTTCAAAGCATTCAAGACTTTTTGCAATGGCCTTTCCAAAGGCCTAATGTCACCTCGAGTGACTCAACTACCATTTTCTGGTCGTACGCACTATTGGGCCTAAAACTCGATTTCGGCCATTCGCCCACACGCTCGTGTGGCCCACCTAACACAAATCTAGCCACGTATATAAGATTCACCTAGTCTAGTTCACTATATACTACACCATCATACATTTTATTCAATTGGGCCCACGGGCCCATTGGGCCCACTTCGACCCATCGTGGCCCAAGCGACCTCAACCCACAAGAATACTACGATGGCCTCAACTATCGCGTCGAAGCCCCACACGCGCGTCGCGACGCTCGCAGTAACTACTATTGCCGTGGACCGCAATTCGGCATTTGCCGCTCTACAACTAGAGTAGAGAGAGTTACACACCGATAGGAATCGGTGCTAATCCGCGCTCCGACCACTCCTGTGTCCAAACGCCTCCAAGGTATCCTTCCCCTATCATAGAATGCTCTATATATAGCTAGCTTCTCACCTTCCTTCTTTGTATCATTCCGATGTGGGATCCCTTCGCCAAGTGAGTTTAAATCCAACTCAAACTCTTGCCGTCCAATTTGCAAAATAAATACTCCATTGCTTTTCATGAGATTCGAACCCAGGCTCCCTTCAATAGTTCAACACGCCACTTTCCACCAAGCCACAAGCTCCTCTTGTGTCTTAAACCATGCGCAACTAAATATAAATCTATATCCAAATTCTAAAGTCCATTTAAAAAGAAAACCAAAACGCAAGAGCCAAGACTTGAACCTTGGACCTCCTTCCTTCCTTGTGGCGTCACCCCCTTGTCTCTTATATGGCGTCACTTTGCCACTACACCACACAATCCACTTGTGTCATTTTTCTTCACATTTTATTCTTAAAGCCTACCTACCAACTCCCAGGGTTTTTTTCACCTAAAACCAAAATTTTCCTAAAGCTCAAGTTTAATCCCGGGACTTCATAGAAGCCCCCTAACCTTCTAAAATCACTTACCTAATAGGTCCAACAAGCCGTTCTCTTGTTCTCAAAAATTTTAAATGCTACTACGCCCAAGGCCCATTGGGCCCAATCCTACTAGGCCCAACTTTGGAATGTTACAAATACCAAGTCCCCCTCATGGAATTCTCTGGGGCAAACTTTTTTGTTGTAAACTCGCTTCATTTGTTTATGGTACATTTGACCATGACAGATAGCTTTCAGCCTTTTTTCTTCGATCAAATTTAACTGATCATATCGGGCTTGGATCCATTCTGCCTCATCTAACTTCAGCTCTGACAAGACTCGAAGGGAAGGAATCTCAACTTCGATGGGTAAAACTACCTCCATTCCATAGACCAATGAGAAAGGAGTTGCCCCGGTAGAGGTCCTGACTGATGTTCGATAAGCATAAGGAGCAAATGGTAACTTCTCATGCCAGTCTTTATAAGTCTCAGTCATTTTTCCCATAATCCTCTTGATATTCTTGTTAGCCGCCTCGACTGCACCATTCATTTTTGGGCGATATGGTGACGAGTTGTGGTGTGTAATTTTGAACTGACTGCAGACCTCTGCTATTGTGCTGTTGTTCAAATTCAACGCATTGTCCGATATGATCCTTTCTGGCATTCCATACCGGCATATGATTTCTTTCTTTAAGAACCTACTGACTACTGCCTTTGTGACATTGGCATATGAAGCGGCTTCTACCCACTTGGTGAAGTAGTCGATGACCGCAAAGATGAATTGATGCTCATTTGAAGCTTTTGGCAAGATCGGTCCAATGACATCCATGCCCCACATAGAGAAAGGCCATGGAGAAGTTATAACATGAAGATGTGAAGGAGGCACGTGAATCTTGTCCCCATAAATTTGGCACTTATGGCACTTCTTGGCATAATTGATGCAATCCCCTTCCATGGTGGACCAATAATACCCGAACCTTATGATTTGTCTGGCCATTGTAAAACCATTAGCATGTGTTCCGCAGACACCCTCATGGATTTCTTCTAGGATTTTCTTATCCTCGACAGCGTCCACACATCTTAATAACACCTGATCATTTCTTCTTTTATATAGGATCTCCCCATTTAAGACGTAATCACTGGCCAGCCTTCTCAATGTTCTTTTGTCATTCTCGGTTGCTTGCACAGGGTATTCACGATTCTTCACATATCACAGTATATCGTGATACCAAGGATGATCATCTTTTTCTTCCTCTTCATTGATGTTGTAGCAGTGAGCCGGAGCCTCGTAAATACTCATCTGGATAGGCTTCATATCCTCTTGTTTATTTACTCTGATCATAGAAGCTAATGTAGCCAAAGCGTCAGCCATTCTGGTTTTCATCTCGCGGGAGGTAATAGAAGGTGATATCATCGAACTCCTTAATTAATTCCAGAACTAGCTTTCGATAATTGATCAATTTGGGGTCTCTTGTTTCCCATTCACCTTTAAGCTGATAGATCACTAGTGCTGAATCCCCATACACATCTACCACTTTGATTTTGCGTTCTATGGCTGCATGGATTCCCATGATACATGCTTCGTACTCTGCCATATTATTTGTGCAATCAAAATCCAATTTGTAAGTAAATGGATAATGATATCCATTTGGGTATATCAGGACTGCCCAAATTTCGTTGCCAACAGCGTTTGATGCTCCGTCAAAGTTTAGTTTCCAAGGACGATCTTCTGGAGCGTCTTCTTCGGCGGTTGCCACATACATTAGATCCTCATTTGGGAAGTCAAAGTTCAAAGGTTCATAATCTTCTAGAGCTCTACTAGCTAGAAAAATCAGCTATTGCGCTCCCTTTTACAGCCTTCTGATTCACATAGACTATGTCAAATTCAGAAAGTAGAATTTTCCATCGGGCCATCCTTCCATTCAAAGCGGTTGACTCCATCATATACTTTAGAGGGTGTAGTTTCGAGATTAGCCAAGTCGTATGGTACAACATGTACTGTCTCAGTCTCCGAGTTGTCTAGATCAATGCGCAACATAACTTTTCAATTGACGAGTATCTCATCTCACACTCAGTGAATTTCTTACTGAGGTAGTATATCACCCTTTCTTTCTTTCCTGACTCATCGTGTTGGCCAAGCACACATCCCATAGAATTATCAAATACTATCAAATATAGAATCAATGGCTTATCTAGACTAGGCGGTGTCAGCACTAGGGCATTAGACAGGTATTGTTTTACCTTGTCAAAGGTTTTTTGGCATTCATCATCCCATACGCCTGGATTGTGTTTCTTAAAAAGATGGAGTATGGGGTCACATTTCTCAGTTAGTTGTGAAATGAACCTGGCAATGTAATTTAATCTTCCTAGGAAACCTCGAACTTCTTTTTGAGTGCGCGGCAGAGGCAATTCTTGTATAGCCTTGACTTTGTCTAGGTCAATCTCAATCCATTTTTCACTGACTACGAATCCTAGTAGTTTCCCTGACCTGGCCCCGAAGGTACATTTTGCTGGATTAAGCTTTAGCTGAAATTTCCTCAACCTCAAGAATAATTTCCTTAAGACTTGCACATGCTTCTCTTCAGTTTGGGATTTGGCGATCATATCGTCGACATAAACTTCAATTTCTTTGTGCATCATATCATGGAACAGGGTTACCATGGCTCTCTGATATGTCACTCCCGCATTTTTCAGTCCAAATGGCATCACCTTATAGCAAAACGTTCCCCACATGGTTACAAATATGGTCTTATCCATGTCTTTAGGATGCATCTTTATCTGGTTGTATCCTGAGAAGCCATCCATGAAGGAGAACAGTGAATAACCCGCCGTATTGTCCACTAAGGTGTCGATGTAAGGTAACGGGAAATTGTCTTTCGGGCTAGCCTTATTCAGATCCCTGTAGTCTACACACATTTGTACTTTCCTATCTTTCTCACGGACGGGGACGATATTGGCTACCCACTCCGAGTATTTAACCATTTGCAGGAAACCAGTGTCAAATTGCTTCTTGACCTCTTCTTTTATTTTCAGCAGAACATCTGGCCTCATCCTTCGAAGTTTTTATTGGACTGGCTTGCACTCCTCTTTTATGGGCAGCCGGTGCACCACGATATCAGTGCTTAGCCCGGGCATATCTTGATACGACCATGCAAAGACATCTTTGAATTCTTGGAGTAACTCAATGAGGTCTCGCTTTGTCTCCGCGATAATACAAGTTCCGATCTTCACTTCTTTTTTTTCTTGTCCGTCTCCCAGGTTCACTATTTCTACTGATTTTTTGTGAGGTAGGATTTGTTTCTCTTCTTGTTCAACCATCCTTAACAAATCAGGAGACAAGTCACAATCCCTGTCATCTTCAAAGTCCTGAGATCCCTCTAGACACATATCTCGCTCAAAAGGATATTTTGGATCGGTAGCAACGTCGCTCATGTCGTTGATATCTGGAGACCTGTTGTAGGTACGAAGGAAGACCCAAAGACAAATGAATCTAAGAATAAATATTTATGTGGTATGAATATGAATGAAATGAAGAAATAAAAGAATATTTGCTCAGAATGGGACACAAAAATGCATTTTTCATTCAAATAAAGATGTTGGCCATAAGCCTATTTCACAAAAGGATTCTTATTGCTTCTAGGCTTAAAGCAATAAGCGTGTTTTGAACATTACTCTAAATTAGCTCTAAAAACTACAGGAATCTCTTCTGCAGTCCAATTGTTCAGAACACTTCCAGGCTTGTAAGGGCAAATGCCCGACAAGTTTTCTTCCACCATTCCCTCTTCAGATATGGCGTTGATGCTCAGATTTCCCATCATATTTTCAGTAATTTCCTTTCTTGCCATCTTTCGTTCAAGCTGGATAATTCCTCCTGATGCGAATGTTCTTAATATATGGGGGAAGGTCATTGGTTCCCAGTTGACCTCTACCCTGCGTAATCGCGCTCTTCTTCTCTCCTGCTTCTTCTCCAACTCCTTCTTCCTTTGCTTCGCATCTGGCTTATACCCCAAGCCAAAACGATCCCGTTTGTCAGTCAAGATTAGTACTTTGACCCGTCCATAGAGGTATTTTCTGAGTCCCTTTCCAGGCAATGCTCCTTTTCCCACAGTCAGTTGTAAGCTCATCCTCGTAGCTTTGGATATTTCGGGCATTGGGATCTTGCTTCCCTCGACAATGAAGGTTGTATTCACAAATTTTAGCGACCGAAAGGAATATTCTATCACCTCACCATCAGCTTCTATGTATGGCGCATCACTTGTAACGGACGCAATAATATCTTCTTTCGCATTTATCGTTATTAGTCAGCCCTCTATTACCAACTTTAGCTTTTAGTGCAGTGATGATGGTACCGCCCCTGCTGAATGAATCCACGGCCTCCCCAATAGGCAAATGTAAGAAGGCTTGATGTCCATCACTAAGAAGTCTACCTTGTATATGTTTGAACTGATCAAGAGAGGTATCTCAATCCTCCCCATTACCTTCCTTTCAGTTCCATCGAATGCCCTCACTATGTTTTGGCATGTCTTCATGTGAGAACTGTCTACATGCAACCTGTTCAATGTGGACAGAGGCAATACATTCAGTGCTGATCCATTGTCAATCAATACCCTGGGTAATGTATACCCCTTGCAGTGGATGGTTATGTGCAGAGCTTTAGTGGATCCCATGCCCCCCGACGGTATTTCATCATCATTAAAGAAGATAAAATTATCGGCGCTTATGTTGTTGGCAAGACGGTCTAGCTTGTGTATAGAAATATCATCAGCAACGTAGGTTTTGTTTAACACCTTCATTAGCGCGTTACGGTGTGTCTCCAAGTTCAAGAGTAAAGCCAGTATCGATGTGCGAGCTGGCTGCTTGTGTAATTGTTCCACGACACTATACTCACTGTGTTTTAGGAATTTCAAGAATTCCTTAGCTTCTTTCTTATTTACTTGCTCATTAACAGGTAGTTCTGGCTTCTCTTTCCTTTGTTTGATCGCTAAGGATTTTCCTTTAACAAGTTCGACTTTTGTATTTGGAGTATCATAGCGCCTTCCGCTGCGTGTATAGACACCCATGTCTGGACCTTCTTCTGATACGTTAACCGGTTTTCCTCTCCCGGGATTGTCACATTGCAGTCATTGTTCCAAGGTACCCTTTTGCTGTATTTATAAGGAAAAACAACGAGTTTTTGGATTACGACTCTAGGTGCAATTTGTGCTCCAGCTTCATTGATTCTTGGTCGTGTGATGATTACCACCGGACGATTGGCCCCATAGACCTTTTCTGTCGACCCTCCTTCTGAGGAGCACACCTTTTCTTCTTTGGTATACTCAAAGAACTCTAGCTCCTTGTTGTCCATTAGACCCTGTACTAAGGCCCTGAATTCACTACATTTCTGAATCTCATGATCTTCTTCATCATGGAACTCACAATAATACCTTACTTCTCGGGACCTATTCCTCGAGTCTTGTGTGATTAGCCCCCTTTCCACCATTTTCTTCCAAACTTCTCTCAATGGGGTTTTCACCTCTACAATATACATCTTGATTTTCTTCCCCGCATTCTCGACTATCGCATTTACCCCATTATCAGCATGGTTGGGTAACGAATTTTCCACACCAGATGGCTCATCGAATTTTACAATGCCCATTTTAATGAGTCTTTCGACTAACTTTTTAAAAACGGTGCAGTTTTCTATCGAGTGTCCCATGATTCACGCATGGTATTCGCATTGGGAGTTTGCGTCGTACCATTTCGGGTATGGGGGTTGCATTGGTTTTAGGTAGAAAGGGGACACAACATGTGCATCAAATAAACTTTGGTACAACTCTCTGTACGTCATTGGAATAGGCGTAAACTGGAGTTTCTCTGTATTCTGCCTTGTGTTGGACTCTTGTCTTGGTTGGCCTTGATGGCTAGAGGTTACCGTTCTCGGTTGGTTCACAACGACTGGTTTTGAATAACCTGATAAACCATAATATATACATATTTTAATCCCACATTTGGCATACTTTTGGATGATTTATCCCTTGAATTGTGGAATTTGATGCTCCTAATCCTTTAATTTCATGTTTTATACTTAAGAGAGCATCAAAGGATGAAAGGAACAAGAAACGAGCCAAAAACGGGCAAAATGGGCTTACCTTAGAGACTCACACGGCCTGGACTATCACCCACGGCCGTGCATTTCGAGTAACAACCGAGACACGGCCTAGAACATCGTACATGGCCATATCACACGGCCGTGTGTGGCAAACAGGATTGACCACGACCAAGAGAGTCGACTACGGGCGTGTCACACGGGCATGTCCCTGCTATAGCCAAGATGAGTTTCATTTAGAATAGGATACTTGTGGGCCAAGAAAGACATTCCGAAGCTTATATAAACGCCCTAAGTATAACCTAAAAAGTGTCTTTTGATCGGGGCGGCTTGCAGAGGGTTGAACTCGTGGAATTACTCTAAGAAAGCCGGTTGATCCATCTCGAAGCCGAATCACACTCAAGATTAAAGATCCCCATTCAATTTCCTTCAGGGGTTTTAGGGTTTTCTTATGTTTTGTTATTTACTTTCTTCTCGAGATGTATTCTTTTATAATTATGAACTAAACCCTCAAATACCGAGGGGATGAAACCTAAGACGGATCTTGTTATTGTTTTCTCTCAATCAGTATGATAAATATTTGATTTGTTCTTAATTATGTGTTCTTAATTCTTGTTTTAATATTTCAGGATATTGGTTCAAGTATTGATGTACTTAGGCAGTGGAGCAAAAGTCCCTGTTTAAGAGTAGATCTAGCATAGTTAAGCGGAGTTGATCGCAACCCTAGAGATAGGATGACGAAAAATCATTTGGATTAGGGTCAAACCTAATATGGGAGTCCATAGATCGAGTTAATGCAACACTAGGGGTTTTAATTAGAAAGAGATTTCAATTAATCAACCTAGGGTTAGACGTTAGTAGCCTCAAAAGAGGTATTAATATAAGTTAGGAAATCCTACAGATCAAGTCAAGTGAATAAATCGTCTGGTTTAGAGTTAAATAACAAGTGAAGTCTAGGTGGATTCTTCCTCGGGTATTGTCTTAATCAACTGGTTTTTCCCAATTCACACTCTTCGTCTTAGCATCCTTAGTTTAGTAATTAGTTAGATAAACATCGATTCCCTCAATACTTAGGCTAAATAATAAAAAGATAGTAACTACTAGTACTCTTGGTCTTTGAGGGTACGATATTTCCGATCTTGCCATAGCTATACTACCGAACGATAGGTGCGCTTGCCTTATTCGTTGTCATAGTTAGTTTCGAGCAACGATCAAGTTTTTGGCGCCGTTGTCGGGGACTAAGATATTAGGAACACTTGATTTTTATTACTTTAGCCATTTTTATTTTTGCAATTAATTTTTATTTTATTTCTACTTTACTAATTTGTCTTTTTCCTTGCTTCTGGCAGGTATTCTAGTTTATGACTAGAAGAAACCCGACAGGACCTCTACTTTACGATAGTGATATAGAAGGAACCGTTCGCAGAAACCGAAGAGAAATTAGGCGAAGCCTACAATACACACAAGAAGAGTAAGAGGACGATATTAATAACACGGAAGAGATGGCTGATCCCCAGAATAATCCACTTCCTCCTGTGGTTGCCGAAAATCCTCCTCCTCGAACTATGTATGATTATGCTAAACCTAATTTAACAAGAACTGAATCAAGTATTGTTAGACCTGTTGTTGCTGCAAATAATTTTGAACTGAAACCTAACACTATACAGATGATTCAACAATTTGTTCAGTTTGGTGGTTTGCAGGATGAGGATCCTAACACACACTTAGCGAACTTTTTGGAATTATGCGATACGTTTAAAATTAATGGCGTTTCTGATGATGCCATTCGCCTTCGGTTATTTCCCTTTTCTTTAAGAAATAAAGCTAAACAGTGGTTGAACTCGTTACCACGAGGATCAATCACTACGTGGGAGCAAATGGCCGAAAAATTTTTGTTAAAATATTTTCCGCCGGCTAAAACGGCTAAGTTGAGGAATGATATCTCTTATTTTGTGCAGATGGATTTAGAGACACTTTACGATGCATGGGAGAGATATAAGGATTTATTGAGAAGGTGCCCTCATCATGGGTTACCATTATGGCTACAGGTTCAAACCTTCTATAACGGTGTGAACCCTCAACTAGGCACTTATTGATGCAAACACGGTGGAACCTTAAATAACAAAACACCTGAGGCTGCTTATGAATTCATTGAAGAGATGTCACTGAATAATTATCAGTGGCAAGTTATTAGAACAAAGCCAACGAAAGCTGCCAGTGTTTTTAACCTCGACGCAGTAACGATGCTATCAAATCAGGTAGAACTCTTAAGTAAGAAAATTGATGGTTTGTGTGGTTCCTCGCAGGTACATCCAGTGATGCAGTGCGATACAAATTAAGGAGGGTCAAACAATATAGAATACCCACCCTACAACCCGGGCATAGAAAACTAGCAGATGAACTATATGGGTAACAATTCTAGACCTCAAAATAACCCTTATAGTAACACTTATAATCCAGGGTGGAGGAACCATCCAAATTTCTCATGGGGAGGTCAAGGAAATCAAAGACAACAACCCCCTCTAGGCTTTCAACAGCAACCTTATCCACAAGAGAGAAAGCCAAACCTTGAGGAGATGCTAACAAAATTTATTGTGGTGTCAGAAACCCATTTTCAAAACGACGAGACAATGCTCAAAAATTAGCAGGCATCAATTCAATGGATCGAGAACCAGTTAGGTCAGCTAGCTAAGCTAATCTCAGAACGACCGCAAGGTTGCTTGCCAAGAAACACTGAGACTAACCCAAATGAGCAAATTCATGCCATTACTGATCACGATAGTGAAGGGTTAGTAGAATCCAAATCTGAGCCAAGGCAAGAACCCGGGGTAAATAAAGGTAAGGTTGAGGTAAGCCACGATACACGTAAACCTGTCATTAAAGAGTATACACCTCGAGTGCCATATCCCAGTGCAATGAAGAAAGACCACATAGAGGAACAATTTGGTAAATTTCTTAAAATTTTAAAGAAATTACATATTAACTTACCGTTTCTTGAAGCTATCTCGCAGATGCCAGATTCAAGGAAATTTTTAAAAGAGCTTCTGACAAACAAACGGAGGTTAGACGAGGCATCGCATGTGGAGCTAAACACAGTGTATTCAGCAATTCTACAAAACAAACTACCACGAAAATTAAAAGATCCAGGGAGTTTCACGATTCCTTGTTTAATTGGTAGTTTATCTATTGTTAACGCTTTAGCAGATCTAGGGGCAAGCATCAATGTCATGCCTTACAAACTGTTTAAACAACTAGGTCTAGGGAAACCCAAACAAACTAGGATGGGCATTCAATTACCTGATAAAACCATTAGAGTTCCTAGGGGTATAATCGAAGATGTGCTAGTAAAAGTTGATAAATTTATATTCCCAGTAGACTTTGTTGTTTTAGACATGGATGAGGACAATAATATTCCTTTAATCCTAGGAAGACCCTTTTTAGCAACTGCTAGAACTAAAATTGATGTTGGTACAGGAGAACTCACACTTCGTGTAGGTGACGAAACGATCACTCTTCAGGCTCTTGACTCGGCTAGGATGTCAAGTGAAAAAGGTGAGAACATAAATTCTATTGATAACCAATTGGTTTAACCTTCTTTTCAGGAAGCACCGCGGAAGTACACATCTGAGCCAGATCCTAGATCTCATGCAAACAAGGAAGTAATTCATGACAAACGAAGGCTTCAGGTCGAGGAACTAGACGAGTGGAAGACACATTTCAAGGAGAAACTAGGAACACACGAAGCAAAACCGAGGGAACCCCCGAACGAGCTTATAGGAACAACAAATCACTTTAAAATAGGAGATCAGGTATTGTTAGATAAGATAGACCCTCGAATCGTCGTTTCAAACCATAATACAAACGAATAAATACTTTTTACAGTACTGAATGTCTTCCCATACAGAACAGTCGAGGTAACTAATCCTAAGTTCGACACTTTTAAGGTAAACACTACTCGACTCAAACCATATATTGTTAGAATTGATAGCAGGAAAGATGAGCTTCAACTCCTCAAACAACCATGACTATGCGAATGAAAGGTAAGTCTAGCTTAGACTTTAAACAAGCGCTTCTCGGGAGGCAACCTGAGCACTAACCCCTTTAATTTTTCATATCTTTAATTTTTAGCACCTGACTAAAAACTAACCAAGTTAAATAAAGCGTAGGTTTCCGTACCACACGGCCTTGCACACGGGCGTGGCCGTGGCCGTGTGGACATCACGGATTTGTACATTGGCGTGGCAGAGATTGTACGAACCAAGGACGAAAAATCCCTGGAAACACAAAATTTTATATACTTTTTCATGCCTTTTTTGACCCAAATTCATGTGGTTTCGAGTAAATTCTTGTCGAAAAATAATTAAATATTATAAAATAATTAAATTGTGCTAAAAATATGAACATGATGAATTTTAATTAATTTTATAATTAATTTTGATTTATTTTGACTACTTTCGACAGAATCGCACAAAGGGCGAAAATCAGCTCGGCAGACACTGCTCGAAGAACAAAATCGAGAAGCAATTTGAAGTTCAAGGCAAATTTATTTCCAGCCCAAGACGATCAATTATGAAGATTTAATCATAATATAATTAATTTTAATTTATTCCCAATTTAATTTGGGCTAAATAAATTATTATTAATTAATTATGGAAAAGGGTCCATTAAACCGCATCAAGTTGAACCGAATCGTTGAACCGAACCAGCCACCAATTGGGCAGCCCAAACCGTCCCAATGATGGCCCAAATCAGCTTATTAGCTGATTAATTAAGCTTGCAAAGAAGCCCTTGAAGACCTTTCAAAACTGCATTCAAACCCCTCCAAAAATTATGGCTTTGTAGATTGCCCCATGCTATATTTAGCAAAGTTGAATTCTTCAACTTTGCCACATGGGATGGCCGGCCAAGGGAGGCCTCTTTTGCTTCTGATATTTTCTATTTTTAGCAGCCTTTATCAGCTATAAATACACCCCCTAGCTGCTCATTCAAAACACACCTCAAGCATCCAACATTCTCCTCTCTCACTTTCTCTCAATTCCCATTTTCCCTTCTCCCTTTTTGGTGTTCTTGTGCCGATTTCTCCTCTTGGGAAAGAGGTGTTTTTCCAGCCATTTGAATCAGCAATTTAAGTGTTCATAAGCCACCTTGATAGCCGAGGACAACGAAGAACGAAGAAGGGAGCAAACTGACAAGCCACGGAGAAACACCGGATTTGTTTATTGTTCCTTATCTCTTTAAATTATTCGTTGTTGTTTTGACAAACATGTTTATGAATATTTATGCTGTTGGAATTTTTAATTTAATCAATTTAGCTTGAATTTAATTCGTGTTGGGTTGATCGCATTTCGTCCTCTTGAATTATTAAAATTGTGTTTATGCTGTTAAAGGCCTCGGTAAAATGTTTGATTAAGTAAAATTACGTTAAGTTATCTGGCATTATAATTGTTTAGATAGCTAATGAATTAATTATTTAAACGTATTGAAATTGTAATTAATGGACGCAATACTTAATCAGTGCATGTTTAATTCTTCTAAGGAAGTCAAGATTAAATTAGCATTGTATTTGACGATACATATGCCTTGCATAACTTGCGTGGATTTTGTGATTAAATTGTTTCAAGGTAAGAATACTTTGTTACTTCACATGATCTTTTATATGCTTGTTAGGTTGAATTAATCGTTTGAATCGACATAGGAATATACCGGAGATAATTTAATTTAATAAGTATGTATGTGCAATAACATGTTTACTTTTAGAAGTTTGTTTAGTCGTTTGAATTTGCATAGGAATATGTATAAGAGATGAATGGGTTTTTATTTGTAAATATGTTCATAAGTTAGCAAATTACCGAGTTGCCATGTTTTAATAAGTATAAACACGAGTTTAATAATTCTAAGGTAAGAAATGTTATTAATCCAACACAATTATATCATCTTGATTAAAACTAGTTTTTGAAATCGTGCATTAGAACTTTGTTTTATTTTATTTTTCTTTGTTTTATTTTTAGTTTTTAAATATTTCTTAAATCCAAATATTTTTCCTTCACCAAATTGTTTGAAAACATTTTCATAAATAATTCTTTTACAGTCCTTGTGGGTACGATAACTCGACATTTACTTGTCACTTTATTACTTGTTACGATTGTGTACACTTGCACATTTCCACCGTTCCATGTTTTTGGCGCCGTTGCCGGGGATTGTTTTTCAAAGCCATTATTTGTGAATTTTTATTCTTACATTTTGGTTTATTTATTTTCATATTTAAATTTTTTACTTACTTAATTTTTCTGTGAATATTTCAGGTGTTTATGAGTATTGACCACATTATTGACTTACTCCCTGTGGACCCTGAAATAGAACGAACCTTTCGACAGCGAAGAAGACAAGCAAACCAAAGAAGGACAGAAGGAATGAATTTCGAGAATATGAACCAAGGAAACGGAGAAAACCCTACTCAGAATCCTATCCTTATTGCTGATGATAGGGATAGAGCCTTAAGACAATATGCCGTGCCAGTGTTTAACGATCTTAATCCGGGTATTAGGAGACCTGAAATCGAGGCACAATAATTCGAACTGAAGCTAGTCATGTTCCAGATGCTTCAGACAGTGGGCCAATTCAGTGGAATGCCTACTGAAGATCCTCATCTTCACTTAAGACTATTTATGGAAGTGAGCGATTCTTTCAAGTTAGTCGGAGTACCCGAAGATGCCTTACGATTGAAGCTATTCCCATATTCGTTAAGGGATAGAGCTCGTGCTTGGTTGAATTCATTGCCACCGAACTCTATTTCTACATGGCAAGAATTAGCCGAGAGATTCCTCATGAAGTATTTTCCGCCAAGCAAAAATGCTAAGCTGAGGAACGAGATCACTGCTTTCCACCAAATGGAGGACGAGTCCTTGTATGAGGCATGGGAAAGATTTAAAGAGTTATTACGAAAATGCCCTCATCATGGAATCCCTCATTGCATTCAACTTGAGACATTCTACAATGGTCTCAACGCCCACACAAGGATGATAGTGGACGCCTCTGCTAATGGTGCTCTCCTTTCTAAGTCTTATAACGAGGCTTACGAAATTATCAAGAGGATTGCCAACAACAACTATCAATGGCCAACCAAAGCCGAGCGTCGGAAGAAGAGTCGTCAGTAATTCATGAAGTAGATGCTCTTACTTCACTCGCATCGGGTATCATCGATATCCTCAATGCTTAAAAATATTACTACTAATGGGACTAATAGTTTTACAAACTGTAACCGCCTAATCAATTTGAGAATATAGCTTGTGCCTATTGTGGGAGGGACATTTGTTTGAAGAATGTCCATCGAACCCGAATCTGCTTTACTACATGGGTAATTAAAACCAAAACCGAGGAAGGAAAGGGTGCAATCCAACTTTTATAACCCATCATGGAGAAACCACCCAAATTTTTCTGGAGTAACCAAGGGGCCGGAACCAAAGATTACTTACACCCAACCTGCACCACCCCAATTACCGCTAATTTTTCGCAACAAGTTCGAAACCAGTTCAAGCTGAAGCATCCAATAGCCTGGAGAGTTTGCTAAAGACATACATAGCAAAGAATGATGCCTTAATCCAGAGCCAAGTAGCTACATTGAAGAATTTGGAGAATCAAGTGGGCCAGCTTGCGACTGAACTCAGGAACCGACCACAAGGTGCTTTACCTAGTGACACGGAAAATCCAAGAAATCCAGGAAAGGAGCATTGCAAATCGTTGACATTGAGGAGCGGAAAGATAGTCGGACCCAACATTGTCGAAGTCGAGGCTGGAGCTTATCTGACAAACGATGCCAAGGTTATGATGAAATTCTTGCAGAAACACGTGTTCACAAGGTTTGGAACCCCTAGAGCTATTATCAGCGATGAAGGAACCCACTTTGTGAACAAGTGGTTAAAATGGTTGCTAGATAAACATGGAGTGAAACACAAGGTTGCTACAGCTTACCATCCGCAGACAAATGAGCAAGCTGAGCTAGCAAATAAGAAGATCAAAGGCATACTTGAGAAGGTAGTTTGCCCGAACCGACGAGATTGGTCTAAGAGACTAGATGATGCTTTATGGCCTTACAGAACAACATACAAGACACCCTTAGGAATGTCACCCTATAGGTTGGTCTTTGGGAAAGCCTGTCATCTACCTCTGGAGTTAGAGCACAAAGCTTACTGGGCTCTTCGACAACTCAATTTGGATCTCAAGCTTGCTAAAGAGAAAAGAATGCTCCAACTCAATGAGCTAGAGAAATTTCGAATGTTCTCATATGAAAATGCCAAATTACTCAAAGAAAGACTCAAGAAATGGCATGAAAAGCATATTCGAGTTCGAGAGTTTGAAGTAGGTCAGCAAGTTTTGTTATTTAATTCCAGATTGAAGTTCTTTCCAGGTAAGTTAAAGTCACGTTGGTCCAGTCCATTTACAATTCATCGCGTTTATCCATACGGAGTTGTTGAACTCCAAGGTAAGAGAGGTAATTTTCAAGTCAATGCTCAGCGTTTGAAACACTATTACGAAGAAAACCTGAACGGGATAAAATTGTGCTCAGTTTATCTGATTTTTAATTTTCTTGTTTTCAATAAATTATTTATGTAACACCCCCAAACCCGGCCCACAAGTCTCGTCCGGATCTGGTTATGTCACTGCGGAATGACGGTTAAAAAAAAATCTTTGTCTTTAGAGTAAAACTTGAAAATTTTGTTAACTTTTGGGAAGTAAGTCCATTAAAATTATTAAATAATATAAGCTTGGTTTGAATTAAAACTTTATTATAATTTATTATAATATAAATCCTTTGTAAAAATATTACTAAATACGATATAACCTTTATCAACTATAAATAGAGTACTTTAATCAAAAGTGGCCCTTATTACATCAAATAAATTCCCAAAATACGGATAATATAAAAATCACTATTAATTAACTAAACAAGTAAAACATCTACTGCATGAAAATCGCATGATGGCCACCTTTGTATCTACTCCAACCCTGGTCCATTACTCACGACTCACTGCGATGTTGGATAAATAATTGGGTGAGTCATACGACTCGGTGTAATTACACCACCGATATCCACCCACATGTTAGCCACAAATCAACCCAATTATAAAATGCATAAATATAATCATTTAAACATTACCACAATCTGGCTTGGCCCACAATCAAATCATACTCAAGCACCGGCTAGGCCCTTTTCTCATCAATCCATCGATCATTGGGCTTGGCCCATTTCCACGTATGTTCTCAAAACATACAAATCCACAAGTCATATTGGGCTTGGCCCATTTCCATATCAATTCATAACGAAACCATGCAATCATGATACCCAACCCAAACCTAAGGTCCATCCGCTACACACCCCCTTATCCAAACTACCACACACACCGGGGACTATCGAGTCACCCTCTCCTTTTCCTCCATAAAGGCAACCAATGCCATCCACGATGTAGCGTATAGCTAACATCAAACCACGATGGAGCACACGGCAATCCATCAAGCCACGATATGGCATAAAGCCGATATCAATCAAGGTAACCACGCGAACTAAATCGCAAAGATCCACACAACGACCTCGATCGGCGCCAATAATCCACGATGTAGCACAAAGTCGACATCAACCACGTACTCAAGTACACCCGCATCTTCTTTCAAAAACCCACCCATGCACATGTAACATAATATGATGCTTGAGATGATGCATGTACATGATATTCACAATCATAGGCATGCTCACATAGTTAAAATCAATTATCACATATTAGCCAATTTGCTACTAACTGGTCGCCATCATACCCCTTTAGGGTATCCATTACACATATGGCAATCGCATCCATTAGTAAACATATAGCACAACAGAGATCATACAAATCCAGGAAACAATGGTCTAACTACACACCTTATTACTTGGAGTTCTAGACTCTCGATCCTCGACGCTATCGTTTAGTGAGACTACGGCTATTTGCCTAACATTTTCTGTTGTTGGCCCACACCCTGGTGGCCAATCTCGTATAGCGTAAACGGATCTCTTCTTGAACTTTGGGATGGGAGCTTTCCTTTTCCTTCAAGACTGGTATTGGCCTCCATCGAAAGTCACTTAATCGTAATCAACCGGTTAATCAAATCGTCATAAACTAAATACCAATCTAACTATACTTCCTTAAAAACTCTTACCGAAACGGATCTGAATCCTGAAGACTTGCTTACTTCTGTCGATTAGCCCCTAAACCACCTAAGATAAAATCGGTCAAGACCCAACTAGCCTTATGGCCGAATATCATAAGTCACCCTCTTGGCTTACCCAGAAACCCGGAACCACCTCTTGCCTATGGGTTATCGAAGTCCTGCTAAACATCCATTAGAATCGGCTATCATAAAAACACAAAGAATAAATATGAGAATATCCCCTGGGCGAATACTTACCCCCACCTTACCTTGATGAGTCTAAACTCGAGACTCTCCTTTTAAGCTCCTTGCGCGCAGCCACAAGCTCTAAATGTCGACATAGCACTACTCTTCACGGTGTTCGGCACCAAGCTTGGCTAAATAGAAGAGAAAAGGTTTCGGCTTCACTACCAAATGAAGTTGGAGCATTCGGCCAACACAAGGTGTCATATGGAGTTTGAAAAGAGTTTGAGAAAGGAATGGGGTTCGGTCAAAGCGCAAATAGGGAAGGGAAAGAAGAAAACAAAGTATCTTTATGGGACCTTAGAGTTTCGGTCTGCACTACACGAAAAATGGGAATTGAATAGGTGACTTCTCACAATGAAAATCGCCACACAAGAGTGGGATGAAGGGAAGAATTTCGGCTTGCAAAGCAAAAAGGAGAAAAAGAATTTTAAAAGGGTGCTCCCCTATTTATACTATACTATACGGCACCACACACCTCAAACCGAATTTGCCCCCTAAGAATCCCACATTCGCCACCTTCTTTACACTCCTCCAATCCACATATTTCTCTCCTATTTTTCCTCATATTTTATCACCTAATCCTATAAAAAAACAATCTAATAGCAGCCATTATCTCTTATTCTCTAGTTTAAAACTAACTAAAATAATCCTATATTTATCTAAAATAATAAACTAACAAAGCTATCCACCAGTAGAATTCAAAAATGATTAAACAACCTTGGTTTAATCCTTATCCAATGAAGCTCCATGTGCCGTCCCCACCTTCAATTTGCTGCCCAAAAAGAATAAAAAAATTAAAACTCCAAATGCCACTCTCTAGGTTCGAACACAGGGACCAAACTGCACGCACACCTTTCCTCCAACGCCTGTGCCACTGCTGGCCACTTTGATTTTTATGCCATAAAGCCCCACATTTATTTTTAACCCCTTCCTACTTCACCCATCACCAAACAACAAAAAATAAAACTCCAAAATGCCGCCTGTGCCCTCGAAACCGCGCCCTCTCTCCCCTCCAGCGCCTAAGTGGCGCATGAGTGCCACTTTGCCAACTGGACTTCCATGTCCACCAAGCCACACCATTAATTTTTAAGGCATACTTAGCCCAGTCCTTTGGCTGACGCAAAAATAAAACAACAAATTGCTGCCTTAGCAGCTCAAACCCTTGCTCCCTTAGGCGTCACCTTCCAAAGCTCCAAGCAGCGCCTCCATGCCACTTTGCCAACTCCTTTCTTGTGTCTTAAACTCCATAAAATTATTTTAAGGCCTTCCTTCCCTATTTCCCCTTTTTGCCCTAAAAATCCAAAATTTTCCAAAGCCTTCCCCTTTCATCCGAGCATTCTTAAAACTCTAAAACACATCCAAAAACACCCAAAAACCTTCCAACACTGGAATTATACCCAAATTGCATAGCCCCTAAATCAGGGTGTTACAATTCTACCCTCCTTAAAAATAATTTCGTCCTCGAAATTACTTTACTAACAAACGTCCATACAACCTATCTTACCACCTTACGCTTATGCTGCGCACTCTGATCTTACTAAGGCTATCGTACCTACACAATCTCTAAGTTCGCGCAAAAATTGAAACACCTCTCTTAGCAACACACGTAAAAGGCTAACTCATAAGCAAGCAAAGTAATTAAAACATGTGCCAAAGCAAAGGAGCTTACCCGTTATCACATCCTTGGTTGACTCTCGACTAGAACCATTCCTTCCATGGCTTGAACCCACGACCTCTCGTTGCTTGAGGACAATTCTTAACCGATGTGTGCCTTAGATCCGCACCAAAGCATTTTTACTATTTCCCCAACATTCTCCTAAATGAGCTCTCCCACACTCAACACATGAATGATTTCGATCACCGTACAAGTGCACGTACATGATTCTCGATCCTTGGTCTTTTCTCGGACATTACCAAGCGATCTTCGATGGTCTAAAACTTCTCTTATTCTCGCTCCTATTCTTCTCTCGATTTTCTCTTATAGTCTTCTTAACCTCTTCAACGAATCCGAGCTTTCTCTACCAGAATGGCGAAGTCCCTTTCTCTTTGCGGAGCGATCAACTCCCGCAACTCATCTCGCAGCCCATCTTCGAATCGAACACTCCTTTCATAATCAGTAGCCACGATTCCTTTGGCGTACTGACTTAGTCGCACGAATTCCGCTTCATACTCCGCTATTGATTTATTCCTTGTACTAGATTTAGAAACGCTTCCCTTTGCGCATCTAAGTAACTGGCTCCTACATACTTCCCTTCAAACTTAGCCTTAAAGTAATCCCAATCCACTCGTTCGCCAGGGCACCTTGCACGACAGTTGAGCCACCATCGATAAGCTTCACACGAGTAACGAAACAAAGACCTTCAGCTTTTCCTCCGGGTACAATCCAAGTCGTCCATAATTCTTTCGACCCCTTCTAGCCAATATTCTGCCACATTCGGAGCCACTTCCGACACTCCTCTAAAAACTTCAGCCCCGTTCGACCTGAGTCTTTCGGACACTGACTTCTGAGTTCCATTTCCTCTACTAACTCCTACTACTCGTTCTAGCGCTCGCAACATGGCCCGCGATCATCGTCATCTTCACCTATCTCGATCTTGTTCCTCCGCGCCCCATTTGCTGGTGGCGGCACTTCACTTTCGACCTGGCCGGACCCTACCGGCCCGAATCATCGCCATTCTACCTCTACCAAGGTCCCTAGAACTCATCTCTATCATCGCGATTTAATCTGATTAACAAGTTTTATGCATTAGAAATTGTTCCACTTGTTTAACCACGAGCAAATTTTATGAAATGAAAGATATTTAGAAGTAGTTCTTTCGATCACACAATGTTTCAGATTCGAGTTTACTACTCTAGTTCAAGAATCACATTCACACACACATCCGTTCATCAACAAGGACACATTCCTTCCTCATTAAAGGCACATTCAAGTGGTATCTACCACCCACATTCACTATCCGACATTCTGCGCCGCTTTTACCCTGTGGGTATTTTCGTCATTTTCCTACTGGGTATTTTTGGTAATTTTGTAAATCGAGAAAACATCTTTCAAAATCGATTTAGAGTTTAAGGGGGTAAATTTTGGAAATTTTAAAACTAAGGATTTTAAAGCAAGAAGGCAAATCCTTTCGGGTTTTAATAATTGGTTTAGCCTATGAACAAGTCCTCTTGGTTAAGGTGAACCGTAGCTACGCACTGTAGGATTCCAAATGGCGAGGAGGTGAGTCACGAGGGACGCAAGTACCGTGCTCTTCCGGATCCACTCCTAGACATGCGCACAATGGTTGCCACACCTTAACTCCTCGGCGACTTAATCACGGAAGTTTGTTTAGTAACCTTAAGTCTTATGCATGTGTTTGAGTAGACTAGTCCTAGGGTTCAACAGATCCTAGTTCACTAATCTACGAGCCCAACTAAGCCCATAACAGTTCATAATAATACAAAGACTTCAAAAGTCCAAGTACTTACCCGATGGACTTCCGGCCTGAGGTACAAAGTGCCATGCCGAATACCAAAAAAATTTCTTAAAGCCCATATTTTTTAAAAAGCCCATTTTGAAAATGTTTTTGGGCCCAAAACCTCAAAGCCGAGTTTTGAACTGGCTCGATACTAAATCAGAACACCCCCAAACCCGCCCACAAGTCTCGTCCGGATCTGGTTATGTCAACTGCGGAATGACGGTTAAAAAAATCTTTGTCTTTAGAGTAAAACTTGAAAATTTTGTTAACTTTTGGGAAGTAAGTCCATTAAAATTATTAAATAATATAAGCTTGGTTTGAATTAAAACTTTATTATAATTTATTATAATATAAATCCTTTGTAAAAATATTACTAAATACGATATAACCTTTATCAACTATAAATAGAGTACTTTAATCAAAAGTGGCCCTTATTACATCAAATAAATTCCCAAAATACGGATAATATAAAAATCACTATTAATTAACTAAACAAGTAAAACATCTACTGCATGAAAATCGCATCAGATGGCCACCTTTGTATCTACTCCAACCCTGGGTCCATTACTCACGACTCACCTGCGATGTTGGATAAATAATTGGGTGAGTCATACGCACTCGAAGTGTGTAATTACACCACTGATATCCACCCACATGTTAGCCAAAAATCAACCCAATTATAAAATGCATAAATATAATCATTTAAACATTACCACAATCTGGGCTTGGCCTACAATCAAATCATACTCAAGCACTTTGGCTAGGCCCTTTCTCATCAATCCATCGATCACCGGGCTTGGCCCATTTCCACGTATGTTCTCAAAACATACAACCCACAAGTCATATTGGGCTTGGCCCATTTCCATATCAATTCATAACGAAACCATGCAATCATGATACCCAACCCAAACCTAAGGTCCATCCGCTACACACCCCCTTATCCACCTTTACCACACACCGGGGACTATCGAGTCACCCTCTCCTTTTCCCTCCATAAAGGCAACCAATGCCATCCACGATGTAGCGTATAGCTAACATCAAACCACGATGGAGCACACAAAGCAATCCATCAAGCCACGATATGGCATAAAGCCGATATCAATCAAGGTAACCACGCCAACTAAATCGCAAAGATCCACAACGCGACCTCGGTCGGCGCCAATCCACGATGTAGCACAAAGTCGACATCAACCACGTACTCAAGTACACACGCATCTTCTTTCAAAAACCCACCCATGCACATGTAACATAATATGATGTTTGAGATGATGCATGTACATGATATTCACAATCATAGGCATGCTCACATAGTTAAAATCAATTATCACATATTAGCCAATTTGCTACTAACACGGTCGTCATCATACCCCTTTAGGGTATCCATTACACATATGACATCGCATCCATTAGTAAACATATAGCACAACAGAGATCATACAAATCCGGAAACAATGGTCTAACTACACACCTTATTACTTGGAGTTCTAGACTCTCGATCCTCGATGCTATCGTTTAGTGAGACTACGGCTATTTGCCTAACGTTTTTCGTTGTTGGCCCACACCCGGTGGCCAATCTCGCATGTGCAGAACGGATCTCTTCTTGAACTTTGGGATGGGAGCTTTCCCTTTTCCTTCAAGACTGGTATTGGCCTCCATCGAAAGTCACTTAATCGAATCAACCGATTAATCAAATCGTCATAAACTAAATACCGAATCTAACTATACTTCCTTAAAAACTCTTACCGAAACGGATCTGAATCCTGAAGACTTGCTTACTTTTGTCGATTAGCCCCTAAACCACCTAAGATAAAATCGGTCAGCACCCAACTAGCCTTATGGCCGAATATCATAAGTCACCCTCTTGGCTTACCTGAAACCCGGGAACCACCTCTTGCCTATGGGTTATCGAAGTCCCTGCTAAACATCCATTAGAATCGGCTATCATAAAAACACAAAGAATAAATATGAGAATATCCCCCCTTGGCCGAATACTTACCCCCACCTTACCTTGATGAGTCTAAACTCGAGACTCTCCTTTTAAGCTCCTTGGCGCAGGCCACAAGCTCTAAATGTCGACAGCACTACTCTTCACAGGTTCGGCACCAAGCTTGGCTAAATAGAAGAGAAAAGGTTTCGGCTTCACTACCAAATGAAGTTGGAGCATTCGGCCAACACAAGGTGCTGTTATGGAGTTTGAAAAGAGTTTGAGAAAGGAATGGGGTTCGGTCAAAAGCAAAATAGGGAAGGGAAAGAAGAAAACAAAAGTATCTTTATGGGACCTTAGAGTTTCGGTCACACGCATGAGAAAATGGGAATTGAATAGGTGACTTCTCACAATGAAAATCGCCACACAAGAGTGGGATGAAGGGAAGAATTTCGGCTTGCAAAGCAAAAGGAGAAAAAGAATTTTAAAAGGGTGCTCCCCCTATTTATACTATACTATACGGCACCACACACCTCAAACCGAATTTGCCCCCCTAAGAATCCCACATTCGGCCACTGCTGCTACACTCCTCCAATCCACATATTTCTCTCCTATTTTTCCTCATATTTTATCACCTAATCCTATAAAAAAAACAATCTAATAGCAGCCATTATCTCTTATTCTCTAGTTTAAAACTAACTAAAATAATCCTATATTTATCTAAAATAATAAACTAACAAAGCTATCCACCAGCCGAATTCAAAAATGATTAAACAACCTTGGTTTAATCCTTATCCAATGAAGCTCCATGTGCCGTCCCACCTTCAATTTGCTGCCCCAAAAGAATAAAAAAAAATTAAAACTCCAAATGCCACTCTCTAGGTTCGAACTCGGGACCAAATCACGCACACCTTTCCTCCAACGCCCAGGCCACTCGGCCACTTTGATTTTTATGCCATAAAGCCCCCACATTTATTTTTAACCCCTTCCTACTTCAGCCCATCACCAAACAACAAAAAATAAAACTCCAAAATGCCGCTCCAGGCCCTCGAAACCGCGCCTCTCTCCCTCCAGCGCCTAAGTGGCGCATGAGTGCCACTTTGCCAACCGGACTTCCATGTCCACCAAGCCACACCATTAATTTTTAAGGCATACTTAGCCCAGTCCTTTGGTCGACGCAAAAATAAAACAACAAATTGTCGCCTTAGCGGCTCGAACCCTGCTCCCTTAGGCGTCACCTTCCAAAGCTCCAAGCAGGCGCCTCCATGCCACTTTGCCAACTCCTTTCTTGTGGCTTAAACTCCATAAAATTATTTTAAGGCCTTCCCGCCTATTTCCCTTTTTGCCCTAAAATCCAAAATTTTCCAAAGCCTTCCCCTTTCATCCGAGCATTCTTAAAACTCTAAAACACATCCAAAAACACCCAAAAACCTTCCAACACTGGAATTATACCCAAATTGCATAGCCCCTAAATCAGGGTGTTACAATTTAGGGTATATTTTCGGGTTCATTATGTTTAAATAAATTCTGTCTAGGAGATTGGAACTTAAGCGGGACCGCTTGTGACCCCTCCAATCTTTCCTGGGAATTGATTTTTACATAATTTTCCAAGAAATTAGCCCCTAAATAGCAAAATAATTTTTTGTTTTTTTTTTCAAATAAAAAGGTCAATTTTGACTCAAGTTTTAAATTGCAGCTCAATTTCAAATTTTCATTAAGTCCATGGACTTAATTGATTTATTTTTCAAATTTGGTTGCTTTTTTCATAAATAATAAAAACTAGGTGCCTCTTCTTGTAAATATTTTTAAAAGGCATCTAAAATAAATATTTTTATTTTCAAATTATTGATAAACTTTAATATATAATTATATTCATTATAATTTATATATTAACTTTTATCAACCTAGCTTCGGATTAGAATTAATTTTATTTTATATTTATCTTAGTAAATAAGTAACAATTGATAATTTATATGTGTTTATTTAATTATTAATTGTTGTTTATCATGAGTAAAATTAGAAGGGGACTCTTATTTTTAATGCTTTAATTATTCTAAGAGTTCTATTCTAATTTATACTCCTCCATCTATAAATTGCACCCATGTTCTCACCATTCACTCATCACTCAAACTCCCATCCACCAAAACACCAAGTGCCGCAACTCCCTAAGCCACCATTCGGCCAAAGAAGAGCCAAAGACGGGCCACGCCGCCAAAGACCAAAGAAATGCCCAGTGTCGGGATCTCATGCCTGCTGCCTCTGCCCCGTGCGCTAGCTACACACCAACGCCCCACGCCAACCAGCCTGTGGCCTGCCTTGCGCTGCACCTTGCGCGCCACCTGCTCAGCCCCATCGCACCTTGCTGCTTTGTGCGCCTATGCGCACATTCTCCCTTTCCCCAACCTAAGCCAACCTTCCTTTAAATTCTTCCTTTTGATTCATTAGTTTTTATTTATTTTAAGAGTTCTTAAATTCTACGAGGAAGGTGGTAAGAATAATTTTTTCTTAAGTTTAATTTTTATTCAATTATTTAATTTTCAATTTATTGAAATATTAATAATTTGTATTAATTAAATTTTTAAGAAACTAATTTTTTTATTTTTCTTTCCATCTTATGTTCAGGTTAATTATGACTCGCAAAAGAACTCGTGCCTCTGCTCAAATTGACAAACCACAAAGCAAATTTCACTGTGAAGAAGCCAAAGTAAGATACGAAAGTATCTTCAAAAATCAACAGATGCATCTAGAGAAAGGCTTCACATTGAAAGAAAGCAACTACAGAGACTTTATGGCACGTATTTGACAAGTTGTCAAGCCCTCAATTTGGAATTGTTTTGTGAAAAGAGACCAAGTGTGGATGAGGAATTAGTTCGTGAATTTTACGCGAACTTAACTTCAAGCGAATTGACCAAGTTCCAATCCATGGGAATCAAGGTACCAATAAATTCTAATGCTATTAATGAGTTCTTTGAATTACCCGATTTCGACAACGATGAATATTCCTCTCTGTTGAGCAATATTAAGCCTAAAAATCATAAGAAATCCTCGAGGAACTCACGCCTGTGTTCTAAGTGGATCGTGTCAAAACAAGGAATCCGTGACGTGTCGAAGAGAGTATTTGACACCACTCGCGAAGGTATGGTTCTACTTCATTCGTTTCAGCCTTATGCCTAGTTCACATGGGAAAACAATTTCATTAGAGCGAATGGTCCTACTATACTTGATTTTAACCGGAAAGACCATTGATGAGGGTAAAATCATCCTGAGAGAAATGCGAAAATTGTGCCATTAGACGCCTCGCCCACCTATTTTCCCTTTACGATCACAATTCTGTGCTTAAAAGCAAAACTCCTTGCGGACGTGAATAAGACAGAGTATAGTCAAGGCACAATCACCGATTGGGACCTCTACCGAGTGGCCAGAGATTCTGTTCTTCAAAGTGAATTGAAGAGAGCGAGGATCCCGAAGAAGCGTAAGATGAACCCACGTAAATCCCACCAGAGCAATCAAATGAGGCAGATCCAATGGAACCAGAAGCTGAACCTGATATCGAACCCTCAATGTTTAGAGCTCCACCGCCTAGCCCAGATCGTCGTGATGAGCTGTTGAAGCTGATGGGCTTAATGCAACACATGCAATGGCAAAGAACAAGCCTATTGGCGATACTAAAAATAAGAGATGATTCGATGAGGAGTGCCCTTAAGAAAATTTATAATGACCCATTTATTTTTGTGCCTGAGTTTCCAGATTTCATATTTGAACCATGGGTTTCATCATCAAAGAGAGAGCAAGGCAATTCCTACAAAGACAATACTAATGGAGCAAAAGATGAGTCAAAATCGGAAGGATCGGCAAACAAATAAAAAGGGGAGGACTTCAACTTTAGTTTATTTTTATTTTCAGCTATTCTAGGATTAGGTTAATTAGGAATTTTTATTCTTGCACAATAAAACAAGAGATAGGAATCATGAATAAAATCTAAACAAGTCTCAAAGGCTAAAGTGTGGCAATAGATATATACATGTCTAGGATTGGATTTTAGAAAGAACATGGTACTTAAGCAAATCAATTTGACTCACCTCCTCTTTTCTAATATCCTACCCGGTGTATAGTATTTATTCACTTTAAACAATGAGGACATTGTTCACTTTAAGTAGGGGACCGAAAATTTGAATTGATTCCACTCGAATAAAATTTTCTTTTAGTTATGCTTCGGATATATTTTGTTCAATAATTTGAAATTTTGTTAAGTATGCTAAACTCTAGTATTAATAAAGTTCTATTATTTCAATAAATTATTATGCTAGCTTAATAATGATATGAATGTATTTTTAATAAAGCATGTAAATTGCATTACCATAAAATTTTTAATTCCCTACTGAAAAATTAGGCATGCATGAAAGTTTAAGTCTTTAGAATTGACTTAGTAATTTCTTGAGGCGAAATCCTAGGAAGCATGGAATGTTGAAAATGATTTAGGCAACTGTTGTTTGGACCATTTGTGTAACACTCTTAAATCGGGGTCTCTGTATTTTGTGTGTTATTGCATGTGATATTATGTTGGTTGTGCTAGTTTAGCATGTTTTGGGGTCCAAGCATGACTTCGGGTTAGGCCTGAGTTATGGCTGAAATTTTTGTTTTTGGTACTTAGAGAGAGGAAGCTAAGGGAGTTAGGGGTTAAAAGAAATTATCGGAGGGTTTAGACACAAACAGCTTGGTGGTAAAGTGGCAAAGGAGGCGCCACTAAGGTGCCAGGAAGGTGACGCCACATGCAGGGAAGGAGAGCTTGGGTTCGAGATGCAGAAATCCCTTTCTGCTTATTCTTTTTCACGCCAGAAGCAAGGAAGAGGTGTGCTCAGGTAGGACTCTCTGGAATGGATGAGGATTGAGTCAACAGATTTGAAATGGATGGAAAGGAGAAAATTGTGGAGCTTGACTCATTCAAACCGATTTGAATGAATGGACGGGAGAGTCTTGAGGTGTTGGCCGAATTATGGACTGTGGGGGAGGAGGAGTAATCAGTTTGGGAAGCTAGGGGTGTGCCGAATCTCAATAGCCAAGTAAGAGAGCATTTTCGGCAAGGCACTCAAGTGGGGCATTGTGCTTGTGATAAACCGAAACCTCTTTGGCATTTTCTCTCTTCTTCTCTTTCGGTAACTTTGGTATTTGGCCGAACCAACTTTGCCATTCCCTTTGAAAAGCCAAAACTCAATAGCCACTCTCTCATTTTCTTTTTTTTTCCAGTTCATTCATTGTTAGCCGAAACCTCCTTACTTTACCGAATCTTGGTTCTATTTTCTTCTCCATCTCTTCCATCTTCAAAAGCCGAAAGCCTTGTTGTTTCTCTTTCATTTTCATCAAGTATTTTGGCCGAATACCCTTAGTCTATTTTCTTCTCTTCGCACGTGTGCTAATATCTTTGTAGTGCCGAAAGCTATTCTTTCTTTTGGGTTATAGCAGAATCTCCTGGTAAGTATAACCTTTTTATTCTTCTTTCTCAATTGATTTGGTTAATGCTGAAATCCCACTTCTCTTTGCTATTTCTTCAATCGTTATAAATCGGGATCTTAACTCTTTTCTTGTTCTATCTTGGTGAAGTAGCCAAAATCCCTAAATAACACTAGGGTGTGCCAAACTTTGGTGATTGGTGGCCGAATCTGTCAGTAAGGTAAGGGGGTAAGTGTTTTACGGTTTCAACATCTCCTGTTGTGAGTAATATCGAAGGCTTTAACCCAATGATAGTGGTACTTGGCCGATTGTAGGGAGGAGTGCAACCTAATTCAATGGATCTTCGGGATTTGATTGCCGATCTAGGTAAGGGTCCTAGCGTTTCGGATCTGTTTCCTATTCTTTCAAAAGCCAAAGGCTAATTATCTTTGTGCTAGTGCTTGGCCGATTGTAAAGGGAGGTTCATCACGTAACTTCGGGATTTGGTTGGAAACCAAATCAGCGTTAAGGTAAGGTGCTACCTTTGTGCGACATATCCTTCGGGATTTTGTGATTAAGCCGAATGGCTTTAGTCTTAAAAGTATGGTGTTGGCCGATTGTAGGAAAGGTGAAGGCAAACGTTTCGGGATCTTCTGGTTCTATCGATTGGAAATAGATCGTGGTTTCGGATTTCGCTTAGATCTACAAGTAGTCAGGTGTGTAATGCTTACACACTTCATTAGTATTATATGTTCATTGTGTTTACTGTTAAAAGTCGAATAGCCATTGAAATCAGTGATTTTGCCTTGTGGGCATGAGCGTGGACTCCGGGTAAGTCCCCTATTATACGGATCTCGATATATGTTATCATGTCACTATATAATGCTATGCTATGTGTTATTTGCATCATAACATGATATTATGCCACGATTGATATGGACATGATGATGGGATTGATGAGAGGAGGGGAAGGATGATTTGGATCGTCACCGGGTTCGACGACACCGGCGGGTTGGCCCCGCTTTTGATACTATATTTGTGACTAAGTCCCGTGGTTTTGACCACCAGTGGTTTTGACCACACGTATGATATTTGTGACTACGGTCACCACCAAAGTGGTTTTGACCACATATGGATATTGTGACTCGTCCCAGTGGTTTTGTACCACGATGGGTTGGCCCTACATGTTGATTACGGGATTGTCATCGCGGGTTTTGACCACACGATGGGTTGGCCCCATCACTTGATTTGTGACTACGGTCACCAAAGTGGTTTTGACCGCACTTATGTATATATTTGTGACTTCGGTCACCGATGGTTTTGACCACCAAAGGTTTTGACCACACGGGTAGATACAGAGATCGAATGGTTAGGTGGGTTGCATGATTTGCATGTTTTAGTCATGATTTGTGTAAGTGCTATTCTATCGGGTTGGGGATTTATACACTAAGTCTCGGTGACTCACCCCTTCCCTTATATTTTGCGTGATGAGGCATAGATCGCGGATTTGGAGCCGGGAGGACACGAGGTGGCCATGCAACTTATATTCGGTTTCGTTTTATACTTTGATTTTGGGTATTATTTTCTATAATTTGGTTTTTAACTTGTAATAAGGCCGTTAAGTATTATTTTGGGTTATTGATTACTTGATGTTATATTAATTATTTCATGCATGTGATTAATAACTCGACATGCTTAAATAATCGAGATTAAATTGATGTTTTCAAAACTATACTCTATATCGATTTTTCAAACGTTACCATCGGTTAACAATATTCACAAGATGAGAACAAAGGTAACTTAGATGATTTTCAAACTTAACTTTTTCAAAAGCAAATGGTTTTAACTTAACTATGCTCAACTTGCTCGGGATTTAATAGAATCGTATGGCTTTCCAAAACTAGTAGCAACAAACAGATTTTTCAAGCATGAGTTTTTCCGGTTCTAAAGCAACAAAAATGATTTCAAAGATCATTTTACACGGGTTTTCTAAACCTTAAAGCGATAAAAGGGTTTCAATAAAAATAAACCAGTAACTTGTTTTCTTCAAAATGTTTTCACTCCGTAGCATGCCAGATTCGGTCGTGGTGTGTTGACCGGGTTTGGGGTGTTACAGTTTGAGCCTTTCAAGTCGACCCTGATAAAATTATCCTTTGAAACCCAATTTTGAGACTATATGGCCTAATTTTATTTGGACCTATGCAATATTTAGCCATCAATTTTATCTTCATTACTTCTCAAATTGTCCCAAACACTAGACTCAGTACTATTCAGAAGATCGTTTGAAAATAAGTTTGGGGGAGTTGAAAAGATGTATCAAATGCTCGAAAATTATAGTACATGAAGCAAGTGCTCGAGTTTGAGCTTTGAAAAAAAACATGTACTAAAAATGAAAGAAGTGATCGAAAGAGCATAAGTTGGGTCTCAAGGGTGAAAATTACGAAGGTTCAAAGTTAAGCTGAGTCTAGGGTTTTTAAGCCAAAAATTTGTCTATTTTTCACCTACCCCTAAGCCCAGCCACGTTACAACCTTACTAAAGACCTATTGATTCAAAATTCCAATGTTACCTACATTAGTGGAGAGAAATTGCTCTGTTCAACATATGAAGACATTAGTTAAGCTTAATGATTGCAGTTTACTTTTTGAATAAGGAATTAAAATCAAATTGGTAACGAGGAACATGTCTTTATTAAGAAACATTTAGTCTAATTTTGCTAGTATAATAATTGTTGGAGGTAATTTGAACGATATGTATACTTAAGTAGCATAATTATCAAATTTCTTATTTTTGAGCCTAAGTATATCAAATTCATAATTTTGAGAAAAAAGTTGTTCTGAAGGAATTTTTCAAAGGTGTTTCCGAGAAAATTCTTTTCAATTTGTGCATTACTCGGACGAGCAATGAATTAAGTTTGGGGGTGTGGAAACACAAAAATTTATATATTTTTCATGCCCTTTTTGACCCAAATTCATGTGGTTTCGAGTAAATTCTTGTCGAAAAATAATTAAATATTATAAAATAATTAAATTGTGCTAAAAATATGAACATGATGAATTTTAATTAATTTTATAATTAATTTTGATTTATTTTGACTACTTTCGACAGAAGTGCACAAAGGGCGAAAATCAGCTCGACAGACACTGCTCGAAGAACAAAACCGAGAAGTAATTTGAAGTTGAAGGCAAATTTATTTCCAGCCCAAGACGGTCCAATTATGAAGATTTAATCATAATATAATTAATTTTAATTTATTCCCAATTTAATTTGGGCTAAATAAATTATTATTAATTAATTATGGAAAAGGGTCCAGTTAAACCGCACTGGTTGAACCGAATCAGTTGAACCGAACCAGCCACCAATTGGGCAGCCCAAACCGTCCACAATGATGACCCAAATCAGCTTATTAGCTGATTAATTAAGCTTGCAAAGAAGCCGTTGAAGACCTTTCAAAACTGCATTCAAGCCCCTCCAAAAATTATGGCTTTGTAGATTGCCCCATGCTATATTTAGCAAAGTTGAAGTGGGATGGCCGGCCAAGGGAGGCCTCTTTTGCTGCTGATATTTGCTATTTTTAGCAGCCTTGATCAGCTATAAATACACCCCCTAGCTGCTCATTCAAAACACACCTCAAGCATCCAACATTCTCCTCTCTCACTTTCTCTCAATTCCCATTTTCCCTTCTCCCTTTTTGGTGTTCTTGTGCCGATTTCTCCTCTTGGGAAAGAGGTGTTTTTCCAGCCATTTGAATCAACAATTTAAGTGTTCATAAGCCACCTTGATAGCCGAGGACAACGAAGAACGAAGAAGGGAGCAAACAAACAAGCCACGGAGAAACACCGGATTTGTTTATTATTCCTTATCTCTTTAAATTATTCGTTGTTGTTTTGACAAACATGTTTATGAATATTTATGCTGTTGGAATGTTTAATTTAATCAATTTAGCTTGAATTTAATTCGTGTTGGGTTGATCGCATTTCGTCCTCTTGAATTATTAAAATTGTGTTTATGCTGTTAAAGGCCTCAGTAAAATGTTTGATTAAGTAAAATTACGTTAAGTTATTTGGCATTATAATTGTTTAGATAGCTAATGAATTAATTATTTAAATGCATTGAAATTGTAATTAATGGACGCAATACTTAATATGTGCATGTTTAATTCTTCTAAGGAAGTCAAGATTAAATTAGCATTGTATTTGATTTATACATATGCCTTGCATAACTTGCGTGATTTTTGTGATTAAATTGTTTCAAGGTAAGAATAATTTGTTACTTCACATTATCTTTTATATGCTTGTTAGGTTGAATTAATCGTTTGAATCGACATAGGAATATGCGAGAGATAATTTAATTTAATAAGTATGTATGTGCGATAACATGTTTACTTTTAGAAGTCTGTTTAGTCGTTTGAATTTGCATAGGAATATGTATAAGAGATGAATGGATTTTTATTTGTAAATATGTTCATAAGTTAGCAAATTACCCAGTTGCCATGTTTTAATAAGTATAAACACGAGTTTAATAATTCTAAGGTAAGAAATGTTATTAATCCAACACAATTATATCATCTTGATTAAAATCAATTTTTGAAATCGTGCATTAGAACTTTGTTTTATTTTATTTTTCTTTGTTTTATTTTTAGTTTTTAAATATTTCTTAAATCAAAATATATTTCCTTCACCAAATTCTTTGAAAACATTTTCATAAATAATTCTTTTACAGTCCCTGTGGGTTGATCGCTGTAAATCAGAGTTTTAAAATTTATAAAAGAATGATCGAACCTGGAAACAAACTCTGACAACGATTAAAGGCAAGTGCACCTATCAAACAGTAGTATAGTTTAAACAAGACCGGATTATCGAAACCAAAGGAACTAAAAGTACTAATACTAACTTTCTTTTTATTATTTAGCCTAAAATAAGTGAAGTTGTTTATTAATCTAAATTAATTAACTACTAAAATAAAGACTCTAACACAAAGAAGAATGAATTTGGAAAATAACTTGGGAAAAACTCAGTTGATTTAGACAATACTCTCAGGAAGAATCCACCTAGACTTCACTTGTTATCTAACACTGAACCATACGATTTATTCACTTAGTTTAATCCGTAAGACTCCCTAACGTATATTAAACCCTCTCTCGAGGCGAATAACATCTAACCCTAGGTTAATTAGTGGAACTCTTGTTCTCTTATAATAACCCCCTAGAATAGCAGTAAATCGATCTGTGGATTCCCATATTAGGTTTCACCCTAATCCGGCAAAATCTCGTCACCCTATCTCTAGGCGTGCGATCAGCTCCGCTTAATTATGTTGGATCTACTCTTAGGTAGGGTCTATTCCTCCTCCACCAAAGCACATTAAATTTGGATTAAGCTCCCATAATTAAGAACAAACTAAGTATTTATCATATAATTCAAATAATCAAATAACAAGATTCATCATAGGTTTCATCCCCTTCGGGCATCCGAAGGATTTAGTTCATAACAATAAAGGAAAACATCTCAAGAGAAAAGATAAAACAAAACATAAGAAATCCCTAAAACCCCCTGAAGGAATTGAAAAGGAGATCCTCCGTCTTGAGTATAACTCTGGCTTCTTGAGATGGATCAACTGGCTATCCCTGAGTGAATCCCCACAAATCTGCCTTCTCTGGCCTAGCACGACGCCCCTAGACGATGGCTTTGGGCTCCCCTCGACAGAGGGTTTCTGTCCAACTCCCCGATTAAGTTTCCCCCTAGGGTGTTTATATAGGCTTTGAGATGTGTTACTTGGACTCCAAGTATCCTAATTTGAGTGTAATTCCTAATTGGGGGTTTAATTAGACTTTGGAGTGTGTTTCTTTGCCTCCAAGCATCCAAATCCGAGTGAAATTGCTCTTTCTAGTGACAGGGACACGGCCATGGCACACGCCCGTGTGGATCGTGGCCAGGCCATGCTCGGACTTCTTTAATGAGGCACAACCGTGTGAATTAAGGGAAGACCGTGTTCTAGATGATCAGTGAGGCACGGCCGTGTGGGCTAAGGTCCAGGCCGTGTCGATTTCATGCTTTGGCCCATTTGTCTCGTTTTAAGCCCGTTTCTCGTTGTTTTTATCCTTGGGTGCTTTCCTGAGTATAAGACATGAAAAGAAAGGATTAAGAGCACCTTTTTACATAAATCAAGGGATAATCCATCCAAAAGCATACTAAATGTGGGATTAAAATATGTTACTATTTCGGTTTATCAAATACCCCCACACTTAAGCTTTTGCTTGTCCTCAAGCAAAATTCTCAACTTATAATTAAAACGAACTTCCTATAATTCATAATAGTCATTGATAGTGTCTCATCATAATTTAGGGATAATTTATACATGGATATGTAACATCCCGATTTAGACCCAAGTCGAGAACGGTGGTTCGAGACCATAAATCTGAGGTCGTATAAATATTTTAATGATATTTTCTATGTGAATATTATGTGACTTAGCCTGTGTGAAAATTCTGTGTGATAATTTGATTATTTGTGTGTCGAATTTGCGATAAGGATTTAATTGTATAAGGTGTAAAAGCTATGTGCTGAATTATAAGTACTTAAATGTTGATGGCTTTTTAAGGAAGAGGCCTTATGTTGTTAATGAACCATTTTTAAGATAGTGGGGTGTTAAATGACAAACTAGCCTTAAAATGTATTTGTTTTATATGACTTATAAAAGGGCAAAGTTGGTATTTAATTATTAAGTTAATTTATAATAAAACAAAAGGAAAAAGAGTGCTCATATTTGTTTATATCAACCGAAAATGAGAAAAGAAAAGAAGGAAGAAAAGCTTTGAAAATTTCAGCTAGGGTTAAGCTTGAATTAAGGTATGTTTGAGCTCAGTTTTTAATAATTTCTACGTTTTTGTAATCGTTGCTTTATGCTCTACAAAACCCATGCTTGAATTTTGTGAATTGATGATGTCTATGAAATGTACCATTGATGAAATGGTGAGCTTTATGATGAGTGTTGGTGTTAAATGAAAGATATGTGTTTAATGAACATGTGTTGTTCTTGAATTTTTGATGAATTTAGTTAATTAGGGCTAAATTGTGAAAATAGCAAATTGAAGGGTTAAATTGTGAAATAAATGAGATGTATGGGTTTGTATAGACACTAGTAAAATTCGGCTAAGCTTGTGCTAGGTGGAATTTGATGAATTTGATGATTTTGTGAATTAGGGACTAAAGTGTCGAAATGTGTAAATGTGAGGGACATTTTGTAAAATGCCCTAAATGTGTGTGTGTGGACTAAATTGAATGAGTTAGTGATTGAACAGATTGAATTTGAATGTGTATAGACCAAGAAATAAGAGGTTCGGATCGAGATCGAGGCAAAGATAAAGTACTCGATTAATCAATCGTAACGATAGTCGACGTTCGAGGTAAGTTCGGATAGAATACATGTTAATGAGATATGTTTTTGTACCATAATTTGAATAGGTATATGAGTATGAAATTGTGATGCTATGTGCAAGATTTAGTGATGGCACTAAGTGTGCCAAAATGTAAGTCGAAACAGAAATGAAAGGCACTGTGTGTGCGATGATATGAAAGTTACGGCTTATAGTATTGGCACTGTGTGTGCGTTACCGAGATAAGTCAGTTAAAAGATTAGGCACTAAGTGTGCGATGACAAATATGCTACGAGCATGTATATAGCACTGAGTGTGGGATCAAATTGAATGAAAACTAAAGGATGATCGACAAATAATATCGAGCATTGAATAGCTTGGATGTTTAATAACTATGTGTGGTTAAGGTACGTATTGAACCTTTGTGGTTGATGAGTATAATTGAGTTATGATTGAGGAAATAAGTATTTTAGCTATGGATGAGAAGGCAAGAATATGAGATAATAGACCTATGTGATTGTTTATTTTATACATTGGTTTAATTTGATATGATAATTGTATTATGTTATGAACTTACTAAGCTTTATAAAGCTTACTGTGTGATTTGTTTCTCTGCATTGCAGTGTCGGTCGCAAAGCTAGCTCGGATCGTGGATCGTCAACATCTCGATCACACTATCTAAATCTATTTTGGGGTATTTTAGAATGATGTACATAGCTAAATATGGCATGTATAGGCTGGTCATTTGAATCATGTTTGAGAGTTTGTAAGTAGCCATGAGATGTGGCTAGATATGTGCTAGTTTAGCTAGACTGAACTTGATATATGTGATACATCTTTTGGCATGAATTATGGGTTGAGAAATTGACTTATGAATGGTAACTTTGTGTTGATAAAATGCTAGTATGGATTAGTGATATTGAAAAAGGATGATATTTGGGTAATGAATGAATTATGCTTGTGATAGTATGAGTTTTGGTCCTTGAAATTGTTATGGTTGGAATTAGTATTGAATGTATGGTTTGAATGACTATTTTGGTAAGTTTTTGGTTGTCTTATGTGCTTGATATGTTTTGGTATGTGTTGCTTGTAAGTTTGACCTAAGTGGGTGGAAATTTGGCCTTATAAACGACCTATGATGTCACACGGTCGAGGCACACGGGCGTCCCTAAGACCGTGGGTGAATTGGCAGAATGTAGCCTAGTATTACACGACCATGGCACACGGGCGTGCCTAGTGACCGTGTTAAAATAGTCAGTATATAGACACGAACAGACACACGGGCGTGCCTAGTGACCGTGTTGAAATAGATAGTATGTAGACACGGATGGACACACGGAGGTGTCTAGTAGCCGTGGAGGGCACACGGCCTCCTCCCACGGGCGTGTCTCCCCTATATCTTAGAAAAGTTTTAAATTTCGAAGAAATTCTGTATGTGTTTCAATTTAGTCCCGACCCCTCTATAGCATGTGAATTAGGTCTTGTAGACCTCGATAAGGGACACCATGATTGTAATTGAATGAGATTGAAAATGATTGACTTTGTGTCGTAAATTCTAGATGTTAAATGTTTTGATTGATAGGTAATACCTCTTAACCCTGTTCCAGCGACGGTCTCGGGTTAGGGGTGTTACATTTTATTGGTATCAGAACTATGGTTTAGTCGATTCTTGGACTAACGTAGTGCGTGTGAGTCTAGCTATACATGCCATATATGAAATTGCGATAGTGTGATGAATGCTGACAGTTGAAAATGTGTTTTCTTACAGTAATGGATCCTGATCGAGCAGTTGTTGACGATGTAGAGAGTAATGCGCCTGCTCCCGCTCAAGGGACAATGCCGGCCACATCTAGGCCGAATGAAGGTAGTGAGAGAGGAGAGGCTAAGCAAGCCTTCTTCTGTATGATGAGTGAATGGTTTACGGAGTTCGTTCGAACGAATCTGACTACTCCACAACCTCCACCCCCGCAAGTACCTGTTGTGCCTCAAGTTGTAGATTTGAATGCAGTTGAATAAACCACCAGTAGATAAGATTCAAAATACGGGCCGAGAAGTTTAGGGCCACATCCGATGATGATGCTTGAAGCGAGCCGAGTTTTGGCTTGAGAATACAATCAGAGTATTCGATGAGATGTCGTTGAATCCTGATGAGTGCATTAAGTGTGCAGTTTCTTTGTTGAGAGACACGGCTTACAACTGGTGGAAAACGTTGATGTCTGTGGTTTCGAGAGAGAGAATCACCTGGGATTTCTTTCAAGCTGAGTTCAGAAAGAAGTATATCAGTCAACGTTTCATTGATCAGAAACGTAAAGAGTTTCTAGAATTGAAATAGGGCCGGTTGTCTATTACTGAGTACGAGCGAGAATTTGTAAGATTGAGTCAATATGCGAGAGAATGTGTCTCGATCGAAGCTACTATGTGCAAATGTTTCATAGAGGGATTGAATGAAGACATCAAGCTATTGGTTGGGATACTCGATATAAATGAATTTGTTGTGTTAGTTGAAAGAGCGTGTAAAGTCAAGAGCTCGAGAAGGAAAAGAAGAAAGCCGATTCAGAAGCTCGTGATGAAAGAAAGAGATCGATGAATAAATTTTCTCAACCTTCTATTAAGAGATACAGAGATGCAAGTAACCGTTCAAATGTTTCATTTGGACATCCAAGTAGAGATCGTTTGAACTGGTCTACGAATTCAAGCTCCGAATGAATCAAGTGTTGGCAGTGTTAAGAGTAACAAGCTTTGAGTGCGTGCATAGTGGTGGAAGGCGACATGTGGGAGAGTGCTGGGGCAAGTACAACAATAGAGTTTGTTACAAATGTGGATCCCGAGATCATTTTATTCGGGATTGCCCAAAGATGGTCAAAGAAGAAAATATTCAGAATGAAAGACCGAGTAATGTGACAGCTAGGGGTAGACCACCTAGAAGCACCAAAAATGTGAGTGAAAGTCAGAGATGGACAAATGACACAGCTGTGAGATCAGAAGCGAGAGCACCTGCCCGAGCCTATGCTATACGTACATGAGAGAAAGCATCATCTCCAGACGTCTTCACCGGTACTTTCACTTTATTTGATATTGATGTCATTGCATTGATAGATCCAGGATAAACTCATTCCTATGTGTGTATGGATTTAGTATTGAATAAGACTCTACCTGTTGAGTCTACTGAATTTGTGATTAGAGTATCGAACCCCTTAGGCAAGTGTGTTTTAGTGGATAAGGTGTGCAAGAATTGCCCATTGATGTTTCGTGATTTATGTTTTCCGGTCAACTTGATGTTTCTACCATTTGATGAATTTGACATAATTTTGGGTATGGATTGGCTTACTCTGCATAACGCCATCATGAATTGTAAAAGAAAGAGTATTGAGTTGAAGAGTCAGAATGGTGATATAGTTCGAATTGAATCCAATGATATGAAAGGATTACCAACTGTTGTATCTGCGATGAAAGCTATGAACTATGTGAGAAAAGGTTGTGAAGCTTATTTGGCGTACGTGATTGATACAAAGGTGTCGGAAAAGAAAGTTGAATCGTGTGCGTGGTTTGTGAGTTTCGGATGTATTTTCTCGAAGAGTTACCGTGATTTACCTCCAATTCGAGAGGTGGAATTTGGTATTGAGTTAGTGCCGGGAACTGCTCCTATTTCGATAGTTCCATACAGAATGGCCCCAACCGAATTGAAAGAGTTAAAATCTCAGTTGCAGGAATTAACTGATAGAGGTTTTGCACGACCGAGTTTCTCACCCTGGGGAGCTCCTGTGTTGTTTGTGAAAAAGAAAGATAGGACTATGAGAATGTGTATTGATTATCGACAGCTGAATAAAGTGACAATAAAGAACAAATACCTGTTGCCTCGTATCGATGATTTGTTTGATCAGCTGAAGGGAGCTACAGTGTTTTCTAAAATAGATTTGAGATTAGGTTACTATCAGTTAAGAGTTAAAGAGTCTGATGTGCCGAAGACTGCTTTCAGAACGATGTATGGGCATTACGAATTCTTAGTGATGCCTTTTGGACTAACTAATGCTCCTGCAGTGTTTATGGATATGATGAATCGGATATTCAGACCGTATTTGGATCGCTTTGTTGTGGTATTTATTGTTGATATTTTGATTTATTCGCGAGATGAGACGCATCATGCTGAGCATTTGAGAATTGTACTACAAACTCTGCGTGAAAGCTTGCTTTGTATGCAAAGTTTAGCAAATGTGAATTTTGGTTGCATGAGGTCGGGCCGGGACATATTGTATCACCAATTTCTTTGGGATACGAGTTGACCCGAGTAAAATCTCTCGCTATTTTAGAATGGAAGCCTCCGAGGAATGTGTCCAAGTCCGTAGTTTTCTCGGGATTAGCGGGATATTATAGACGATTTGTGAAAGGCTTCTCGATGATTGTGACTCCATTGACAAAGTTGTTACTGAAAAGATGTTAGATTCGAGTGGTCGAAAAGTGCCAAGAAAGTTTTGAGCGGTTGAAAGTGTTGTTACTGTAAGCACCAGTTTGATTCAACTCGAATCGGGCAAAGAATTCATAGTTTACAAATGATGCATCGTTGAATGGATTGGGCTGTGTCCTGATGCAAGAAGGGAAAGTCATTGCTTACGCTTCAAGACAGATAAAACCGCATGAAAGGAACTACCCAACGCATGATCTTGAATTGGCTGCGATTGTGTTCGTATTGAAGATTTGGCGTCACTATCCATTCGGGGAGAAATGTCACATCCATACTGATCATAAGAGCTTAAAGTACTTGATGACTAAGAAAGACTTGAACTTGCGGCAGAGAAGATGGTTAGAGTTATTGAAAGACTATGAACTTGTGATAGATTACCACCCGGGTAAGGCTAATGTTGTAGCTGATGCCTTAAGCCGAAACTCGTTATACGTTTTGAGAGCTATGAGTAATCAGATAAATCTGTGTGATGATAGTGCGGTGGTAGCTGAATTGAAAGTAAAGCCGTTGTTTTTACAACAAATATGTGATGCTCAGAAGATTGATAATGAGTTATTGGCAAAAAGAGTTCAGTGTGATTCAGATGCTGTATCAGAATTTTGAGTTGATTGTAATGATTGTTTGAGATTCAGAGATCGAATTTGTGTTCCTAGAAATTTAGAGTTGATTCAAATGATTTTGAATGAAGCTCACAATAGTCATTTGACTGTACATCCGGGGAGTACCAAAATGTATAATGATCTGAAATAGTTCTATTGGTGGCATGGTATGAAAAGAGATATTTCCGACTTTGTGTCGAAGTGTTTAGTTTGTCAGCAAGTCAAAGCCGAACATCAAGTTCCGTCTGGTTTGTTACAACCGATTATGATTCCTGAGTGGAAATGGGAAAGAATTACGATGGACTTTGTGTCGGGTTTGCCTTTATCTCCAAGCAAGAAAGATGCGATCTGGGTGATAGTTGATAGATTGACGAAATTAGCTCATTTTGTTCTGGTGAGAACTTATTACTCTTTAGATAAGTTGGCTGAATTGTATATCGATGAGATTATGAGATTGCACGGGGTACCTTCATCTATAGTGTCTGACAGAGATCCGAGATTTACCTCGCGATTCTGGAAGAAATTGCAAGATGCTTTAGGCACGAAATTGCATTTCAAGATCGCTTTTCATCCGCAAATGGATGGTCACCAACGAATCATTCAGATTCTCGAAGACATGCTGAGGTGTTGCATACTTGAATTTGAAAGTACGTGGGAAAAGCATTTATCGTTGATTGAGTACGCATATAACAACGACTTTCAATCTAGCATTAAAATGGCACCATATGAGGCTCTTTATGGTCGAAAGTGTAGAACTCCATTGTATTGGACTGAGCTGAGTGAGAATAAAATTCATGGGGTTGATCTTGTAAAAGAGACTGAGCAGAAAGTGAAAGTGATTCGAGATAGTTTGAAAGCGGCTTCGATCGTCGGAAGTCTTATGCGATTTGAAACGAAAAGGATATTGAATTCGAATTGGTGATAAAGTGTTTTTGAAAGTATCTCCTGGAAGAAAATAATTCGCTTTGGTCGGAAGGGCAAGTCGAGTCCGAGATTCATCTGGACCATATGAGATTATTGAACGAGTTGGGCGGTTGCTTATAGATTGAAATTGCCATCTGAGTTGGAAAAGATTCATAACGTGTTTCATGTGTCAATGCTTCGACGGCAGTGCAGATCGGACTGCCTCATGTAATTACTCCTACTGAGGTTGAGATTCAATCAGACTTGTCGTATAGTGAAGAACCGATCCAAATTTTGGCACGAGAGACTAAAGAGTTGCGAAACAAAAGAATTTCCTTAGTGAAAGTATTATGGCACAAACACGGAATTGAAGAGGCTACGTGGGAGCATGAGAACGTTATGAGAGAGCAACATCCACACCTATTCACTGGTAAGATTTTCGGGGATGAAAATCCCTAAGGGGGGAGAGTTGTAACATCCCGGTTTAGACCCTAGTCGGAACGGTGGTTTGAGACCACGAATCCGAGGTCGTAAAAATATTTTAATGATATTTTCTATGTGAATATTATGTGACTTAGCATGTGTGAAAATTCTGTGTGATAATTTGATTGTTTGTGTGTCGAATTTGCGATAAGGACTTAATTGTATAAGGTGTAAAAGCTATGTGCTGAATTATAAGTACTTAAATGTTGATGGCTTTTTAAGGAAGAGGCCTTATGTTGTTAATAAACCATTTTTAAGATAGTGGGGTGTTAATTGACAAACTAGCCTTAAAATGTATTTGTTTTATAAGACTTATAAAAGGGCAAAGTTGGTATTTAATTATTAAGTTAATTTATAATGAAACAAAAGGAAAAAGAGTGCTCATCTTTGTTTATATCAACCGAAAATGAGAAAAGAAAAGAAGGAAGAAAAGCTTTGAAAATTTTGGCTAGGGTTAAGCTTGAATTAAGGTATGTTTGAGCTCGATTTTTAATAATTTCTACGTTTTTGTAATCGTTGCTTTGTGCTCTACAAAACCCATGCTTGAATTTTGTGAATTGATGATGTCTATGAAATTTACCATTGATGAAATGGTGAGCTTTATGATGAGTGTTGGTGTTAAATGAAAGATATGTGTTTAATGAACATGTGTTGTTCTTGAATTTTTGATGAATTTAGTTAATTAGGGCTAAATTGTGAAAATAGCAAATTAAAGGGTTAAATTGTGAAATAAATGAGATATATGGGTTTGTATAGACACTAGTAAAATTCGGCTAAGCTTGTGCTAGGTGGAATTTGATGAATTTGATGATTTTGTGAATTAGGGACTAAAGTGTCGAAATGTGTAAATGTGAGGGCTATTTTGTAAAATGCCCTAAATGTGTGTGTGTGGACTAAATTGAATGAGTTAGTGAGTGAACGAATTGAATTTGAATGTGTATAGACCAAGAGAGAAGAGGTTTGGATCGAGATCGAGGCAAAGATAAAGTACTCGATTAATCAATCGTATCGATAGTAGATGTCCGAGGTAAGTTCGGATATAATACATGTTAATGAGATATGTTTTAGTACCATGATTTGAATAGGTATATGAGTATGAAATTGAGATGCTATGTGCAAGATTTAGTGATGGCACTAAGTGTGCGAAAATGTAAGTCGAAACAGAAATGAAAGGCACTGTGTGTGCGTTACCGAGATAAGTCGGTTAAAAGATTAGGCACTAAGTGTGCGATGACAAATATGCTACGAGCATGTATATAGCACTGAGTGTGCGATCAAATTGAATGAAAACTAAAGGATGATCGGCAAATAATATCGAGCATTAAAGAGCTTTGATGTTTAATAACTATGTGTGGTTAAGGTACGTATTGAACCTTTGTGGTTGATGAGTATAATCGAGTTACGATTGAGGAAATAATTATTTTAGCTATGGATGAGAAGGCAAGAAAATGAGATAATAGACCTATGTGATTGTTTATTTTATACATTGGTTTAATTTGATATGATAATTGTATTATGTTATGAACTCTCTAAGCTTTATAAAGCTTACTGTGTGATTTGTTTCTCTGCATTGCAGTGTCAGTAAAGCTAGCTCGGATCGTGGATCGTCACAAGATCTCACCACACTATCGGCAATCTATTTTGGGTTATTTTGGAATGATGTACATAGCTAAATATGGCATGTATAGGCTGGTCATTTGAATCATGTTTGATAGTTTGTAAGTAGCCATGAGATGTGGCTAGATATGTGCTAGTTTAGCTAGAATGAACTTGATATATGTGATGCATCTTTTGGCATGAATTGTGGGTTGAGAAATTGACTTATGAATGGTAACTTTGTGTTGATAAAATGCTAGTATGGATTAGTGATATTGAAAAAGGATGATATTTGGGTAATGAATGAATTATGCTTGTGATAGTATGAGTTTTGGTCCTTGAAATTGTTATGGTTGGAATTGGTATTGAATGTATGGTTTGAATGACTATTTTGGTAAGTTTTTGGTTGTCTTATGTGCATGATATGTTTTGGTATGTGTTGCTTGTAAGTTTGACCTAAGTGGGTGGAAATTTGGCCTTATAAACGGCCTATGATGTCACACGGTCGAGGCACACAGGCGTGCCTAAGACCGTGGGTGAATTGGTAGAATGTAGCCTAGTATTACACGGCCATGGCACACGGGCGTGCCTAGTGACCGTGTTAAAATAGTCAGTATATAGACACGAACGGGCACACGGGCGTGCCTAGTGACTGTGTTGAAATAGACATTATGTAGACACGGATGGACACACGGGGGTGTCTAGTAGCCGTGGAGGGCACACGGCCTCCTCCCACGGGCGTGTCTCCCCTGTATCTTAGAAAAGTTTTAAATTTCAGAGAAATTCTGTATGTGTTTCAATTTAGTCCCGACCCCTCTATAGCATGTGAATTAGGTCTCGTAGACCTCGATAAGGGACACCATGATTGTAATTGAATGAGATTGAAAATGATTGACTTTGTGTCGTAAATTCTAGATGTTAAATGTTTTGATTGATAGGTAATACCTCTTAACCCCTGCTCCTGACTCTCCTCTGTTAGGGTGTTACAGATAATTCAACTCAAAGAGTCCTAAAAATTCAAACACTATAAGCCTTATATTTTGTAGCACAAAACATAGGTGTTTCCCTTCATCTAAATAATTACCTCTGATTCAAAATTGACAAGGATTGACATCCTCACTAGAGATTCACTCAAATCACTCAAAGTGTTTAAGGTTCAAAATTTAGGCACTCAAAATTCAAACATGAAGAGTTAATCCCATAGGCTTGCATGAAAATCAAATCTCCACCACTGAAATATGAGATGAAACACAAATCAAAAGGTCTTTGTTAGGGTTGTAACGGGGCTAGGGTTAAGGTGTGGAATAAGGCTGAATTAGAGGGTTAGAATCGAGATTTAATTGACAAATTACCTAACTAA